>OY821519.1:10529667-11129667 GCA_963682025.1 Cordilura impudica
GCGACAGGACTGGTTTTTGATTAATCGTGGAAATAAACCTTGCACCATAGTTACAAATATCGGCAAAAGCTCTTTATACCCTGATCACAAATCCTCTCAATATCAAATACAAATTGAAAATATCCAAATTATTTTTAAAAATAACAAATTGATATCGAGAAAGAAAATAACTGATTTTGGGAAACGGATCATTGATATTAAAACAGGAAGAAAAACTGAGTTAATAGAAGTTTTTATTGAGTAAAGAAACAAATATAGATTGAAAATGAATGGTTTAAATTGATTAAAAAGAGTGGCACAGAGTACCCATGGTAGCTCAAAAAATTATAATGGTACTTTTTATGTCCCTTTTTGCGACACTTGTTTTGAAATTTTGTAAGTTTGCGTCTTTTTGAGTGTAATTTTAATTTAAAATTCAATTAAATATAATATAGAATAAAGAGAGATCCCATGCTAAATGATGCAACTTAATGTTGACCCGTTATTGTACTCGCCTTAATACTGCTCAAAACGGATACATCCTAAAGAAATATTATTTCCATTTTAACCTCGATTTAAATACTGTAAGGATTAAATAGTTTTTTTGTTTGATTATTATGTAATAGAAGTAATTGTTATATTAATTGCAGCAGTTGTGGGTCGTTAGTTGAATACTTTTCAACTAAATTTTTAATCAACTTGATTAATCTTTGATTAAAACAATAAAATGATATTTTACAATTTACTTATTTCTCGTATTTTTAAAATAGATTTTCGTCAGCTTTCACCTTTCATATATTTCTCAAATAAAAATTAGTATAAAACAAGTAAGAAAATTATAGTCGGTCTAGACCGACTATACGATACCCTTTACCAAGCCCTATCTCTTAGGCCCAACTAACTGGACATAGAAAATAAGCAAAAACCATATTTGAGTGTAATTTTTATTAATTTTTTTGGCTGCAGACATGAAAAAGTTCATATCGGATGCTAGATCTATATGGGGACTAGGTCCAAAAATGGACCGATCCTGATCATGTTTGGTAAAGTCTCTTGTATTTTGCAAAAATATATACAAACAAAATCTGAGAAGAATCAGTGCAATATTTTTGTTTTTTAATAGATTTAAGTGAAGATCGGGAAGCAGCTCTATATGGGGCCAAAGGGATCATTTTTGGGCTACACATTAATGGACGTAATGAACGCATAAAAACCCAATTTGAGTAAGATCTATATGACAATTTGGATCTTATGGCAATTTATTTCGATTTCATACGGGTAATTTGTATGGGGGCTAGGTCTGAACATGGACCGATTCTCACCAATTTCAATATCGTTCATCCCATGGCCGATAAAAGCTTATATACCGAATTTCATCAAAATATATTCATATTTGCGACCTGCAGTTTGATTACAAGCTTTACATGGACACACAGATGGACGGACGGACGGACGAACATTGTTAAATCAACTCAGAAAGTGATTCTGATTCGATCGGTACAATTAAAGATGGGTCTAGGTCAAATATTTTTGGTTGTTACAAACAGCAGCACAAAGTCATTATACCCAAACCACATAGTGGTATAGGGTATAAAAACCAATTTGTGAACCAAACAATTAATCAATATAAACAAAATTTAATTGGCTCAATTTTTATTATTCAACATTAGTTTTAAATGAGAGTTATTAGAAAATAATATTTTCTGTAACTCGGGGCTAATCTAAACTGCGAACATATTTTTACTTGCAAGCTTTACTTGGAAATCCTAAGGCCAGCAATTCTGAGTCGATCATACTAGCAAAAGGTTTAAAATTGGGCATAATTAAAAATGAAAATTTGTTTGTTTGTTTGTTTGTGTGTTTGACATTAATTGGTAGCTTAACCATACGACCAATGTTCTTAAAATTTTCAGAGTGTGTAAGTATGCATCGGGAAAGTGGGCATGGCACCTCCCACATATACAAAATTTTTTACATCATATATCTGGAGCTCTATGATAGCAAGAGTCCTAAAACTTTGTAGGAGTACATAAGTAAGTAATGTGAGAAGTCAAGCTAAAAATGGGCGGGATCAAACAAGTGGGCGTGGCACCTTCTATACATGGTAAATACATGTCATCATATATCTAAAGTACTATGATGGCCTGAGTCTTGAAACTTTCTACACATCAATTGGTTGTTAATGTAAGTAGTCTACAAAAAATGGGTGAGATTTGGGTTAGTGGGCGTGGTATCTCCCATACAAAAACATTATCCGGAGTACTATAAACTTGACAGTCTTGAAACTAGTTGTGAGTTCACGAATGATGGTGTGAGAAGGTATGTGAAAAATGGGCGCGATCAAACTAGTGGGCATGGCACCTCCCATACATGGTAAAACCATATCGTCATATATTTATAGTATTAGGACGGCCAGAGTCTTCAAACTTTCTGCATGGCGTGGCACCTCCATACAAAAAAAAATTATAGTGTACCCTGTCGGGCTTCACTACGACCTACAGTGAATATCAATTTTTGTCCAATAAATGTTTCCCATGTTCATTCCACGAAGTAAGTATAATACCAATAGAAAATAAAACTTTTTAACATTTTTTTTTTTAAATTTTTTATTTCAATGTTCTTTACTTTAAATACGTTACGTTACGTTATGTATTGAAAAAATAAATGGTTGATGCTTTTTTGTTTTCGTCGGCGATCATGGTCTACAGCGCTCCATTCCTCTTTCTGTCATAGATCGCAACCCCATATAAGCAAAACAACGTTTGCCGGGTCAGCTAAATTCGAACAAATAATTTGAATTGTGGAAAAAATACAGGAACAAGTTCGATTTAATTAATTTTAAAAGATGTGATTTAAAAAAAAGAAAAATTGTACACTATACTGATAGTTAATGCCTTTCGATCTGCTACAGCTTGTAGCTTATATTCGCACCACTGTAATGCCATGAAACTTTTATGGATGATTGTCTTGTCCTAGGTATACTTTGTGGAAAATTTATATTCATTAAACTAATATTCATTCTTTTGTGAACTAATTTACAAAAAGAAAACTTTCTTTTGCGTCAAATATAATTCATGGGGAAAACTTTTACTTAACACCTTAATACCTTTTCCAATAATATATAACTTAATTTTAATTAGCTTTAAAATATCATCATGATGGAACAGACACACTCCTTAAAAAAAAAATTTAAATAATTTATCTGATTGTTACAAATAAAAGCAACAAATTTACATAATCGCCAACAATTTAAAATAACAACATCTACAAACGAGTAAGTGACTGCAGTAAATAAATTGACACAATTCAGGCATAACAAAAGTGAAGAGTATGAGAACCCTTAGTTTTCTTTGTATTTTTTTTTTTTTTTTTTTTGTTTTGCCGAAACGTAGTGCGATTGACACATCATTTTACGGCCTGTCGCCTTTCAATAAAAATATTTATCGTAATAAAATCAAAAGTGAATTTACCACAAAATATTTACAAACAAGCGCGTGTATGGCTGCTGTTGCCTGCTTAGAACATGCAAAACAATTTCATAGAAAATCCTTTTAACAGAAAGTACCTTTTCTCGCAATATGACATCATCATCATCAGCAACCAAATCAGTCTAGCATATTGGAAGCGCATCAACAGTATTATTATATTCATGTATACTTTAGGTTGACACTTATTGAAAGATGAAACAAAACGTTCCATGAATCAAAGCATTCCTCAACGTAAATAAGTCTCCGATACCGGTTACCGTACCAGCACTGGTGCTGAAACATTGCTCTTTTACGCTAGATAGTCCATTGTCCAACCTTTTCAACACTTCGTACCGTGCGAAAGTCTTCTCTTGCTGGAAGGTTTCCAATGTTCGGCCAATCCCTAAAAATTGTTAGACTAGTAACCCTGAATTTGCCTTCCAATTTCTATCTACTCCACAATATCAAAGGTGATGGAAAGCATAATTAATTACCATCTTGTCAACTATCTAGAGGCCAACTCTATTCTTAATGATCGGCAGTATGGCTTCTGTGGAAGTCGTTCTTCGGGAGAGCTGCTAGCTTTCCTTACTGGGCGTTGGAGCCGATCCATTTACAATTTTGGTGAAAGTGAAGTGGTTTCTCTAGATATTTCCAAGGCGTTCTAATACGTGTGGTGCTTCAGTGCTTTAATATCAAATCTTCTTGCATTTAGGGTTGGCATTGGCTTCTCTCGATTTATATCGAGTTTTCTCAGAGATCGCACTAAACGTGTTGTTATTGATGGGGTCTCATCGAATGTGTTTCAGCTTTATTCAGGCTACCACAAAGTTCTGTTCTTTCTCCTTCTCTTTTCCTTATCTTTCTGAATGACCATTCTTGGTCAAAACCTTCTGTTCTATATACTTTCTCGCAGATAACAGCAGCAGTTGTTATTAATTTTCCTTCAACTGTAGGCCAAGCCTTTTCGAGGATAGGAACAAAAGGCAGACAATGTATTCCACACTCTATCAAGACCTGTTAACAAAGTCTAAGTGTCGTAAAACGAATTGGGTCGATTTTAATGCAGACAAGACTCAATGTCGGTTGTTGACCTTGAATTTAACAATACCATCTGTATATATAGGTGGTATAGTTATCGAGGAATCAAATACTCTTGATGTTCTGGGCATGAGAATTCAATGCGATGTCCGCTGGAACGAACATGTTTTTCGAATGTAGAAAGAAGCAGTGAAGCATCTTGATTTTTTAAAACGGTGCAAATGTTACTTCACTCCTTCTGAAATGCTTAAATCTATATCTTCCATATATGGATAGGAGCTTCGAAATATATGTTGGAGTTACTGGATCATGTACAAGCTCATTAATTCCAGTAGAGTATCAAACTATATCAACTCGTTAGAACATCGTCGGAATGTGGGTTCTGTAACACTTTTCTACAGATATTATCATAAGAAATTCCTAGGCCCAAGATTTAATGCAAGAATGTTAATTTTGGTTCTTCTTGATAAATGAGGAGACCGTCAGATGGGATTTAAGACTCCAAATGATTCTTGCCAGGTTTAATGCGATTCTGTACATCATCACTGGAACCATCCGTCACAGTTATTATACTGCCTGAGTAGCAGAATTGGGACACATCTTCTAATTTCTCACCATTTATGGAGAACGTTATGTTTTTTGAGGAGTTTATACGCATTATCTAGGTCTTTGCTATGTTTTTCCTGCTTCTTTCTGTACTGCTTTATTCTTTGACTCCATGTCGTTGTATTTCTGTGAGCGTAGACAGATGTCATCAGCGTAGTTGAGATCCTCTACCCTTCTATGAAAACCCCACGAAATTCCTCTTTTATGTAATATTAAATGTATGCAGTAGGAACTAGTGAACAAACGTGCCTCTTCTCCACCATACAAAATTTAAAATAAAAAAATATTAAATAGTTTTAAGCGAAAAAATTCTAGACAAAAAAAAAACCAAGAAAATTCTCCGCAAAATAAAGGAGCATTACTTTTTTACTCATAACAGTGGAACCGAGGGACGTATTTTCTTAGTTATCACAATCCCTGTGAATTTGCAAACATGGAAAAATAGGTCTCCGTTATGTAATTCAATAATTTCATTTAAAAGGTCTCAATATTTAAGCCGAGCTTGATCCTACTATGGGGGACTATGCTCTTTCGTTTACAACTATAAAATATTGGGTAGCAGAGTTCAAACGTGGCCGTACAAGCTGCCAAGAAATTAGTTGTTCACCAATTTAGTTGCTCAAAACAGAAACGGCTAAGAAAATCTACAAAATGGTATTAGATGATCGTCGGCTGAAGATCGCATATTGACTTAAAATTTGGAAATGCAAAAGCTGTCCGCCGAACAGGCGCGGGTTTTGCTCATGATAGAGCAAAAACAGCGTCGTGAATATGTTTCAATAGAGTGTTTGGCGATGTTTCACCGCAATAAAGCTGAGTTTTTTTCATCTATTCGTAATCAAGGATAAGACATGGGGGTCCACCACTTCATACCTGAGACAAAGGAACAGTCATTAGACTGAAATGGGAAAATGGTGTCCAAAGAAGGCGGAGACAGCTCCATCTACAAGGCTATAGCGTCTGTTTGTTGGAATGCGCGTGGAATATTTTTTATTAATTATCTTCAAACTGCAAAAACAATCAACGGCGAGTATTATGCTAATCTTTTGCAGCGTTTAAGTGATGAAATGAAAGGAAAAAAGCCGAAATTTGATGCAAAATAAAGTGTTATTTCATCAAGACAATGCACTAGTTCACACATCCAAAAGTTCGAATTACTTCATCACGCACATTATTCACCAGATTTAGCTCATCCGATTTATTTTCTATTTCCAAACTTGAAAAAATGTGTCGGTGGTAAAAGATTTGCCAAAAATAAAGAAGTATGCGGAGTATGCGGTTGATGACTATTTTAAGGAACTAGACACTTATCATATCCTTGTAACGAGCTAAAAGCAGATTATGTTGCAAAATAAAAATAAAATTTCCCAAATTGTTCGTGTTTTCTTTGTCAGGTCCCGTTGTTCTGGGACCGTCCTCGTATTTTGATTAGTAACAAACGGAATTACAAACTTATTTATTCAAAAGTGTGAAGATATATTTAAATCCACGAAAAATATGCTCTTCGGGTGACTTATGGTTACAATTAAACATGAATTGGTTATAATATAACATAAATTCTGCCCTTATATCTACCTCTCATAATATCGATTAAATCCTATTACATATTGTACACCCTAATATACATTTGTCTATGCAATATCGTCATCGACATAAATGTCCTTAAACATTTTTCTATTTCACAATTGAGTCTTTACGATGAAAACACACACACACAAAAACAGAATCTGCATAAAAATTGTAAAATCCTACAAACCCTTTCGTCATGTGCTCAATTCGTACTTTGAACAATATTTTGATAATGTTAAAAGGGATGACAATATTAAGTTGTTATTTCACCAACCGCAATGATGACAAAGTGCTACTGCTGCCTTTTCTAGTATTTGTGTGTGTGTGTGTGTGTGTGGTACTTATAATAATGTCTACCAAAGCAGCAGATCGTTTATCAAATATTGAGGCTTGTTAAAAGGATTTCGTATTCCTTTTTTTGTTTTTTTTTTCTGTTTTTTGTCTTTAGTTAACACAGGTTTATTTGCATTTGGCTTTAATAATGAACTGTATTGTTGTTTTGATGAACAAACCATTATTTTATACATCGTAGCACCAGAAAATTGTTAAAAGGAAATTGTTTGTACAACTTTTGGGTAAAATATATATAAAAAGAATTGAAGGATTTGATTTATGATAAAAAAAAATTAAATCGTTTATTGGTGGTCAAACTTTGTGTAGATTTTATACTTAAAATAAAATAAAATTATATAAATGACAGTGTTGCCACTGAAGTTGTGAGTTAAATGAGGAGGTTCATAACAAAAAGCAATAATTCCACTTTTTAAGTTTTTAGTTTTTTTGACTAAATCCGTTTCTTCATATTGGCCATTATTATAAAACATACCAAAGGTCAATAATTTTTCTGTAATTCAATACCAAAAGTAACGATTTAGACCAAAATGAAACAATTCCAATATACATCCTACTGACGTCAATTAAATTTATTAATTTTTAAAAAAAGAGAAAATTTTGTTACACTGTTTAAAAGATCGTTTTAGGAATAGAGATGGGTTAGTTAACATGTTTTGTAAAACTTACGATTCTTTTGAGTAAGGAGTGAGATCGAAAAAATCTTAATATAGATAAAATGTAATAATAACAACACATGATTTTGGGACTCAATTCCGAAAATTGCACCTGAAAGTAGCCCCAAAAATAAGAACTTCTGCATCATTCGTTTTGTCAAGTTGGCTGCCATTATAATTTAACCTATTTACGGTCGCCGTTCCAATTTGGGAACACTTAGTTATCGAGGGTGAATAGAAAAAGTATTGATATTTATTAAAAAATTTAAGCATTGATATTTACTAGGAAGACCTATGGTTATAAAAAATGTAGAACGAATAAATTTGGTTTATTTTTAGTGCTATAATAATCTAACTAATTTGGTCAATAATATAGATTTGAAGGTAGGTTTTGGTTAACAATAATTAAAATTTTTGTGTATAGTTTAAAGTCATAAATTCTTTTATTTGATCAATTCAATACATAACGAATTACACCAAATGACTTTTAGTTTCATATTTTATTTACATCTGATTTTATTACACATAAAATTGTGCTGTGCCAATTTGGGTACAATGGCTATATTTAAATATACGCAAACACACGAATGAGTAGACGACTAGAAAACGTCAGATGCGTTGTTTTGCTGACTATGTAGTCTTAGTTGTGAAAACGGTGGCAGCACTTTATGGTGAAACAAAGTTATCAATTTATGTCCATAAACAGGGAAATCCCCAAGTAAAATCTAAGTGTATTTTATTGTATGTATTACATTCATTAGTTGCTGAAACGTTGAAATATTAGTTGAACCAGTATATTAGGACTTTTAGCACGCGTATTAACTTAACTAAGATGAACCGATATTTTAGCTCTTTCACTTTCGCGGTTTAGAGGAAGCTGTTAATACGATTATAGAGGATAGCACCGATGGATTTGAGTATGATTTTACCATACTTACACCAGAACCTAGAGTTGTTACTGATGAAGAAGAAGGGTTTGACGACAATATAAATTTGTCAATCTTGCCAAATGACGTTCCTGGAGAAGTCGAGGTTTTTATTCGCAATGTTGGCATTCTTGGGATGATGCCGGATATTCTAGTGATGAAGAGCCATTATCTGCTAAAAGGGAACGGATTAGAACTAATACGCCACGGTGTGGAGAGCAAGAGATTTCATCAGCATTTAAAGTTCCATCTTGGGAAACTGTCTACCGGTTGCTAAGTGAAAGCCGCATGACACAGTAAAAGTATTGACATGAAATGTCAATGAAATGTTTTTCGACGAAGAAGTTTTTGAAATGATCGCTAATTTTGACACAATTTTACGGTCACCGTTGCAGAGCTAAAGGTTTTCTTTGGAATACTTATTCTATCTGGATACCACAAACTATCAAGGGAAAGCATGTATTGGTCTTTAAATGAAGATATAGTAGTAGAAGTTATGTCAAATTCTATGTCCAGGAATAGGTTTAAAGAAATAAAGAGAAATTTGCACCTTGTCGATAATAATGAAGCTTCAAACACCATTGACGAAATGTTCAAAGTACGCAAACTTTCAGATGTTCTTATCAAAAAGTTCAACCAATTTGGCATTTTCCATGAAAATATTTCTATCGATGAGTCTATGGTTAAATATTATGGTCGTCATTCAGCAAAGCAGTTTATTAGAGGCAAACCAGTTCGGTTTGGCTATAAAAATTCGGTCGCAGCAACTTCCTCTGGATACTGCTACTCTTTTGATATTTACTGTTTCTGAGGCATTGGGTACTAGAGTTGTCAAAATGCTGCTTGATAAATTATCGACGAACCCCGCCAATCGCAAAATCTATTTTAATAACTTTTTTACAAGTTGTGAGTTGCTAAATGATTTATGTAATGTAGGTTATCGTGGTACAGGAACAATAAGAGATAATCGCACTAAGAAATGTCCCCTGACAAATGTAAAGGAGATGATGAAAAAACCAAGAGCAGAGTTTGATTATAGGTTTGATAAAAAGAACGAGATATTGTTGGTCCGCTGGAAGGATAACAGTATTTGCACAATGGCTACCAATCATGATTCTTATGAACCACATTACAACAAGGGCATGGGCGGAGTTGATGAAATGGATCAATCCACATCATTATACAGAATCGGCATTCATGGCAGAAAATGGTGGTGGGGTTTATTTACCTACATGATAGATATGGCTATATCAAATGCATGGCGGTTGCATGTATGTAGTAAAGAAAACAGCATGGACCAGTTAATATTTCGACGAACTATAGCTAGATTTTACCTAAAGCAATCACCAAAAAAACGCGCTACTGCTCGTCATTCGTCATCAGATATTGAAGGCTTACAGCTAGACGGTGCCGATTACGTTCCCGAAAAGCTTCCAAATCGTGCACGTTGCGTCATCTGCCACAAGAGAAGCCGTTGGAGTTGCAAAAAATGCAAGAAAACACTTTGCATTGACAAAGGGTGCTTTTCAAAATTTCACTCATAAGTAGCCACTGTGCCAATTTGGATATATTTTAATTTTTTTTTGTTTTCCTGTTTTTTGTACTCCTAATTTTATATAAATAAAGAATTTTTCAAAGTTTTCCTTGTCGTTTTGGTTTGGCTTTAAATGGGTTAATGGCCATAAGAATTTTTTTGCTCAAGATGGATTTTTATCACTTTTTGTATATTTTAACACGGTTATAACACGGTAACTGTACGGAATATCTCTGTTGTGTCTGAAACAAAGTTGTGAATAGGAGAAAAAAACGGAACAAACCTACCTTAAAAAAGGGCATCCAGTGTCTTAAAAATCGCAAAAATGCCCATTTTCCCCCGTTTTTTCTCCATTAATACCTTTTTGGCACAATTACCTCAGGAATCGGACGAACAAGGAAAGGGGTTCTACCAGGTGATCATGCCAGCGATCCAAAGGCAAAAAAAATAGATGCATTACTTGCGGAGATTTGTTGGTGGAGTTCTAAAATTTAGCAGTTTGAAGATGAAAGCACCGAAGATGACGATGACACTGAAATTGGCGGACACACTTAAGAAAACATGCCCTTGAATATTATGTCTAACTCGGATGATGATGCATACTCAGACCATGAATATGAGCAACCTACGAAGAAAACAAGATCATCAGAACCACAAGCAATAACTTCAACGAGGATGGATATTGAGAATAATTGAAAATGTACTAAATTTTGTTTCCATGCATAGATAACAAATAAAAATCTCATATTTTCTGTGTAAGAATAACTGTAATATGAATCGGAATTTTTATTTTCATGCAAAATAAAGTTTATAAAGAAAAAAACAGCATATTTATGGACTTGCAATCCAGTTATTTATCAAAGAAGGTGAAAATGGGGGGAAATGGGGGGAAAGGGGCAGTTTTGCGATTTTTAAGGCACTGGATGCACTTTTTTCCGGTAGGTTTGTCCCGCTTTTTTTTCTCCTATTCAATATCTACAACTTTCTCTCAGACAAATATACAAAAAGTGATAAAAATCCACTTTGAGCAAAAAAATTCGTATGGCCATTAAATTATAATGGCAGCCTACTTGACAAAACTAATGATCCACAAGTTCTTATTTTTCGGGCTACTTTCAGGTGCAATTTTCAGAACTAAGTCCCAATGAGCTGAAAAATGTTGTACCGTGTAAGGAAACAAACTGAACCCAGAGTTTTGATTTTTTTTTTTATTTAATTGAAATTATATTTAAGCTTACAGTGCGTGAGATTTTGCCTGACTATTTTAAAATTAATCTTTGGTCAAAACAAGTCTATGGACCATGTTTCAGATTGATTGGATTAGGGGAAATGGGGAGTTAAATTACTCAGTGACTGTGTGTGACTATGCGTGACTGTGTGTGACCGTGTGTGCCTATCTTAAAACTAATCTTTGGCCACAGCAAGTCTATGGACAAAGTTTCAGATCGAGCGGAAGAGGGGAAGTGAGGTTTTAATCTCTCCGTTACTGTGCGTGACTGTGCGTGAGTATGCCAAAATTAATATATAGTCACAACAAGACTATGAGCCAAGTTTCAGATCAATTGGATGAGGGGGAATTGGGTTGCCCCATGGCAGACAGACAGAGAGTATGAGTGAAAAGAAAGAGTTTAATAATCTAACCCATAAAAACAAAGTTTTTACTAAAACTCTTTCTTTCCTTATGCATATGAGTTTTAAATCTCTCCGTGACTGTGTGACAATTTTAAAATCAATCTTTGGTCACAACAAGCTTGTGTGACCAAGCTTCAGATCGATCGTATGAGGGGAAATGGGGTTTAAATCACACCGTGACTGTGCGTGACTATGCGTGACTGTGTGTTACTATCTTAAAATTAATGTTTGGCCCCTAGAAATCTATGGACAAAGTTTCAGATCGATCGGATGAGGGGAAATGGGGTTTAAGTCATTCCATGACTGTGCGTGACTATGCGTGACTATATTTAAGTTAATATTTGGTGACAACAAGTCTGTGGACCAAGTTTCAGATCGATCGTATGGGAGAAATGGGATTTAAATCACTCCGTGACTGTGTGTGACTATTTCAAAATTAATCTTTGGCCACAACAAGTACAAAGAAATGGGGTTTTAATCTATCCGCGACTGTGCGTGGCTACCCCAAAATTAATCCATAGTCACAACAAGATTATGGGCCAAGTTTCAGATCAATTGGGTGAGGGGGAATGGGGTTGCCCCATGGCATACAGACAGACAGACAGCCAGAGAGTATGAGTTAAAATAAAGGGTTTAAAAAGATAATTATAGTTCTAATCACTATAAACTTATGGACCTTTATCGGAAACCACTCCGGTTGGGATTTTACAGTGGTAATCCATCTCCGTTTAAAATTTCCCAGATTTCGGGAAACTTTTGATGTGCTCTTCAAGTTCCTATTCGCAATAATTCAATATCTCTTCACTGGCCTAACCTTTGAACAGTTTGGAGCGTTTGCATCTTTTGATACAAAAACCACGTTATTGTTCTTATACCACTCAAGAGCTTCCTTACCGTAGTAACAGGATACCAAATCGTGTGAAAAATATGTGGACACATTCAGCCCAATTCTAAATAAAAATTCCGCATGCAATTTTTCACTTTTCCCTTTTTCCTATTATGAATAAAAATTCCTTCAGATAAAAAATTCGATGGGAAAAGGAAGGAAGGAGTCTTTTTTGCAAGCATTTCTTGATGAAAATTTCAGTATTTATAAAGCCAGCTGTAACATGTGACGCTTCTTTTTTTTTTGCAATTGCATACTGTTTGCCACACCACGAATTTGTTTGTGGAAATTTTGTCCGCTTTTTGATCCTAAGCTCATATTCAACATTTCCTCGAACTCTTGCAACATAACAATTTTGATCCAGTAGTATTTTTTATGAAATATGATTTCAATTGCCGTGCTCGGTTTTTGGCCTCTAAGTTTTTTGCAGAGTTCCTGTCTGGAACATTTTAGGCGTTGTATGTTTTCAAATTTGCATTGGCTTTAACTTTTCCCACGAAATAGTCCAAGCCCTGATCTAACCGGGCTGCTTTTCTACCGGATCTATTGGGAGCTCTTTTCAATTTGTTGTATAACATGTGAACCTTTCGTTCTTCCCAAACCAAGTTTCCTATCAATAGAAAAATTCTCCAGACAGTTTATAATAATATTAAAAGCAGTTTGGCGGCCGACCTTTGATTCTTTGGCCAACTTTTTGTAGAACCAAGTTGGTTTTTGTTTAAAGTAGTTTTTAATTTTAGAACGTAATTTATTCAAACTGAAAATAAATGAACAGGGTTGCCGCCAATAAACATAATCGGGCCTATTCCTATTGACGTTGTCGTTTGAAAACAAAATAAAAACGACAGTTTCGCCTCACTATTGGGGTTATCGACATGTATCGAAAATATATTGGTATTCTGCATTTTGAAACGAAGATAATAACGACAAAGAAACTTTTTTTTTTTTGTCGTCGCCACTGTTAGTATCGAAGTTGAAACGACTACAAAAAATTAAATTAAAAATGAAAACGAGAGTGAAGCAATTTGAAAAATTAGTGACTGAAATGGAAAAAAATCCCGAATTTGCTATGGTTTTTCGAAAAAAATTTTATTTTACATAATTGCAAGAAAGAGTATTTATAATAATGTTTCCACTATTATTATTCATTACAATTTGTGCAATGGCTAAGTACTGTTACAGAGATTTGGCAGATATTTATTTTCAACGAAATGATGTAGACGATGTAATTTTGCACATAGTGAGCAACTACTTCTTTAAGAATTGTAACCTAGAAGACATTGAAATGCACAAAGGAAAAATTACTAATTTTGCATCGAATTTGAAAAGACGGTACATTGAATGCTCTCATAGCAAGGCAAAGATGTACAAACGTTACCAAAACTGGTTAATAAAGGAATTTATTTTTTAGAATGCATCTACAACTGCCAACGAAAGTGGAAAAAAGGGTCGACCAGCAAAAGCAATTGACGGATGTAGTGAAAGATCTCGAAGGCGCAAGCTGGAGAATATCAATGAAGAAATTTCTCAAAGAATTATTAAGGATTCATTTTTGCACCAAATTCAACCAACTCAAAATAAAAAAAATAAAATTGAAATAATTGAAAAAATAGTAGAAGCGAGCCCAAGGCGCACAAAGAGGATTTTGAAAAGCATTCCTACACCAATTGAAGATAAGAAATTTACGCCGGAAGAAGCGTTCGCCCTATTTTTGGATTTGAAATTGACCAAAAATCAATATAAGGAATTGCGGAAGCGGACCAATGAAAAGAATTGTGGGATTTTTCCAGAGTATCGAGATTTAGTTTCTGTCAAAAAAGTATGCTTACCTTCACAATCTGCTATTAGTGTCACTTCAACATCAGCAGAAATAAAATTGCAAGATCTCCTTGAACATACTGCAGAACGATTGCTAAATACGCTTGATACTGATCATTTAAAAAAAATTGGTAATGGCAGCATTACTTTAATTTCTAAATGGGGATGTGATGGATCCTAGTAGAGCAACAACTAGTAGAGCAACAGAAATTGATAAATGGAAAAATGAAATTCCTTCTTCAACAAAGTATTGCAGACCAATAAAATTTCAAAAAGGAAACCAAAGATGTCATAACTGAAGAAGTTCAAAAAATAAAAGATCAAATTAAGGAGCATCAACCAGTAATATTTAAATTTGATGACCAAGACATTGAAGTACATTTTAAAATGTGTCTCACAATGATTGATGGAAAAGTTGCACAAGCTTTAACTGGAACAAAGTCAACGTCAAGCTGCATTATATGCCAAAAGACATCAAGTCAATTAAGCCAACCCCCACCAGAAGACGATAGTTTTAAGGAAGCCTACGAATTTGGAATGTCCCCTCTTCATGCTAGAATACGTTTCATGGAGCATATTCTTAAATTGGGTTATGATTTGGAATTTGGTCCGTTAGGCGAAACAGTGAGAAAAAAATAAAGAAAATTAAGAAAAAAAAAGAAAGCAAAAAAAAACAAATTCAACAAAAATATCTACAGCTAGGCCTCGTAATCGACCAACCAAAACAAGGGGAAGGAAACACAAATGATGGAAATACCGCAAGGAGATTTTTTTCCGATTTGGAACCTGCAGCATCTATCACAGGTGTAGATCATGAATTAATAAGACGATTCAAAATCATATTACAAGTTCTAGCATGCAGCAGATAGATAAATGCAAAAAAATTTGGAGAGTACGCCAATAAAACAGCTATACTTTATAATGAAAAATACTCTTGGAGATATATGCCATCCACAGTTCATAAAATTTTGTACCATGGGGAACAAATAATTCAAAACAATATGCTACCAATAGAAGATCTATCTGAAGAAGCGCAAGAAAAAAGGAACAAAGACTACAGATTCTTTCGCGAGCACAACACACGAAAAATGTACAGATGTTGTACTAATGAAGACTTTATCACTATTTTGTTGTGCACTTCAGATCCATATATATCCAACATTCGTCAAAAATGGAAAACTACATCTATTGAATTAGACGAAGAAGCTAAACAACTTCTAGAAGATGAAAATCAAGGCTATTTAGAAGAAATTTTTACGAAAATTGGTTGATTTAAAGTACTTTTTCATTACACTAACAATAAGTTACACTTTTTTTATATAGTTAAAAAATTTTCTTGATTTAAAAATTTATATATTTTGTAAATTTACAATCAAAATTGTTATATTTCATAAATTTACCATAAAAATTGATATAGAAATATTTAAAAAGACAATAAAAAAAATTTAACTAAAGCAAAAACATACGAGTTTTTCATTGAAACTTCTCTATCTTGAACCAATATAAGGTAACTTTTACGTTCGCTGCTTAATAAATTATATTTTAACTCGGGATCTTTCAAAAAAAACAACCTTTGGCCCTTGTGCACATTAGGACTAAAAAGTTTACGGGGGCCAAAGTTTGTCATTTTCTGAAAAAATTAACTTAAAAAATTGTTAAAAAGTATTAGTTGTAAAATTAAATGAAAAAAATAAGACATTATATTAAAAAAAAAACTTTTTTTACCTTTTATCACTTCACTTTTGTACTAAAATTCAACTACAAATGAAAATGTATTTTAAACCCTCCGTAACTTTTTTTTATTTTTGGTCGAGAATTACGTTTTATAGCAAAACTTAAAGGCTAAAGTCTCACCTACCAAACAAAAAACCGCATATCAAAATTCCAATCCAATCAAAAGTTATAGATTTTTGACCGCCTTCTCGTCAATTGGTCCACTGTGTGACGTTTCAAAACTTCAGACAAAATTTTACTAACCGTGAGTTGTGCAAACGACAAATTAGTTGATATGATCCTTGCGCAAAAAATCGCAGAGCAGTTGCCAGTTTAATTGTTGGCGTAATTGCAGACTTCGCATGCTGCATTTCAGTTTTGGATGGATTTTTTCCAGGACGTATGAAAAGAAGTTTTATTGAGTCAAAATATGTTCACAAATCTTAAAAAAAATATTTACTTATAATGATTTTATAAAAATAACGCGACTTACATTGAATCTGCCATTGTTTGACTTTTTGTTTAAAATACATAAAACTTAAAAACAAAATTGTAATAATCTCAAAAATAACAATGTAAAATAATGCAGTGCTACCAATCTTTAATAATTTTATTTTTGTTTTCGATAACTTCTCGTCTTCGTTTCAATATATTTCAAGAATGCCAATTTAGGAACGAAACGACGATTAAAACGACAACGACATAGAAACTATAGTTAGAACGACAACGCCAACGGGAATAGGCCCGAATAACTGACATATTTTTTAAAGGTAACTCGATCAAAAAAAAATCAAATAATGCTTGCGAAAGAACTGAGGAAAAACATGTGTCGATCCCATTCCTTAAAGCCTCTTGAAAGTATTAAAATGGATATCGGCTAAGATTTTTAAGTGGGAAATGGGTTGCAATATCTCACCGCAAAGTAAAAATATAAGAATTAAAAAAAATTAAAATCTATTTGAAGAAATACGACCTTTGAATGCGTACTTTGAACTTCTCCCTAACCCAGATTACAGATTAATATAGAGTCATGACACGGATAAATAAATTATAAGCAAACATTTACGATCACAATTGCTTCTAAAAACATAATCTATGTAGACCTTCGACTTTTTATATAGCCAATACAATAGCCAGCCTACTTAGTAAAATCAACTTTGAAGAGAAAAAAAAACAGGGTGAAATTAAAAATGCACAAATAGAAGCCATTCAACGAGTATTTCACAAATGACAATGTGAACAACATTGGGTTAAATTAAAGCAGTGTTAGCAACAACATCGACAAACACGAAATAAACATCTGGCAAATAGCAAACGCATAATAGCATGCAATTACAGACAAATCAACAACTGTCACAGATATTTGTCGTAACTCTTGTTAAATTTTCCTAAACAAAAAACTGATACAGAAATCAAATCGGATGGTCATGTGGTTGAGTACAACAAAACTACATATAATACACATACATACATAATATGTGTATGTATATAAGTAAGTATATTATCAAGGTATTTATTTGATTGTTCACCTAAAGATGGCCGGGTGACAGACACATTCGCGAGTTTAGGCTTTATTCTGTTGTGGAGGATAATGCCTGGTTTGCACTATGTCATTTTCAATGTCAGTTGTTGTCAATTATTGTTAGTTGTATGAAAATGGGTTGTAATCTCTTGTCATTTGCAACCCCTGGCAACATTTGACATCTAAAATGAAATTGCCAACATGTCGGTAATTTGTTTTTGTTTGACAGCCCGATTTTTTGGAAGTTTAGAAGTGTAAGTAAGTTTAGTAATGCAAACGTGATTATTGAAAATTACGAGATGTCAGTTGAGGCTATTGTATGTTGGCAGTTTATATGACATAGTAAAAACTAGGCATAAGAATTAAAAACTATTATTTTTATGATTCATGAATGTGTCTTAAGTTAACGTGAGCTGAAACAATTCTTTCACTTACCCATCTCTAGTTTTAACTACGATCCATGTTGTTTATAATTAGGCAGTTTACTTGTGTGTATCGATTGTTTGTTTGTTGACTTTCTTGAAATCTGTAAACATTTATCAACTTTATTTCTGTAGATTTAGCTTTACAGATTTCTTATTGTACTTCGAATGTAACTATGTAAGAGACAGACAGATAAACAACAACAACAACAACGAAAAAACACGCATATCATATGTCATGTAATTACTTTGTAACTGATTCATAATTAATTGGTGATATTGCGTTGTTATTGTTGTTTGTTACCAGCAGCAGCAGCTTTTACATTCTTTTTCTTCTTCTTTTTTTTTTGTTTAAATTGATCACTTAAAATGTGGACAAATATTGTTGGTATTCTTTTTTTTTTTTGGTTCACCTAGTAGTTGTTGTTGTTACTGTTGTTAGTGTCTTTACTGTTGGTGTTATTTAGTGTTGCTTAAATGTGATTCCTTGGCTGTGGTATGTTGTTATGAATGGACAATGTTTTCTTTAGGATTTATTAGTTGTTGTTTTTTTTTCTTTTTTAATTTTTCTTTATTTTTAATACAAAAATTTCATTGGAAAACGCGTGTTATGCTTAATTCATTGATGATTGTCATGTACCAGCATGAATTTTGTATGTCTTAAGAATGTTTCGCTATGCATTGCATAACATACATATTTTTAAGTTTAATAATTAAAGCTGTCACAGTCGGTTACTTTCCGATACCCAATTTGAATGCCGAGTGTCTTGTTTTAAAAACATTAAATGATTTTTTCACATTCTAAATTTTTTTTTTTGCCAATTGAAATTTTTAAGGAAGATCTTGAGAATTTGTCAGGACGACCTTGTTACATCGTTGGACGATCTTACATTATCAATTCATCGTGACCAAACGACGGTCCCGATTGAATTCACAAACCAGGTGATACAGTGAGTGACAATACAATGAATACAATATTTTTAAAGACGAACAGTCAATACGAAAAAATTGGATTATCTATAATATTAATAGGCTAGGCGGTTTCTTGTGACCGATGTTTTGTTCTACCGTTTTATGCCGATTTTGACCAAACGTATATTATTTCAAAGGTATTTCTTTTTAGCCGTTTTGCAGATTTACAGATTTTTAAATTTTTTCTTTTATTTTGAGTAAATTGCATATAAAATTGCTACTAACACATACATAGAATTATACATATGCTATGTGTGTGTTAATTAAATTTGTTAATGATCATTCGCAATAATAATAAACCATAAAAGTGTTGGTTTGTGAATTGGCTAAGTTTAAAAATAAAGCTGCCTAGAAATTGCACTCGAATTTCGAGCGCTGGAATCTGCTAGTAAAATGAATAACTCTTTTATTAATTAAAAAATATATGTGGTTTATTTAAAAAAGAAAAAATATTAACATAAAATAGCTTAACTTCAGAAAAACTAACAATATTTAAAAGTATTAATTTTTATGCTGTTGACAAAACATTGGAAACTTTTAAAAAATTTTCTTAAACAAAACTCAAAAAATCGTGCAAATCACTATTTATCAAATTTTCTGGGTGAATGCAATTTCTATTTTCGATTAGTTTCACAA
Organism: Cordilura impudica; assembly: GCA_963682025.1. Classification (NCBI taxonomy): domain Eukaryota; kingdom Metazoa; phylum Arthropoda; class Insecta; order Diptera; family Scathophagidae; genus Cordilura; species Cordilura impudica. Next base: position 10,549,398 of record OY821519.1, read on the forward strand.
CTGGTTCCCGAACAGCATTTGTGGTATTTGACCGAAGACATGGTGGCATTTTGACTCAAAAGCTCCACTAGAAGGGAAAGAAACAAGGAAGAAAATTATAGTCGGTCTAGGCCGACTATACGATACCCTATACCATGGTTTAGAGACCCTAACTCATCGGTCCATCTAATTGGATACAGAAAATAAGTCTAAACCAAATTTGAGTGGCATAGTTCTTAATTTTTTTGGCTGCAGGTATGAGAAAGTTCATATCGGATGCTATATTTATATGGGGACTAGGTCCAAAAATGGACCGATCCTGACCATATTTGGTAAAGTCACTCATATTTTAAAAAAATATATACGAACAAAATTTTTAGAAAAATCTGTGCAATATTTTTGTTTTTGGAAAGATTTAAGTGAATATCGGGAAGTAGCTCTATATGGGGCCTATGACTAAGAATTGTCCTATAGGGATTATTTTTGGACTACTGATTAATGAATATAATAAACACATACAAACCCCATTTGACTGAGATCTATATGATAATTTGTAACGTATGGTAATTTATGTCGATTTCATAGGGGTCATTTGTATGGGGACTAGGTCTGAACATGGACCGAATTTCACCAATTTTAATAGCGTTCATCCTAAAGCTTATATACCAAATTTCATCAAAATATATTCATATTTGCGATCTGTAGTTTGATTACAAGGTTTACATCGACACACAGACGGACAGACGGACGGAGGGACGGATATCGCTAAATGGACTCAGAAATTGATTCTGAGTCGCTCGGTATAATAAAAGATGGGTCTAGATCAAATATTTTTGGTATTTACAAATAGCAGCACAAAGTCATTATACCCAAACCACATAGTGGTAAAAATGAAAAATAACAAGTAAGAGTGTTAAATTCGGCTGTGCCGAATCTTTGATACCCTCCACCTCGGTCTTGATAATAAATGTAAATGAAAAAGTAAACAATTTGTTAAACTTAATACCAAATTATTTCAGCAAATTCTTTGGGTTGGTTTTCGTCTTTTCTATTATTTCGGATTTATTTCGGTGTTTGCTTTTTGGTCATCGTGGTTACTGATCGGCATGCAGTATATAATATATAACTATATGCATGCGTTTCCGGTTATATGACATAACTTCTCTTTTAATTTAGTTTTTGCTAATTAAATAGCTCGCCCTAACCTCCATTGCATAGGTAATGGTTGTGTAGGGTGGCTATATGCATTAAATCGTGCTAATTGGAGATGGCTGTATAGTTTCTTTTAACTGGCGAAATATTTTTTCATTGCGGTCATGTAGGTCGGATGGAGTAACAAAATAATAACAAAAAAAAAACTCTCTCAACTTTTTTATTAAAATATTGCCATATTTGGAAAACATAGAGAATAAATTTATTTAAATTTATAATAATAAATATTCAAATTAGGGATGCCAAACGCAAAAAACCAAATGTCCCAAACATTTTAAATAAAATAATTTGTTCTCTTTATTTTCTAAAAACTTAAAATTTTTATCCAAAAAAAATTGTGAAAATTTCTATATAAATAACATTCTCATCAAATTGCGTTTATTTATGTAACAGTTTTTATGTCCGCAATTCTTAAATATCATTTGACGTTTTGTAAAATTCATTGAATTTAAATTAATGTTTTCTGTAGCGTGATTCTGAATCGCAAAATATATCGACAGCTATTGTTGTTTCCACTAAGGATTAAGTGATTCACTAAGTACATACATCTTATCAACAGTCGACAAATCTATTTTTCTATTTATTTAAATTGTAAACAAGTGGCATCTCTGTCAAAATAAGCGAAAAACACAAAAAAGAATAGAAAAAAACAAATTACTTCGTGTTTGACAGGATGATTATATGTTTATGTTTAATATCTTTATTTTTTTACTAATATTACTGTGTATTTATTTGAAAATGAAATAATGAATTGAATATGCTATTTAATTTTTTTATTTATATAAAAAGTTTTTCTAATTAAAGCAAAATATTTTCACTAATTTATGATTTTTATTTACATATGTATGACGACATTTCAACCTAAAAATTTAAGTTTTCATCGATTGAATAAACAACACAAAAATGGTTGTCGTTTAGATAACAACAACAGCTGATTTTAACAATAGCGAATATCGTTTAAAAATTTTACTGATAATTTTGCTATTTTCTTTTTTTTAACGATTCGACTATCGTTAAAAGAAGTTACTGAATCGCGGTACTGAAAAGCTATTAATTTCTCCTGAATGTCAATATTTTTTTTAAATGTAAAAATTTTTTAAATGTAAACACAGGTATTTGGTGTTTTTTTTTTTTTTTTTTGGAATTTCAGTTTGTGTTTAACGAATAAAATTTATATATTAAAGATGCAATTGATGTCTTCTAAATTTAAAATTATAATTTCCGACGTTTTGATATGATTTTCTGAAATTCAATTAATTGTAATTTATAATTGGAAATTTTTAATTCCAGTTTTTAGAATTGATATTTTCTTAAATTTGAATGGAAAATTTAAAAAGTGCAATTTTGTATTTATGTGAATAATAATGCTTTATTAATTATAAACAATTTTTAAAAATTAGATGCAATCGAAATCAGATATTGTGTAGGTAAAGCAGAATAATAATTCTATATAACTATGTAGTACTGTTTTGAAAGCAAAAAACTCATTGATGAACTCGGCAACTCTATTTTATAAAGACAACAAAAAGTTAACATGTCAAACTTATGTTCATATTTGTAAAAGAATAATGAAAAAACGTATGAAATAAAAGACCAGCCCGTGTATACTCTTAACATTGTTCTGTATGATATCTAGTTGAAAATACTGACATTCATGTTAAAATAGAAATAACTATTGCAAAGCTAATTAGAACAAAAATTGTGGCGCCATCTACTGTGGCATAGTCACGCTGAGCAAAATGAAGTCACACTCTGTTAATGCAAAAGAAATGTATTTTCCCCACAACAAAATATTGCAGAATTTTATGTAAATAAAATAATATACCGATTTATTTCTAACATTTATTATGGATATACATATATATAATATATGTATATTATTTATGTTATTTAATATGTTCATGCATGTATGTATAAATATTACACACAAAAAATACAACATCAAACGTTATTTTTGTGTTTTTCTCTTTAAATAAATTTATACTTAAAATTTTTTTTTGCTAAATTTACATTGTTTTTTTTTTATTAACAACTAGGTATTTTAGCATTATTTGTTTTAGATGCTGGTGAATTTTTACTCCCTTTACATATATTAACTCGTAGTGTCTGCTTGTCGAAAAAATTTTGGATCGATTTGAACCCCTTTCCCGTAACCCATTTGATCTGAAATTTGGCAGGCAGGCTCGTGGTGATAACAGAAATGATCTAACAAATTTTTTTAGTGATGCCAAAACAATGGAAACTTTTAAAATTTTCTACCAGAGTTAATAAAAAAAATGTACAAAGGGTTAGTTTTTATTATATTATTACCACAACGACCACAAAAACAACAAGTCCAGCTATGACAACAACACAACATTTAGAATAACAACAAGAACAATATAGAAACATATTTTTCATTTTTTTTTTACTTTTTCAGAGATTTCCCTGGACCTGTTCCATCGATTTTAATGATTTTTGAAACAGAAATCTTCCCATGAATTTTGTGAATCATTCTCACTAAAAATGATCACCCTAGCTGTCCTATTTAGGGCGTGATCGTGACAAGAAGAACATAGAAAATTATATTTTTTCAAGACTTTTTTTAGTTCTTCATTCAAATCTCGGGCCCTAATTAACCGATTTGGAGGATTTTAAATAGTAAACTTTTCAGGATGTTAGTGAATCATTTTTTATGTCAACGAGCACCCTAGCTACCTGATTGATGCCGTCATCGTGATTTCCACAGACGGACAGACGGACATCGCTATATCAACTCCGGTTGTTATAAGGATCACAAATATATATATTTTATGGGGTCCAAAATTTTTTTTCTAATTATTACAAACGGAATGAAAAACTTATATATACCCTCTGCACACTGGAGTGGAGGGTATAAAAAATGAAAAATGAAAAACAAAAAATTAAAAATTAAAAACGAAAAATGAAAAATAAAAAGCGGAAAATCAAAAATTGACCGGTTGAAATAATAAATAACAATAAATATTTTTATATAAGCAGAGCTCGTGCAGTTGATTGCTATAAGTGATACATAGGTGACGTTTTCTGTTTGATTTTAAAAAATTGCCATACAAAATCTTTAATTACTAGATGTGTACGAATCTCTCCTTTGATCGGATTCAAACGATTTCTATACTAATATTTTCACTTTTTGAAAAGCAGGTACATAATACCGAAAAATAATATCTCATCTAAATGCTACCTTCTTAACTCTCCCTTAAAAAACACCATCCAAAGAAGCGATATTTTTGCAGAAATGTTTAATCTTATTTAAAAGCATCTACCATTTTAAACTATTTAGCTACAAAATTACTTCAAACTTGAATAAAGTTTTCAACTTTAATTTATAAAAAAAAAATATATTAAAAATGTAGTTCTTTTTTTACCGAAAAAAAAATTAAATTGCTTACATTTATTGCTTTACTTTTAGTGTGAGATAGCAAACCAACAACAACAACGAAAGCAGAAAACTAATTTAAAATGAAATGCATTTTAATAAACCTAAACATAAAATTCAATTTAAATTCAAAGACGTGTTCCACAAAAAAAAAATCTTTATAGAGAGTTAAAAAATAGAAAAAAAAAATAATAATGTCATTTTCAACATCATGTTATCAAAGGAAGAAAATAAAGAAAAAACTTATATTAGTGAATATGAACTGCTCATACACACTCATATACCCAGACATAAAAAAAGCAATTTTCTACAAGACAAATTGCAACTTGCAAGCAGAAAAAACTGCAAGCAATAATATTTTTGTTATATACTTCAACCAAAGTGACAGTATACAAATAAAAATTGTATGCAATACAACCGCATATTTGTGACGCACACACACACACACACAACACACGCACACACTTGCACTTACAATATGGTGCAAAAGTATTCACAGTTTTAAATAATTCAAGTTATTTTAAATCATTCTTTAGAAAAATGTAACGCCGTTGCCTCAAAAAGTTATGTAGATAAACTGAAAAAACAAATATAATTAATCTTTACTAGCAGATTCCAGCACTCGAAATTCGAGCGCAAATTCTAGGAAACTTTATGTTTTCATTTAATAAAGGCCCTAAAGGTATGCTTCACAATTCAACGCATTTTAAATGAAGAAAACAAATTCAACACATTAACAAATTTAATAATCACACACATAGCATTTTATAATTTTATGTATGTGTTAGTAGCAACTTTAAGCGGTCGTTACTCCAAAAAAATATTCCAGACGATGAAAGTCTGTAAATCTGGGTAACAGCTAAAAAGAAATATCTTTCAAATGATAAATTTTTTGTCAAAATCGGGGTAAAACTGTGAAACTTACATCGGTAACAAAAAATCGCCTAGCCTATTAATATTATAGATTTATAATGGAATCTCTACATCCTTGAGAAATGCGTTTCTGAGATGTCAATGAAGCATGGTTTAAGTAAACCAACTATTTTAAAATCTGTTTAGAACAGCTTGAAGGTTGTGAGTATTTTAAAAAGCAAGTTTAACTAAACTAAGTATAACTTAGTTGAACTTAGTTAAACTTAGTTTAACTAAACTAATAAAAATTTGGTGAAATTATGTATATCTGTGTTTTTTTAATTTGTAAAATACATCGATATATAAATGGTTGTTATGGTTACCAGATTCAATAAATTTAAATCCCTGAAGATGGTGGAAAAATCCCACAAACGATGGATGAAAAATGGAATAAAATATTATTTTACTTACATCAATTGGTAACCTTAAAAGCCTGACTAAAAACTTTTAAAAAATAACAAATGCAAAGGTCGATAAATAATCATTTTTATAAAAATAATCGATATTTCTGTTCTGTAGGTTACATTCTTCTCAGGCAATTATTAACTTTTTTTACAGCATTTACCCTTTGTTTTTTTTATTATTATTTAAAAGTAAATTCAAAATATACTTGACTGAACTGAAAATAAATAAATCCGATTTTGAAATGGATTTTCATCATGAAATGGTCGACCCTTGTGAAATACCGACAACGTCCTCATCATAGTGTATTTATATGAATACAAACATCTATTTATGTATGTACAGTATAATACAAATAAAAAGAAGTTTTATTTATTTTAAAGTATATAAAAACATCATCTTTCGCACACCGTAAAAAAAGTAGGTACTTGCCTCATTGTTATATAAAACAAAATATCATTCTTTTGGCAAAAAAAAAAGGTGGGTTTGATAAAGCTCCTAAAAGTAGACTTCTTCGGAATCTGCAATTATATCTGTTTTCATCCCCAGCATTGCATTTCTGACAAAAAAACGTTTAGTCTGTTTGTATGTTCGCTGTTTATTTCTTTGTATGCTATTTTGTCTCTGTATGCTGGTTTTAATATTTTTGTTGTTTTTCCCCAAACGTTATGTGATTCGTGCGTGAAAAATAGGAGGAGCTCCATTTGACAAAACAACAAAATAAAAACAACGAATTATTTCTCATGCGCATAAGATGGCTGTGCAGAATAGTTCGTTTTTTTTTTTCATCAAATATTTAAGTTTAAAGTTAGTATCTACTTACTATTTATTTAAAATATCAAAGAAAAAGTTTACTTTTCAAAACTAAAGAGGATTTGTATCTGCTGATGGATTTAATTCAGAAGAAAGGCCCCATGTTTGATTCTTAACTAGGATAGCTTAAAGGATTTTCAGATAAAATTTACTAATTATTCAGATTCAGAATAAAAACTTATACATTAATTAAATACTAGCAAATTCCAGCTCTCGAAATTCGAGTTCAAATTCTAGGAAATTTTATTTTTTCATTAATCAATTATGGCCAATTCACAAATCAACACAAAAAAAAACTCATTTTTATAACAAAAACATTAACAAATTTAATAAACACACACATAGCATTGTATAATTTTATGTATGTGTTAGTAGCAACTTTAAATGCAATTTACTCAAAATAAAGGAAAAAATTTAAAAATCTGTAAATCTGCAAAATGGCTAAAAAGAAATACCTTTCAAATAATATACGTTTGGTCAAAATCGGGATAAAATGGTAGAACAACACATCGGTCACAAAAATTCGCCTAGCCTATTAATATTATAGATTTGCCAGCTCGATTATTGCCTTTATAACAAATAAAATTTCTGAAACGCTTGTGCTGAGATCCAATTTTACTTGCAGATAGACAAACAGATTTTCGTTCAAAGTAACTGTTTCCCGCGAATTTACCCGAATTACCCCGTCAAAAAATCTGAGCAACAGTATAATTTCTGAATAAAAGTAAAATAAATCTTAACTAGCAGATTCCCGCACTCGAAATTCGAGTGCAATTTCTAGGCGGCTTTCTTTAGCCACTTAGCCAATTCACAAACCAACACTTTTATGTTTTTTTTTATTATTGTGAATGAAGATAACAAACTCATTAACAAACAGATTAACAAATTAATTAATTAACAAATTTAATAATACACACATAGCATATGTGTTATTTTATGTATGTGTTAGTAGCAACTTTAAATGCAATTTACTCAAAATAAAGGAAAAATTTCAAAATCTGGCTAAAAATGGCTAAAAAGAAATACGTTTCAAATAATAGACGTTTGGTCAAAATCGGGATAAAACGGTAGAACAAAACATCGGTCACAAGAAATCGCCTAGCCTATTAATATTATAGATTAATACAGAAAATTATTCAGGAAAAACAAAAACTTGAGAAAACATTTTGGATGTAAATAAATATAATTTCAAAGAAAAAAAATTTGCAGCAAAAAAACCAATAATACAAAAAATAATAATAATAATAATAAGTTATAAAATTATAGTCGATAAATACCGACTATACGATACCATGAGTTTATTTATTTATTTCAATATATAGATTCTACTAAAAATATATCACAAGAACGAAATTGAAGATTATGTATTTACAAACAACTAGCAGATCCCAGCCCTCCAAATTCGAGTGCAAATTCTAGGAAATTTTACTTTTTATTGAAATCACAGTTCAACACTTTTTAAATATAGTTCTAAGAAACTTTGCAGTATGATAAACAATTTCAAACTGAATAAAAGATATGGTCAGATCATGTGCCATTAAAGCTAACGTTAGATGTGAAAGGTTCATGTGAAGGCGTAGAACCAATAAATTTGTAGCCAAAATAAGTATATGTGGAATTAGAATAAAAACAAAAAATACAACAAAATCCACCTAAATACAAACCTAGCAGAGCCCCTGCAGTTGATTGATATAAGTGCTACATAGATGACGCTTTATGTTTGATTTTTAAAAATGACATAAAAAATCTTTAATTACTAGATATTTACACATTTCCCCTGTGATCGGTCTCACATGATTTTTTTTATTTTTCATTTTTTATTTTTCATTTTTTATTTTTCATTTTTATTTTTTTCATTTTAAATTTTTTATTTTTCATTTCTCATTTTTTTATTTTTAATTTTTTATTTTTGATTTTTGATTTATAATTTTTCGTTTTTCATTTTTAATTTTTTATTTTTCATTATTCATTTTTTATTTCTCATTTTTCATTTTTTATTTTCATTTTTCTTTTTTAATTTTCTTTCTCCATTTTTTATTTTTCATAATATATTTTTCATTTTTTATTTTTCATTTTTTATTTTTCATTTTATTTTTTTAACTTTTTGTTTTTAATTTAATATTTTTAATTTTTTATTTTTCATTTTTAATTTTTAATTAATTTTTAATTTTTTATTTTTCATTTTTAATTTTTAATTTTTTATTTTTCAGTTTTCATTTTTGGTTATTGGTTTATGTCCAAAATTATTTTTCAATACAACACAATTGTTATTGTGAATGAAGAAAACTAACAAATTCAATAAACACACACATAGCATTGTATATTTGTATGTATATGTTAGTAGCAACCTTAAATGCATATTACTCAAAAAAAAATGTGAAAATTTAAAACTCTGTAAATATGGTGGACAGCTAAAAAGAAATACCTTTTAAATAAGCTACGTTTGGTCAAAATCGGTATAAAACTGTGGAACAAATGATCGGTCACAAGAAATCGCCTTACCTATTAATATTATAGATATATTATAACGTTTCTTATTGATGACATTAGTAGAAAAATCAATTAAATTATATATTTTATTGAAATCACAACAAATTGTTCTAAAAGGATCAACATTGGCATAATTTTGGGGAAAAAATAGCAAGTGCAATGGAATAAAACTTCTGGTTGATCGTGGTGGAACACTAAATGATAAGTTGTTTATGAGGAAATCATAGCAAACTTCACCATTAATCAAATTAACATTTTAAAGATTTTATTAAGGAACCCAAATGATAGTACCGTATACTAAAATCGGTCGATGAATTCTTTAGCCCATCGTTTTATAAAAGCAATGACTCCACGTGCATTATTAGATGTTGCTGTAATATGTTGAACGAAATTTAATTTAGCATCCAATATAATACCCAAATCCATAACCAGTCCACCAATTACAACTGATGATCACCCAAGGAATACGAACGAACAAGGGCACAATTTTCCGGAAAAGTGCTTGAGTTCAAATTTAAATCCATTGAGTGTGAGCTGCAGCACTTAAAGAAACTCTGTAAATTATGTTGAAGATAAATTTGATTGCCATAGAATTTTGAACTTAGAAATATTTTAACGTCATCAGCGTACGTTTCAATATTAGAGAATTGCAATGTATTTGGTAGATTAGAGAAAAAGTCGTAGGTTGAACAAATTCAATATAGAAAACAAGTAAGAAAATTATTGCCGGTCTTTGGTCTAACTATGTAGATATAGAAAATAAACATAAACCAAGTTTGAGTGGCAAGTTTTTTTTTGCCTTTCGATATGAAAAAGTTTATATCGGATGCTATGTCGAAAAATTGACCGATCCTGACCATATTTGGTAAGATCACTTATTTTTTGCAAAAACATATACAAACCGAATTTGATATATTTTTGTTTTTTGAGAGATTTAAGTGAAGATCGGGAATTAGCTTCATATGGGGGCTATGTACAAGAATTGTCCCATAGGGTTTAAGTCGATCTCATAGATGTCATTTATATGGGGACTAGTTCTGAACATTAATCAATTTTCACCAATTTCAATAGGAATCTTGCTACGGCCGATGTAAGCTAACATACCAAATATCATACATTTGCGACCTGTAGGTTCATTACAATGTTTACATGAACACACAGACGGACGGACGGTATCACAGGCATATTTAGACATTGTTTTCTTAGTTCCGTATTTTACAAATTTTTATACCCTATACCACTATGTAGTCAGGGTATAATGACTTTGTGCTGATATTCGTAACTACAAAAATATTTGACCGATCGACTCAGAATTACTATCAGAATCTCTTTCTGAGTTTTTTTGTTGCAAAAACTTTTGACCCAATTAGATAATGAAAAAATTGATCAACCTATGAAATGAGTGTTTGAAAAGGATTCTACTTATGGGTTAGCAAACTTGAAATTTGTGGAGAAATCAATTTTATGGAAAGTAAAATAAAATATTTTTTAAGATTTTAGATTTTTTATGTTTCTTTTTAAAGGCTTTTATGATTTAGAATTACTCCAGAAATGATTTAAAAAGATTTTTTTTAAATATATTTTTAAATTTTTTGTAAAATGTTGCTCACAATCCGTAAAAAAGGTGTGTCTAAAATACTAATAATTTCTGAACTATAATTATTTTCTAAATCTTTTCGTGACTTTACATGCCGCAGTGATGAAATACGTTGATCGGAAGATGCTGCTAACATGTTGAAGAGGTCCTCATTTTTTCTCACCCTTGATGATTTGAAAGTGTTCAACAATCTATATTTTTTTATAACATTTGTTTAGGGCTCCTGTGCTTCTTCAGAAAGATATCCAATTGGCAAAGTCTGATATTCAATTATATCTTTCAATATTTTATGAACTGTCGGGGTCAACTTTTTCTGTGAATACAATTCTGTTAAAAGTGATGCAGTTTTCGAAACATATTCTCCATATTTTTCCTTACAGTTTAAAACATTCAAGATCGTTCCCAAACTCTTAACGATTTGATTGTTTATTCCAATGATTCGAGTCACAGCCTCATCATTTTCAAAAAATATTCTCGAAGGGCTTCCATCGTTTCAGTTTCCGTATCCGTACTTGGGGAAGTCTACTTTTAGTCCAACTTGTTTGAAAAACGCATCCTGTATTCGATTCCTTCTGATCCTTTCCTTATCTTATCTTTGTTTGATGTATTTTCATCAAAGTGTTCACCCTCTTGTGGAAGCGTATACGCTAATTTTTACAAGAACTCTATACACATTATTCCTGCGTGCAATGGTGATATTCCATATTCATTCCATAACAATAAGAATGGGTTTTCACGGTTATATGTCAGAAATTGCACAATAAAGCATGCAACACATTTCTGGAACCATGACTTTTTCAAAATTTTACCTCTAGCAAAAAATGGGGCACGGACAGGCAGCTGAAAGTTTTTGCATTAGGCAAATATAGAAATTTATAGTTTTTTTTTTTATTTTCCATCAAAGTCGTGAAATGTTGAAAAAATGAATATTTGGTAAATATCGATTTACCTGGACAAACACTAATCAAACAGTACAGTGGTCTATCAATAAAATCAAAAAGAATGACGATCCGTTATCTAGTTTTCCAGATACTGTATCTGAAAGCGGAGCAAATTACCTAAAAATGGTCTGGTTTTTTGAACACTGAAAATCAGTCAACTATGAAGGTCAATATCTTCTAAACCAAAAATCTGATTGTAATAAGAGTAGCATATTTGGACAATTTCCTGTAAAATAGCTTTATTCAATATTTTTTAAGGGCACATGACGTGCGTGCGTCTGCCCGTCCGTCTGTATGTCCACGTAAACCTTGTAATGAAACTACAGGTCGCAAATATGAATATATTTTGATGAAATTTAGTATAAGAGGACAAACGCCATAGAAATTGGTGAAAATCGGTTCATGTTGAGACCTAGTCCCCTTACAAGTGACCCCTATGAGATCGACTTAAATTGCCATAAGTTCCAAATTATCATATAGCTCTCGGTCAAATTGGGTTTGTGTATGTTTATTACATCCATTTATCAGTAGTCCGAATATAAACCCTATACGACAACTCTTAGTCATAGCCCCCAGATGGAGCTAATTCCCGATCTTCACTTAAATCTATAAAAAAAAAAAAACAATATATTGCACAGATTTTCTCAAATTTGGTTTGCATTTGTTTTTGCAAAAAATAAGTGACCTTACCAAATATGGTCAGGATCGGTCCATTTTTTGACCTAGTCCCCATATAAATATAGCATCCGATATGGACTTTTTCATATCTGCAGGCAAAAAAAATTAATATCAATGCCACTCAAATATGCTTTATGCTTATTTTCTACATCGAATTAGTTGGATCGAAGGGTATCGTAAAGTCGGTGTAGACCGACTATAATTTCTTACTTTTTTTTTAAGATGTAATTGCTACCTATGGAAAAAAACAAATTTTTTAAAAACACCAAAAAATGGCTGAGTAATGGTTGTTTAAATCAAAAAAAAAGAAAATAAAGAAAAAAAAATTAAAATTTTGTATATTTGAAAAATCTAAAATTGGAAAAAATGTAGTCTTATTACTTTCACGTAAAGTCACATAACCTATGAACAAAATGAGACATAGATCATAAAAATCGATGGACGCGTTTCGCTTTTATTCACAATTCTGTGGTTTTCTGGAATAACCGCGTATGTCCATTTTTGTCAGTTTTGAGTTAATGATGCCAAATATAATAATTTTTAACGCTCTTTAATTGTGTTTAATTTTTTTAAAAAAATATTGACCATTTCTGAGCTGTTTCTTTAAATAACGACGTAACTTAAATGTTTATTAAATTAATTTTCAGTACTAACGACGTATGTCAACCTACGTATGATCGCTGACAAATTATTTTCTCAGAAAACGACACATAGCGACATACGTTGTTATTAGTGAAAAAAAAATTAAAAATAATTTTGGATTAGTTTTCAGTTTATAACCACTTATAAAAACTGTCGTGTTTATTTCATTTATTTGTTGTCACTATTATTCTTGATTCGTTGTTATATTCTCACCCTAAATCCCGTTAACTTTCTGTTGACGAAAAAAAAAATCAATTTTTCAAGCAACAACAAGTTATGTATAAATATGTAGTTGCACTGGTAGAAAGAAAACAACATTTGTCGACATATGTTGTTTTATCTGCACACACTTCAAGTGTAATTTACATAGTGGTTTTTTCGTCCTTCTCTAGGATCTATTCCTCTTAAGATTTTTCACTTCAAATTTTATATAAAGTATTTATTGCCCATATCTACAGGCCAGTTAAATAAAAAGTCTTAAAAACTTTATATGGAGCCCATAATTTCAAATATAACGTTTTTTGGCTCTCCTGAACTTTTCGATTTTATGACATACGCGGTTATTCTAGAAAACCACAGAATTAAGTGAAGGTACCTCATTTGGAAGTGAAGAATTCTTTTATGATTCTCAGAATTAAAAAAGTTAAGTAATAAACAAAACGTTATTTCAGTTTTAAATTGAAAGGTATAGCTGTTAGAAAAAATCTAACTTAATGTCTGAAATCAGTGGTTTAAAAACAATTACAATAACACACATATTGCATAAATAGAACAGCAGCAAACACACATATATTAAAAAAAAATTATTTTTGTATGGAAATCCCGATTATTATCAATTCAGTTTTCTCAATAAATTGTGAATAAAATCAAAAGTTGTGCACCGATTACAATGAAAATGCTTTTAGAACAAACTTGTGATCTGTGTCGCATTTTTATTTTTTATGAATTTTTAAAGAACAAAAATTTTTTTTTCTTATTTTTTTTTTTTAATTTCTTTTTTCAAGACTTCCACGGTATCTCTGTAACTGCTGGGCAAATTTAAAAGTAATGTAAGCAGGCTTAAAGACAATATTGTTGACGTATTTTGCATTCTTTTTTTAATTGGACCGTTTTCAAGTTATTCCAATATATGTAATGGAAGTGCCTTAATTTTGGATATAACGGTATATCGCGAAAAGTCGATCTGATAGAAAAAAAATAAGTGCAATTTTGTATTCAGCGTCCCAAATAACTTTAAAAACAACATTCAGTTCATAATCAACAAAAACAGTAACGAAATTGAATCATTTCAAAAATTATAACAACCCGAGCAATAAAGTAAAGTGGTTGTAAGTGCTTCTTTAAAAAAATAAACTGTACAACAGCTACTCTCGGGGGTAACAAATTCAGGGTAAAAGTACTAGGCCAGTATAGTAAAACCTCCAAATGGTTTGGCGTTCTCAGGCCCAACATTTTTTTATCAACTTTTATAGTGTTTCTTTATCCTGATTTTTGTTTGCTTAGTTCTTCAGCTATAACTCAAGAACCATTGATGTTTTCTTATTTCATTCTTTAGCACTTAGCTTCAGCAAATCACATTGGGCTAATTTTAAAGAATGAAATCTTCAAAAAAAATTATTTTTTCCCCTTTCTTTTATCAATTTTTTGAATAACATAATATATGCAGGGCGTATTAGTAGAGTAGAAGAGATGTACATCACATGGATATATTAATAAAAAAATTTTATTTAAGCTTTAGCAATAATGTTGCTGAAGAATGAAATGAGAAATCATCAATGATGCTTGAGTTATAGCTGGAAAACTAAGCAAACAACTCACCAAATAAGAAAAAAATATAAAAGGTCCTAATAAAAGTTTGGTCTGAGAACAGCAAACCCTTTGAAGGTTTTGCTATAGTGGCTTAGTTCTTTCACCCTGCCTGGGAATTTCTCACTCCCCAGACAATGACCCGAAAATGTGCCATGGTTTTATAGAAAACGGTTTCTGCACAATAAATGGTCAGATCCCAAAACTGATTATAACCTGTAGGTTTAAAAATAGATGGATACTTAAGCTTGTTCAATAATAACTTAAACAATAATAAATATAAATTAAAAATTAATGACTTCGAGTGCAGAGAATATTATAAGAAAGAATCTAAAAATTTATTTTACATAAGATATAACTTAAATGAAAATAATACGAAATTTAAAAACTCACCCTGTTTCAGATGACTACGAAACCATTTTATGAATCCTGTAAAAAAAATAACAAAAATAACAAAAATAATAACTTATTCATCAGACCGTAAAATTTTTAACAATTAACAGAAAAATGCACAATCGCACCATTTTACAAGGTAAACATGCCTAACAAAGTCATTGTGGAAACATTTTTTATTTTTTTTTTATTTTTGTAGATTTTTTCTATTGTTAAAAAAATGACATGATATTCGCGTTCGCGAATTACATGGAAAACAATTCTACAATATAAAATTAAAAAAAAGTAACACACAGAATAATATATATTATGAGAACGCGAATTGCAATAAAAAAAAATACAAAAACAACAGTAACAATAAAAAAAATACCCTTTTTTATGCCAAGATTATGAATGTGGATTTGTCATGCAAGCATTAGCAGGTTGCTTTATCATGTTAAAACTAAAGAAATGAAAGGGTTTTGTGGTAGACCACTTTGCTTTAAATACGACTACAATTATGTTTTAGTCGCTGCTGGTAAGTGATGGTGGTCGGAAAATTACGGTCTCATAACAGCTAAACAAACATCAGCACCAACAACAAAACTTAGACTTAAAGAGTCTATGACGATTGTGTATGTAAATGTATATGTGTGTGTGTGGTGTTCGTTCATACCCAAATGTTTATGCAAACCGAACATTGTTCAAATAGTGGAATTGACATTCCTGGTAACAGCCTTTAAAACGGATATGAAAACATTTAACAATTTTACCTACATTCAACATTCAGATTAGTTATTCCTTGCTTAAGTATTTTCAAATACTCATACTAGGAAGCGAATATGTGGCTTAGTGGCTTTAAAACAACACTTGAGATCTTAATCGGTACAACGAAAAATGTAACAACAAACATTCCATTCAAATTTTACGCCCAGGCCACAGCCACAAATGAATATGACACATTTTTCTTTATCAACCACAATTAAAATTTCCATATTTATGAATTTATGAATTTATAATTACAGCTTAATTGAAACATATTGAAGGTATCAGCAGAAATTATAATCGATTGTATGATTGATTAATTGAGTGTGTGCGATTATGATGCTTTTAAAAAGTTTGAGACTTTCGTACAAACTAAAACGTAATATTAAAAAGTTGTGCTTTTCTTTTTCCATTTTCGTAAAATCTTAAGAAGAAATGGCAACATGTAAATGTATTATTATTGGGTTGTACAAACACTCACACGCTCATAGCCACACACACAGACATACACGCACACACACACATAGATAAACACATAATGTGTTATAATATGTTTGCTGCTAAGTTTGTTTGTTTTTTTACTTACTTTGTTTAGCAAAGGACTTAAGTGAAAATTTGTTTGTTAATGGTAAAGTTTTCTTAAATGGTAATTGATATCTACTTATGGATTAACTTATGATTTCATTTGAAAATAATTATATTCATTTTAAGCAATCAATAAATTTAAAATAATAAGATTTAGAACGATTTAATACTTTCTAAAAAATATTGCATGCGTATTTTTCATTCGAAAAAAGTTATTCTCCGAGATAGCGGTAGTTATAACAAAAATTTTAATAAAAATTTATATCACTCATTTTCTCTAAAATCGGAGTAAGCATATATAAAGAAAAATTTTTTAAAAGGAATCACGATTGCAATATTAGGAGAATGTGTTGTTTTTTCTAAAGAATAAATCAAACCAATCAGACAATATAAAATAAAATTTAAATATAAAACTAATGTACAATTTTTCAACAAGATAAACCCTATGTCCCAATAGTTTATAAGGATTAAAATTAAATTTAATTTTATTAAATTAATGTTTTTTTTTATATAAATGTAATAATATAAAATATTTTTTAACACCATTCATGATGTTGTAAATATATAAAAAATCAAGTAAGAGTGTTATATACGGCTGTATTTTAAACTGAATTTTAGAACCAATGTTACCATTTTAATTGTTGTTCAAGTTTTTTTTTTTTATGAAAATAACATACTTCAAAAATATTCTTAATTGTCTTCGGCTTTACTTATTTAGTCGCTTATGGCCAGAAATTTGGATTTATTGACGAGTTATTGGCGAAAATTGATTTAAAAAAAGAGTGTAGAAAATTACAATTTTTTCAAGATTTCATTCGATAAAATTAGTCCATTGATTTTTTTATATGGATATGTTAATAAAAATTATTTACTTAATCCTTAGCTACAATTTTGCTGAAGAATGAAATGAGAAATCATCAATGGTTCTTGAATTATAGCTGAAAAACCAAATAAGTATAAAAGGCCTGAGTATTGACTAAAATTCTTGGCATTTAAGTTTTGCCTCATATCAGTAAAATATTATTGAATAGAAATAGAATAGAAAATATTATTGAATAGAAAAATACAATAAAAGCAGGTATGAAGTTACATATCTGTGGTCACAAGCATTAACCGCCTAAGTCGAAAATCTTGCTTTTGAGAAAAATAACTTTATTTAAATGTAATGGGGCTTCATTACGACTTAAGTTAGCATGTTTTCATTAATAACTTTTTAATAAACGGAGTTAGAGAAATGGGGATTTCACGTAAATATAAAGCGTTTTAAGTATAATATGATAGCATACATAACTCAAATCGTTCTTAAGTCGACTTAGGCGGTTACCGCTTGTGACCACAGATATATATACATATATGGGTGACATTAGGTGAGAGCGGTTTGTATGAAAAATAAATTGTGGCCAAGTTTTGATCTAGATCTGGATCTAGAACTTTAGTGATTTTTTTTTTGGTAAAACCGGCATCTTCTGTAAGTCGATCGCAGGCCCACTTAGCGAAACGAAAACGCATTGGATGGTCAGTTGGCTTCAACTCCTGAACCAATTGGACTTTGTATGGCGTCATAACAAGGTCTTTATGCAAAATTCGTCTCAATGATGCCTCCGAAATGTTCAATTCTTGAGAACGACGGTGAATTGATGTTGATGGCGCTTCACGCACACAGCAGCAATATTCTCGGGTGTACGCACTGTTTTTGGCTTTTCACGCTTTGGTTTATCGATGAAGATGCCAGTTTCCTTCACTTTTTTCACAAGATAACGAACATACGGAGCTGACGGTGCTTCTCTTCTTCCAAAATCCGTACGCAATTTTCGCACACATTCTGCAACATTACCATGATTTTTAAAGTAATGTCGCAATATTTCCCAGCGTTGTTCCAGCGTATACATAACCATATTCGTTCAGCGGAAGGATAAAACTAATTATCTGTCAAATCAGACATGAACTAAGTGTTACCATTCACGAAATAAGCACTAGTTGAAAAAAACGTTAGATGGCGGACTCTTTATAAAGTATTTTATATCTCGTCTATTGTTATGCCGTTCTAAATTAATGTCAAAACGGTACGTAATTTTTAGCACTATTTCAAAATCTCTAATTTTACTTTTTCAAAAATTTTGTTCAAGAAATTTTCCGAATTCAACGAATGGACTTTACGGTCGTATTAATAAAATATATGTGATTAAAAATGCCAAATATTGTAGGTCTCGTGTTCTTAATTTGGCGAAAGCAGCGGTTTTATTTCAGCGGTTTTGAAGAAAAATGTGATTTTTCATACTTCTTCAACTTTGAGGCTACATCTTTTTGGTGTTTTCATATTTTAAAGATATTTTGTCAAAATATTATACTACTTGATATAAGTTCTCAATCCTGTAAATTAAGGTTAAATTGAAACACTATAAACTGTCTCTCTTTAAGGTCAAAAGTCAAATTTAAGGAGATTTACATTCTTACATTCATTCTTTTTTAAACAAAATATCGAAATTATATATATTTGTGCAAGGATTGCAATAAAACTTGTTAATAATACTTTAATAATTCTAAAAAATAATATTCTGGACTTATTTTCTGAAATTAACCCGTGGGATACTCAAAATGGGTCCTAGTTTTAATTTTGTTATTCAGAATTATTATCTATCTATATTAGGGTGCGCCTTATACGTATGGGCCAAATTTTTTCAAAGTTTGGATTGTAAATCCCCCCACAAATGTTCTCTGTACTAAGAAGATACTTTGTGGAAAGTTATAGGCAGATTGCAAAAGGAGAAGGCGTGCCGCAACCGCCCACAAGTTGTCAAAATTTTTAAAATTCATATAGAAGAACTACAAATGAAGAGATGAGGGTTGGCTTACGAAATATTCTGACAATTTTTAGGTGGATTATAGTAAATTTATTTGCTCTGAGTGTAAAAACGTCCTTAAAATTATAATAAGATTGCGGTTTTTAAAGTTATGACATTTTTTCATACACATGATATATTGATTTTGAAAAGTTATTATCAAAATGAGTAAAGTTTTTCGATTGTAAGGTAAGACAATGGATAAAAAAATGCATATTAATTAAAACTAGCAGATTCCAGCACTCGAAATTCGAGTGCAAATTCTAGGAAATTTTATTTTTTCATTTAATAAAGACCCTAAAGGTATGCTTCACAATTCAACTCATTTTAAATGAAGAAAACGAATTCAACACATTAACACAAACACATTAACAAATTTAATACACACACACATATGCTATATAGCATTGTATAATTTTATGTATGTGTTAGTAGCAACTTTAAACGATCATAACTACAAAAAAAATATTCCAGACGATGAAAATCTGTAAATCTGGATAACAGCTAAAAAGAAATACCTTTCAGATGATAAATTTTTTGTCAAAATCGGAGTGGAACTGTGAACCTTACATCGGTAACTAAAAATCGCCTAGCCTATTAATATTATAGATCTGGCAGCTCTATAACTTTAATAATGGATAGTTGTGTAATCTCGCTACAATTTAAAATAAAAACGATGAGTCCCCCAATTAAAGCGTTCTTTGATTAAATCAATTTTTTTTCACTTGAGAAATAGTACTGGTGTTTGAAAGTTATAAACAAATAAAAAAATTAAAACAAATAAGTTTGTAATATTAAAGAACAAATAAATAAAATGAACACAAGAGAAAAAGAACAATTGTTTCTCTCGGCTATGATGCCAGCCAAATAATAGGTGCCAAGCTGCCTTCTAATGCTCAAGTTTTAGGTGTATTGTTTTATAACATGAGGAAGGTAAAGCTAGAACTCCGTGCAAGTGCTTCTCTTGTAGTAAAAGAAGTAGAAGTAGAAGCACGAATCCCAATAAGATCTACTGTCAAAATATTTGAAAGATTCAGGGATGACTGAAGTAAGGTAGATAAAAGTAATTTCAAAACTGGTGTTCAAGACATATACTTATGTGAAAAATGTAATCGGGAATACAACGGAGATATATGAGTTTGTTTTAATTAGTTTAAGCAAAATGCAACCACGGGAAGATTCCAAAGAACTCCTTAAGTTGGCAATAGTTTTCCTAGGAGGGACGCCTCCAAATTTTACATTTCGAATGCCCGGAGCATTCCACCATGCACGTTGGATATCTAAAGCAATATATTGCTTAAAAATGTATTTATTTCGGGACCAGCTTTTTTCGTCTGACTATGAGATTAACGCCATTCGAGATGTACATATGTATTTTCAGTATAAAAATATATTTAAAAGTTTGGATTAAAGCGCCAATTGCAACAGAAGCTCCCAACCAAGATTTCACATTATTAAAAAGTTTATATCTTTACAATAATGTTGATGAAAATTTAAGTCGAGAGCTAACTAGAAAGTTCTGCAACCATTTGTGGTACATTTCGCCAGAATTAGTAGCGCTTTCTCTCTTTGATAAACAAATTTCAAACGACTCAAAACGACTTATGCTAGCAGCTTTAAATCAGCCTGATGAAGATGACAACAAGAAAATTACAATTCTTCCTCATCAAACAGATCAGTATATGAACAAAAATACCGAGAATTTTATTTCGCAAAAGATCTTAAATTTTTTCAAAAGGTATTCAATTTCAACGGATTTTTTACAGAAAGATCCTGGAGAATGGCAAAATGATCAGTCGCATAAAACTGGCTTGGCTTTTGTAGGTAAATTGAGGGTTGCTAACGATACTGCAGAAAGGGCTGTAAAGCTTATGGAAGAATTTAATCAAGTTTTATCACATGATGTAGAAGAAAAACAATTTGTAATGCAAATTGTAGCCGATTATTGGAAACAATATCCTAACTCAAACAAATCAGTTTTAATAAGTGAATAAATTGTTTCGAAATTTGCTTAGTAAAAACTAGTTAAAAATAGTATTTCATAAAAATAATTTTTTTTTTAAATAAGTATAATGAGCAAATGTAAATAGCTAAATAATATAATATTATTAAAAAACCACAATATATTAAACACAACAGAGGCTTATTTAAGTTATTTTTTTAATAAAAAAAGAATTAATTTCATATAAACTATCAAAATCGTACTGTTTGGAGAAAAAATGGCATAACTTAAAATAACAGTGTTTGAATACTATTCGTTATGGAACTCAGATTCAAAAGGAATAGATTCATTCTAATCTTTCCAAAAATATATTAGATTTCAACACGAACTTATATTTAAACAACATCTGTGGTAATTTTGTATTTTGAAATTTATTTTGATAATATTACCATTTTGTGGGCGGAAATTTTCAACAACGTATTTCTTGGCTACAGAGAGGGGGAGTTAAGGTTCACTTTTAAAAATAAGGCGCACCCTAATCTATATATCGCACCTGTAGCTCTAAAGTGAGTCCACTCAAAATATTTCAATTTTTATTTATTTTTATTTTATTTAAGCTAATTAGGCCTAACGTTTTCAATGTAAATAAAACAACCGCTTATTCCATTTTTCCTGACGTTTCGTCAATTTTATGTTGACTTTATCAAAGGTCGTCTATTTGAAAAATAAAACATAAATTATTACAAAAATACATAATTCACCAACAGCAGTTATAACTCACAGTAATATGGATTTGTCTTTACATTAAAATAAAAATATTTGTTACATATAAACAAAAAACATTCAATTTAAAATAACATTTAATTACACACAACATTTAAAACACAACTTAAAAGTAATATCATGTATCTCGCATTAATATTGTTTGTATCCTCTTTCAAGTTCATCGTATTCTTTATGTTCTGTTGTATATGTAAACTTTCCAATGTAAATCTCTTCCTCTCTCTTGTCTCTTTGTCCAAAATTTTCACTTGTTTAAAATCAGCTGTATGGCCTGTCTTTAGTATATGTTGTGCTAAAGCTGTACTTTCTTTGCCCTTTGTTATGTCTGCTTGATGTTCGCCTATTCTCTTTTCTAATGTTCTTTTTGTTGTCCCTATATATATTTGGTTACATTTTTGATGGTCGTTACCATTGCAATTAAATTTGTAAACAACGTTGCTTTGTTGTTGTTTTGCAATCGGCGCTTTCGTTTTAGAAAAAATTGTGTTTAATGTTGTGTTAGGCTGATACGCAAATCTCGTTTTCTCCGTTTGAATCGATGTTTTTATTATTTTTGTCAGTTAAGCCCGGAATGTATTTAACGCTGTAAAATTTTTTATCCTCATCAACGGTCGTTTTTTGTTGAGTATAAATATGATTTTTCGGATTTTTTAAAGTGGTGTCTATTAATGTGTTTACAAGTTTGTTTGGAAAACTGTTGGCTTTTAGTATTTTTTCTAGTTTTGGTATGTTTTTTGTATGATATTTGTCGTCACTAATGTTTAGAACTCTAGAGATAAGATTTTTCGCAGTGTTTATTATCTGGCTCTTCGGTTGTGTTGCGTTGTAGTTGATGATTCTACCCGAGGACGTTTCCTTAGTAAACCAGTCAAACGTTATTTTGTTCTTATTTTTCCGTAACTTCATATCTAAGAAAGCAATTTCGCATTTTTCCTCAACTTCAATTGTGAATTGAATCTTTGGATGGTGATTATTTAAGGTAGCAAGTATTTTATCCTTATCGTTTATTTTAATAACAGCCAAAATGTCATCTACATATTTGGTTATGTATTTTTACTTTTTGCGAGAAAACGATACACAGTGGTCATATGTATCCACTGTAAAAATCTTACATCGATTTTTCAACTCTTTCGCAAAAAAATACAGTTGTAACGCTCTTTGTGTTATAAGAGTAGCTTCTTTAGCATCCACTAAAAAGACATGTTTTGAGTTCCACCCATATACTTATTATTCGCAATTCTTTACACCGAAACAACAGTTTTTTAATCTTATAGTAAATATTTTAAAAAAAACCCCTTTTTTGCCTCTACCGAAAATTTGTAAATTTTAAGTTGACTCACTTTAGAGGTGCGATATATAAAATTCATTTTCTGTTTGTTTGTTGTTTGTTTGTTTGACCGCTATACAAATTTTCATTTTTCAACGGATTTCTCTGAAATTTGGTACACACGATCTCTGTACCCCAAGGAAGGTCACCATATGCTTCTTATCGGCCACGCCTACTTTTAGGCCCACTTTTTATATACAATTCATTTTATGTTTCTTGGTATATACAAATTTTTATTTTTCAAAGGATTTCTCTAAAATTTGGTACGCTCTGTACACCAAGCAAGGCCCGCTTTTATACAGAATTAAATTTATATTTCTTGGTATATTTGTTCGCTATACAAATTTTAACTTTTCAACGGATTTCTCTGAAATTTGGTATACACCATCTCTATACTGCAGGGTATGTCACTACATGTGTTTATCGGACACGCCTAATTTTGCGCCCACTTTTTTAAATTTTTTACGGGTTTCGCTGGAATTTACTGCATATTATTCTCAAATCCCAGGCAAGGTCGTCATATACTTTTATCGGCCACGCCCACTTTTTTTAATTTTCAATATACGCTTTTAGCGTTAACATATTTTAATTTTTTAATGGATCTCCCTAAAACTTTGTGCAAAGATCTCTTTACTTACTACTCTTGAGTTTACATGATTATAAAATAAATATTGTAAGTCAACCTATTACATATATTCCCGTCTTGCCTTTTTTACTATATAAGTTCTAACACCACAAAATTAGTGCAGATTTATTTCATGGGTAACAGATACAGGTTGACTATTGCTGTAGGATTACTCCGATGTTTTAACTACAATGGAAAACAAAATATTACATTTATTTCAATCTCGCCTTTTGGCTACAATGGATAGGAACCTAATACAAATATTTCCCTTTCATCTTTTTCACTATATAAATGAGTTGTAAAGGTGGAAAAAGAACTATTTGCAATTGTGCCTTGCACATGAAAGAATAGCATATAGGTCGTACTACCTCAAATGCAAAACGGCTTAGACTAAAGAGAACTCTAGAGAGCCAGATCAGACCCAAATTCGTATCGACTCTCAATTAGTTAGGCAATCTGAGTCGAGAAATGCTGAAACACCTGAGCAAACCCAATAACGTCTTGAAGCCCAAATATCAAGACAAGCTTTGCAAGAGAAGCGGAAATGCCTGAATTATTTAAGTGCGTCTAGAAATCCAGCGGCTAAGACAAACTGACTCAAGGGAATGTGAAACTCCTGAAACGACTGTAATATCCCTACCAGACGACTTTTGTAAGTTGGTTCTTCATTGCAAGAGATGGTACAAAAAGTTGTTCCTAACATAACGTACATAAGAGGGCAATCGCTTGCGGTAGCAGGTATCAACTTAGAACCTCCCTGTTTTTCTCATAGACAATTATATGTCGCCTGCTCCAGAGTTGGGAGCCAGCACAATCTTTTCGTATATGCACCAGAAGGAAAAACCAGAATTGACGTATATCCCAAATCTCTAGAATAACTAAAATTCGTAACTGTTAGACATCATACACTCAAAATAATCCATGATAAACATATTTAGTTGTAATGGTAAGCAGACGCTGAGTGCTTAGTCCCCAATTTAGCTCAGCTAAAATATAGGAATGCTCTGAAAAATATATTTTAGGATTAAAATAAATTGATAACAACTGCGCGGCAGCACGGGTGTAGCTGCCAAACGTATGTGAAATAATTACTAAACATTTGCTATAAGCAGTTGCGTAAAGCAACCTTGTAGCACAATTTTAAACGTCGCACAGTGGACCATATTTTGAGAAGGCGCCCAAAAACCATTTTTTTTATACCCTATACCACTATGTGGTTTGGGTATAATGACTTTGTGCTGCTGTTTGTAACAACCAAAAATATTTGACCTAGACCCATCTTTAATTATACCGATCGAATCAGAATCACTTTCTGAGTTGATTTAACAATGTCCGTCCGTCCGTCCGTCTGTGTGTCCATGTAAAGCTTGTAATCAAACTGCAGGTCGCAAATATGAATATGTTTTGATGAAATTTGGTATATAAGCTTTTATCGGCCATGGGATGAACGCTATTGAAATTGGTGAGAATCGGTCCATGTTCAGACCTAGCCCCCATACAAATGACCCCTATGAAATCAACATATATTGCCATAAGATCCAAATTATCATACAAATCTTAGTCAAATTGGGTTTGTATGTATATATTACATCCATTAATCAGTAGTCCAAAAATGATCCCTATTGGACAACTCTTAGTCATAGGCCCCATATAGAGCTGCTTCCCGATCTTCACTTAAATCTATCAAGAAACAAAAATATTGCACTGATTCTTCTCAAATTTTGTTTGTATATATTTTGGCAAAATACAAGAGACTTTACCAAACATGGTCAGGATCGGTCTATTTTTGGGCCTAGTCCCCATATAGATATAGCATCCGATATGAACTTTTTCATATCTGCAGCCGAAAAAATTAATAAAAATACCACTCGAATTTGGTTTATGTTTATTTACTATATCCAGTTAGTTGGGCCTGAGAGACAGGGTCTCTAAACACATGGTATAGGGTATCGTATAGTCGGTCTAGACCGACTATAATTTTCTTACTTGTTATTTTTGAATGACTGTAACTTTTTTGATTTAAAAGATTTTGAAGTGAAATAAATTTTATATAATTTTGTGGCTTCCATACTATTAATGATAAAAATTTAAAATCACTGAGTCATTCTGAAATTTAAAAAAAAAGTCCAAATTTTTCAAAAATCTCCTACTTAATAGAGCATAACTCCTGCCAGTCAAAAGCAGTTAGAAAAAATCTTGCACTCTTCTATAGTCCGAACCCTCCCCTATACTCCTATACCCCATTATACACCCGCCAGTTTCCGCCCGTGTGTACCAGAACAATTTTTCTGACCCAAGGTTAGATATTTTCTGCAAAATTTATGAATACAAAAGTTGTCCACTATGTGGTTAGGATATATTAAGTTTGAGGTGATGTTTGTAACTGCCAAAAATATTGGACCTTTATCCATCTTTTATTATACGGATCGACTCAAAAACACTTTCTGAGTCGATTAAACGATGTCAGTCCGTCCGTCTGAGTGTTATGAATACAAAAGTTGGTCGTACCGGTGCATCGCGGTGTATTTTTTTGCGTGTCGGTAGAGTTGTCAGGAGTTGTTATATACTTATAAAAAGGGTACATTTACATAGGTATCTTTCAAAAACATTAATAGTCTGAATTAGAATTATATAGTTTAAATACCTGACAAAATGAGAAACAATTTAAATAATAGGTAAATGGTAAAAAAAAAAACTATTGCGACATAGCCCTTTAAGATATGAGCAGGTATGCTTCACCTTTTAAAAGGGGTTAGGGTGTGGGTTTTTTATGCTTCTAAAAGTTTTTAATAAAAGATAAAAATTTGTAAATAGTAAAAAAAAATTATTGCGACATAACACTTTAAGATATGAGGGTGTCGGTTTTTTATGCTTCTAAAAGTGGTAATAAATGATAAAAATTTTTATTTTAGATAATTGCAAGAAAGAGTAGTTATAATAATGTTTCCACAAATATTATTCATTACAATTTGTGCAATAGCTAAGTACTGTTATAGAGATCTGGCAGATATTTATTTTCAACGAAATGATGTAGTCGATGTAATTTTGCACATAGTGAGCAACGACTTCTTTAAGAATTGTAACCTAGAAGACAGTGAAATACACAAAGGAAAAATTACTAATTTTGCATCGAATTTGAAAAGACGGTACATTGAATCTCTCATAGCAAGGCAAAGATGTACAAACGTTACCAAGACTGGTTAATAAAGGAACTTATTTTTGAGAGTGCATCTACAACTGCCAACGAAAGTGGAAAAAAGGGTCGACCAGCAAAACCAATTGACGGATATAGTGAAAGATCTCGAAGGCGCAAGCTGGAGAATATCAATGAAGAAATTTCTCAAAGAATTATTAAGGATTCATGTTTGCACCAAATTCAACCAACCCGAAATAAAAAAATAAAATTGAAATAATTGAAAAAATAGTAGAAGCGAGCCCAAGGCGCACAAAGAGGATTTTGAAAAGCATTCCTACACCAGAGTATCGAGATTTAGTTTCTGCCAAAAAAGAATGCTTACCTTCACAATCTGCTATTAGTGTCACTTCAACATCAGCAGAAATAACATTGCAGGATCTCCTTGAACATGCTGCAGAACGATTGCTAAATACGCTTGATACTGATCATTTAAAAAAAATTGGTAATGGCAATGGGATGTGATGGATCCTCTGGTCAGAAACAATACATGCAATTTAATGCCGAAAATTCATCAGATGCTAATTTATTTATGGTATCTTTAGTTCCATTGCGCTTAACAAAAAGGTTTAGCGTCTTAGAGCCGTCAACTAGTAGATCAACAGAAATTGATATATGGAAAAATGAAATTACTTCTTCAACAAAGTATTGCAGACCAATAAAATTTGCATTCAAAAAGGAAACCAAAGATGTCATAACTGAAGAAGTTCAAAAAATAAAAGATCAAATTAAGGAACTTCAACCAGTAATATTTAAATTTGATGACCAAGACATTGAAGTACATTTTAAAATGTGTCTCACAATGATTGATGGAAAAGTTGCACAAGGTTTAACTGGAACAAAGTCAACGTCAAGCTGCATTATATGCCAAAAGACATCAAGTCAATTAAGCCAACCCCCACCAGAAGACCATAGTTTTAAGGAAGCCTACGAATTTGGAATGTCCCCTCCTCATGCTAGAATACGTTTCATGGAGCATATTCTTAAATTGGGTTATGATTTGGAATTTGGTCCGTTAGGCGAAACAGTGAGAAAAACAAAGAAAATGAAGAAAAGAGAAAGCAAAAAAAAAACAAATTCAACAAAAATATCTACAGCTAGGCCTAGTAATCGACCAACCAAAACAAGGGGAAGGAAACACAAATGATGGAAATACCGCAAGGAGATTTTTTTCCGATCCGGAAACTGCAGCATCTATCAGAATTAATAAGACGATTCAAAATCATATTACAAGTTCTAGCATGCAGCAGAAAGATAAATGCAAAAAAATTTGGAGAGTACGCCAATAAAACAGCTATACTTTATAATGAAAAATACTCTTGGAGATATATGCCATCCACAGTTCATAAAATTTTGTACCATGGGGAACAAATAATTCAAAACAATATGCTACCAATAGGAGATCTATCTGAAGAAGCGCAAGAAAAAAGGAACTAAGACTACAGATTCTTTCGCGAGCACAACACAAGGAAAATGTCCAGATGTTGTACTAATGAAGACCTTATCACTATTTTGTTGTGCACTTCAGATCCATATATGTCCAACATTCGTCAAAAATGGAAAACTAGCTCTATTGAATTAGACGAAGAAGCTAAACAACTTCTAGAAGATGAAAATCAAGGCTATTTAGAAAAAATTTTTACTAAAATTGGTTGATTTAAAGTACTTTTTCATTACACTAACAATAAGTTACACTTTTTTTTTAAATAGCTAAAAAAATTTTCTTGATTTAAAAATTTATATATTTTGTAAATTTACAATAAAAATTGGTATAGAAATATTTAAAAAGACAATAAAAAAATTTAACTAAAGCAAAAACAAACGAGTTTTTCATTGAAACTTCTCTATCTTTAACCAATATAAGGTAACTTTTACGTTCGCTGCTTAATAAATTATATTTTAACTCGGGATCTTTCAAAAAAAAACAACCTTTGGCCCTTGTGCACATTAGGACTAAAAAGTTTACGGGGGTCAAAGTTTGGCATTTTCTGAAAAAATTAACTTAAAAAATTGTTAAAAAGTATTAGTTGTACAATTAACTGAAAAAATAAGACATTATATTAAAAAACACCTTTTTTACCTTGTAACACTTCACGTTTGTACTAAAATTCAACTACAAATGAAAATGTATTTTAAATCCTCCGTAACTTTTTTTATTTTCGGTCGAGAATCACGTTTTATAGCAAAACTTAAAGGCTAAAGTCTCACATACCAAACAAAAAAAAACGCATATCAAAATTCCAATCCAATCAAAAGTTATAGATTTTTGACCGCCTTCTCGTCAAATGGTCCACTGTGCGTCGCATTTATTTTCCATTTTTCTTTGACGTCTCTGCTCAATAATGATCACTTATTGAATGAAGTAATTCAATTTTTAAAAGTTCTGATTCCTTTAATTTGCAAACGACTAAAGTTGATGTTTACAAAATAAATAAAATTAAAAAAAAAAACTAAGGCGGTTTCGCAGCTTATTTTTTTTAGCATTTTTGCTGTAGCGTCTTATAAAAAAAAACATCTAAATTAAAAAATCAAAAAAATTTAAATTTAAATAAAAATGAATTTGCTGCCCAAAAAACTTAAACATGGGTGATTTTTTCACCCTGAACAAATTCCCCAATCCCATACAAATTTTTGGGGAGAAAGTTAATTTTTTTGTGGAATGGTTCATTGATGACTAAGTACTCGGCGCCTGGTAAGCATAGTGAATCAATTTTCAAGTCAAAGGCCTTTGGATCCCGGGCAAGACCGGGTAAAAACAGCTAGTTATAAATAAACTATGTGCTAACTAAAAACTAAGGCTAATCGGTTGACCAGTAAGAACCTCGTTGAGCGCGACTTGTAAACAGCTGCTAACCTTTCATTATGAAGTTTTGTTATTTGTGCTAAATGTAATGTTTACCTCTCTGTGGAACGAGATATCATCTGTTTTGAGAAATGTTATAATAAAGATTAATTTACCTAATATCACGAATATTTCTGAAAAATAAAAACAAATATTACTAATGAATCTGGTATTTTATTTCATATTCATACAAGCTCTGAGTGGCGTTGTCAATATACGACATACGGCTTTATCGCCATCCTTTGTACCAATTTTCAGATTTTCAGCTTGTTATAAATTATTTTTGACATGGAAAGGGTTAAACTTAGATGCCTTAATTTGTGACAAAATGTGTCACGCGCCCATCTCTATGCCGTTTTTTGTCTTTGTTTTTTATTACTGTGATATTTTTTTTAAGTGTTGCAGAATTATTTTAATATTTTTTATTAAAAAAAGTAAAATAAAAAAAATAAAAGGTTAATTCCCTGAATTAATCGGTTCTGATGCTATAATAACTTTCTTCCATGACTTCTTACATTTTTTACATTTACTGAATTTAGTGAGAAACGAAAACCAGCCTATTACGTAAAAAAAATGCTGTATTTATGATTATTAATCAATAAATAATTATAATATTTTTTAAAACTACGACTTGTGTGAATTAATCGCCATTTTGTGTACCATCGATTATTGTTTAAAATGTTCATAAGTATACGTTACAAGCAAATCTGATTGTGATTGTGATTGTGGGATCTTCGAAAAGCTTTGTTTCATTTCGCTTTCGAAATAAATAAAATATAATTCTATTTTTTCTCATAGTTAAACAGTTAAACTTGACCGAATGGTTTTCTTAAATTTTAGCTGCTTTTTCTTTAATATCGTAATCGTTTTTTCAACTTTCCCCTTTCTTTAAAATACCACACAGAACATTATCGATAATGTTAATAAGCCGTCTAAAATGGGCATATAAAAACAATTTAGCCAAAGCTATAAAAATAAATAAATAACTTATTTTTTAAATAAAAGGAAAATAAACTTCAAAGTCTTAACATAAAATAAGAGTTTCATAAAACGTCATTGAACGCCTACTTAAAAAAATATACAACCCTTTATATTTTATTGCCTCTTTTCATTTTTTTTCCTTTTTTCCTTTCAACTGGTACAAAAATAATATGGTTATTTGAAGACCCCTTTTCCTGTATTTATTATAATGATTTACAGTAAAATACAAAAAAAGAAAAAAAAACGCCTGAAATTCACTTGTATGATCTTCAGTGGGTTACATTTTCCTTATACGAGTAAGCATGAACACAACATGTTACATACGAGTATAAAGGAATGAGTGTTTGTATATGTATAGTATATATTTATAGGTATTTCTATTAAGTAACCATATTCATTTCATTACATTTCGCTCTCATTGCTGTTTAGTTTGAAGTAAGTAAATATTTGCCTCAAGGGTAATTTTCAAATTTATTACTTTAAGCTTCGGCTAATGGTCATTTGTTGTTCCAGAACCAACATTTATTTGTTACAATTCATCCAAACACACAAACACACACACACACATTCATGAAAACAAACAAGAAATTGTTTTCTGTTATCCTTGTGAATTTGTTAATGGTCATTGGTGTAGTTTGTTGTGTTAAGGAAATGTTTAAAATTGTTTTAAAATTTTATATTGTCCGAGAATTTGTTTAGCAATAAAATGTTATTAGTGTCTTCTATTTAGAAGGTTTTCTTTCTCTAGGGACTAAAAGTGACCATATAGCCACCCCTTTGAAAGTGTAATAAAAAATTACCTATCAGTTTTTAAATTGTGAGGATTTTAAATAAAAATAACTTTTGTTCACACTAAAAAAAAATTGTATCGGTTTTTTCAAATTAATTTAAAAATTTTAAGAACAGCAATAATAATCGCGTTTCCTTCCTAAAATTCAACTGAGAGCGAGCAGCGTCAATAATTGAATTTATTAGCTACACAGAGAAAAAGTATTCGCCAACTAAAGTGTAACAATTCTATTTTCGATTGTATCAATAAAAATTTAATAGCATCTGCAAATTTTCTATTATGATACAATATTTACTGTTAAGGCAATAGAATTGTAGTCATAGTGAACCCGAAAATCGGTTGCTAGCATTATCGCACTTCGGTTGGCAACAAATTCGATAGCCACAATGAATCTGTTCTCTGTGTGTACTCCAAAATTGGTTTTAGATGGAACTTTATCCCCAAAAGTCGAAGTAAATTGACCCTGGCCTATTATTGTTCTCATTGCACCATTTATTTCCATACAACATATAACAAAACTTTCTGTATTCTATTACCATCAAAAATATCATACTTTACGATTGATATATCAGATGACGCCTAGTAGTACCAGGATTTTCCGTTTCGGAAGCCTAAATATTTCCGACTTTCCATCAAATGTAACGAAACTCGTTTTAAGATTAAGCCTAAATGAATATTTTGTAATCTATAATATTAATAGGCAAGGCGATTTTTTGTGACGGATATAAAAATTGTTGTTAATAACCGATTTTGACCAAACATACCTCATTTGAAAGATATTTCTTTTTAGTTGTCCACCAGATTTACAGATTTACACCGTCTGGAACATTTTTTTGGAGTAATGCTCATTTAAAGTTGCTACTAATACGTACATAAAACACACACGTTTATTATAAATATCAAAAGCCCTGTGTTGAATTGTGAATCTGCTAAAATTGATTAGCATACCTTTAGGCTCCTATAAAATTATTTAATAAATGAAAAAATAAAATTTCCTAGAATATGCACTCGAATTTATAGGGCTGGGCTCTGCTAGTATTATAAAATCATTTTTTCTGATTCGACATAACCAGGACTCCCATGGGTTGTCTCCTCAGAATACGCTACGGTTTAGATATATCTGACAGACCTGTATTCCTTTGGTGGCCTAATTTCACATTTAAATAAAAAAAATCAGTAAGAAAATTATAGTCGAGCTAGACCGACTTTTCTAAGGCAATAACTGGATATGGCAAATAAGCATAAACCAAATTTAGAGTAGTACTGTTACTAATTTGTGTAGTGCAGATATGAAAATGTTTTTTTGTGATTATTTTTTACATGGGGATTGGTCAATAAAATTTATATAGACCAAATTTTAAATAAATCTATATAATATCTTTGTTTTTTTTTTTTTATATATTTAAATGAAGATCTTGAATCAGCTTTATGTGGGGACTATGACTACAAGTAGGAGTGTTAAATTCATCTGTGCCGAATATCTGATACCCTCCACCCGAGTTCTAAACACAATATTATAACCAAGGTTATTAACAGTAAGAGACAAAAAATCAGTGATGTTTTAAATTAATAAGATAATTAACAACAAATTTATTAAATAATAATATTTTTATTTGTTTCCTCTTAGCGATATACGGGTATAGAAATTTTTGGCTTGTGTACAAGAGAAAAAAAAGCAACAATCAAACAAAAATATGTATGCATCGCCGATATATATGTGTATGTATTGCCGATACGTATAAACATTTTTCACTATTTTTAATTTTTTATATAGCAATTTTATCTGGGTATCTTTATATTTTCGTACTTCATTCCACACCTATGTGGTCTAGAGGCTCCAAATTACATACCAAACTGCTGCTGATTATGAAAAACATTTTAAGTCTAAGTAATGCGACACATGCGACCTATGGCGGACAGAATGTTTTCTAAAGACAGACAGATAGACTTCTAGTTTTATGATGTCTCTGGAACATATTTCGGTGAGTTACAAACGGATTGGCAGGGTATAAAAAATGCTTATTAGTGTGTATAATATACAAACACATACACCAAAATTTATCGATGTATATATCGAATTTTTTTTCATTAATAACAACGTATGTCGCTATGTGTCGTTTTCTGAGAAAATAATTTGTCAGCGATCAAACGTAGGTTGACATACGTCGTTAGTGCTGCAAATTAATTTAATAAACATTTAAGTTACGTCGTTATTTAAAGAAAAAACTCAGAAATGGTCAGTATTTTTTTTTTAAATTTAACACATGTAAAGAGCGTAAAAAATTAATATATTTGGCATCGTTAACTCAAAACTGACAAAAATGGACATACGCGGTTATTCCAGAAAACCACAGATATATGATAGTCTGGATCATACGACAATTTTAGTTGATCTGGGCGCTAGGTTTGAACACCAATTTTCTCTAATTTCAATAGCGGTAGTCCTATACATTGACACATAGCATTGTATAATTTTATGTATGTGTTAGTAGGAACTTTAAATGTATTTTACTCCAAAAAATTTTTAAATTTTAAAATCTGTAGATCTGGTGGACAACTAAAAAGAAATACCTTTCAAATAAGATACGTTTGGTCAAAATCTGGAGAAAGCTGTGGAACAAATCATCGGCCATAAAAAATCACCTTACCTATTAATATTGTAGATAAACAAATTCCTCAAAATGACTGTGTTAAATATCTTCGAATGCTCATCGATAGAAGCTTACCGTACAAAGCGTATATAAAGCAAATAACAGCAATTAAATATTAAAACAAAACGACTCTTCTGATTACTGGTTTCAGAATTTTAAATTATAAGACTATTTTGAAACCTGTCTCGACGTGAGGGATACAACTATGGAGAATAGCCAGTAAGTCTAACATTGAAATCTTTGCTAGATTTCGGCCAAAAACTCTTAGGTCGATAGTGAACGCTCCATGGTTTTTATCAATCCAATCGATTCATGAAGATCTTTTTATTCCAAAGATTATAGAAGAAATCAGCAGATTTAGTAACAATTATTGAGAAAGGTTAAGGTCAAAAGGTTCCATGTACTGGATTTACCGTATCGGAGCTAATTCTCATGCAGTTATGTTAAAATATGTAAATCTATTTTGTTCTGTTTTGTTCTACCGTTTTTCCCGATTTTGACCAAACATATACTATTTGAAAGGTTCACCAGATTTACAGATTTTTTAAATTTTTTCCCTTATTTTAAGTAAATTGCATTTAAAGTTGTTACTAAGGCATACATAAAATTATACATATGCTATGTGTGTGTTGATGAGTTTATTATTTTCATTCACAATAATAAACCAAAGTAAAAAATTATAGTCGGTCTAGACCGACTATACGATACCCTATACGATGGTTTAGAGACCCTATCTCTTCGGTCCAACTAATTCGATATAGAAAATAAGCATAAACCAAATTTGAATCTCATTATTATTAATTTTTTGGCTGCAGATATGAAAAAGTTCATATCGGATGCTATATTTATATGGGGACTAGATCGAAAAACGGCCGAATCCTGACCATACTTGGTAAAGTCACTTATATTTTGAAATAATATATACAAACCAAATTTGAGAAAAATCTGTGCAATATTTTGGTTTTTTGATAGATTTAAGTGAATATCGGGAAGCAGCTCTATATGGGGCCTATGACTAAGAATTGTCTATAGGGATTATTTTTGGACTACTGATTGACGAATATAATAAGTACACACGAATCCAATTTTACTGAGATCTATATGATAATTTGGATCTTATGGCAATTTATGTCGATTTCATAGCGGTCATTTGTATGGGGACTAGGTCTGAACATCGACCGAATTTCACCAATTTCAAAAGGATTCATCCTATGGTCGATAGAAGCTTATATACCAAATTTCATCAAAATATACTCATATTTGCGACCTGTAGTTTGATTACAAGGTTTACATGGACACACAGATGGACGGACGGACATCGCTAAATCGACTCAAAAAGCGATTCTGAGTCCATCGGTATAATAAAAGATGGGTATAGGTCGAATATTTTTAGTTGTTACA
Source organism: Cordilura impudica (assembly GCA_963682025.1). NCBI lineage: Eukaryota > Metazoa > Arthropoda > Insecta > Diptera > Scathophagidae > Cordilura > Cordilura impudica. The sequence continues at coordinate 10,585,364 of OY821519.1, forward strand.
AATAGCAGCACAAAGCCATTATACCCATTAAAAAGTGTTGGTTTGTGAATTGGCTAAGTTGAGAAATAAAGTTGCCTAGAAATTGCACTGGAATTTCGAGCGCTGTAATCTGCTAGTATTTTTTATTATGATTGAGTTCGAAATTAGTCAATATTATAAATATTTTATACTAAATATTTTATTCAAAGTTTTGTACTGTAATATTGTTTTAGGTATATATGTACTTTCCTTTGGATTATCCGAATATTGTTGTTCTCAATCCAGTTGAATAATATATGTTATTTACTTATATTGACAAAAAAAAAAGTTGCTTATTATCCTCGAAGAAAAACATTAATAGTAATCAGTTTTTAATGTCAGAGCACGTATTTATGAAAACTCACAAAGTGTAAATAACATTTAGTTAAATTCTCATAGAGTTAATTGTTTTTTTTTTTTTTGGCCTGTTTTTATTATAATTTCTTACTTATTGTGTTTTAATAAAAACAATGATGAAAGAATTAATTTTTATCTGAAAAATGCAATACACTGTTCAATTCGGATTGTTTTGCAGTGAAATTAACGTTAATAAACAAACCGTTAAAAATATATTTTTATTTTATTATAAAGAAATTTAATATTGTTGTACTTTTTTCATATCATTTGAAAGGTATTTCTTTGCAGATGTTCACCATAGTTACAGATGTGCACCATCTGGTACATTTTTTTTTGGAGGAAAATTCATTTAAAGTTGCTACTAACATATTCATAAAACACATATTTAGGCTTCAAATAAAAAACTAATCAATGATGTGTGTATGTTTATTAAATTTGTGTTGAACTGCGAATTGGCTAATATTAATTCGCATACCTTTAGGCTCTTATAAAATTATTTATTAATAAACCCCGTTATATTTATATCTTCTGTGTGTTCAACAAATATTTGTAATGAAATATAATGAATTTTATTTCAAAATTCAGAATTTAATGAATTTTATTAAATATTCATAAATTTGTTATATATGCATAGATTAAAAAAACATTGAAAGTAAAAATTTAAGGAAAAAATTAAATTTCCTAGAACTTGTACTGGAATTTCGAGGTCTGGGCTCTGCTGGTATATAATGGTATCTTAATTATTGTTAAGAAATTAAAAACAGTATTTTATTATTAAGAATTCAACCAAATGCCAATGATCTACTAATTGACATATTTTAATTAAAAAAAAAGTATGTATATACATATATTTATAATTGATTTAAAGTGAAACCGATCATCTTGTCCGTCATTATCACACAAAGGTAAAAAAAAAGAGTAATTGTATTTAAGATTTTCAGTTTAAGATTTTATTGCTATCATCACATATTTTATAATGTGTGTTTCAAATCAAATGGCAAAATTTGATGGCAGGTCATTTTGGTTTTATTGAATTTTGTAGGTATTTAGAAAAGCCTTTTTATAGTTGCTTTCAATATACGAAAATTTCACTCTATAAAATCCTTTACAATGGGATTAATGTCATCTAAAAATTCTGATAAATGATTTGTTTGAATGACACATTTTAATACCGTAATTTTTCATTTGTTACTTAATAAAACATGCAAAGCTTTTGAAAGATTTATTTTTTCACTTGTAAAATTATGCGTTCCCAAAAAAAAAGGGGTAGAATAACAACAAGACATCAAGAAAATCGAACAAGATTTTCCAAAAAAAAAAAAAAGACAAGAACTTAAAGGATTTTTAATGCCTTTGTTTGCGAATAAATGATAACGATGATGATGTACTATTGAAGAAACAACAAGATGTACCTTGACGATGATTTTTTTTTTATAAAATTACAAAAAATTATATGCAAATGTATGCAGATCCGCTTTTGTCATGTCAACGCGGGCAAATCACATTTTTTCTATTTTTTTTTGTTAAATTTTCTTCATCTTGTTTGAATTGTAGAAGGACAATATTCTTTTGTCATCATGAATGAGTATAAAAATTTAACATTTGATTGTTGTGTTCGTACTCCTGCATACTTGAAAGATGATGAAAAAGCTGAACATGTTTTATACTCGTATTCATATTCCCTATATAGTATATAAAGTATGTATAAGAAAAATACCTTAAAAATATGTAAAATGCTGAATTAATTCGTAAATCTTTATTATACAAATAAAAAAAAAAATCATAATATTTTTTTCTTTATTTTTTTGTCTGAAAAGTTTTTCTGGGTTTTATGCAAAACGAAAAAACAAATTCCAAAAAAAGCAGGTGTTTAAAATTTAAAAAAAAAACTTTAAAAATATGTTAGAAACTCCTTAATGTTTATAAATCGGCTTTAGTCTTTAATGTAAAAAATTTAAAAGATTTTATTTTTAAATTTTAGCTTGAGGGTGGTGCTAAATTTAGATGTCTTAATTTTTAAATTTATACACTTTTCAATTTTATTACATTTTGAATTGTTTGTGTGTGTTTTTTTTTTCTTTTTTGATTTCATGTTATTTTTCTTTGCAGTAACGTAAAAAATATTTTCCACTAAAATAACAATTGCTCATCAAAAAATAAACATAATATCAGTCATTCGTTCCCTTCGTTTTATAATCCCTGTATTTTGAAGTGAAGCCCTGTTAGTATACCATGGAACAACACAGCAGCAACAGGCAGTCAGTCATCACACAATTTGCTAATTATGTTTTTATATTTTTTAAAAAATATTTTTATTTCACTTACTCGGATTCACCTCCTAACAACAGCAACAGCGTTTGTAATAGAACCACCCTAATTGCTAAAATTAATCCTCTAATATCAGCCGCATAATAACCAATGCAGAAGAAACTGGATTATTTTTTTTGAATGCGCCCCAGACCGAACAAGGGCGTGTAAGTCCGAGAAGTTCACGGTGGAAAACATGGTAGAGAAAGAATAACTTTCTCTTTTTTTATGTACTTTTATGTACTGTTAACAACAGAGGCTCTGACAAAAGACAATTGCTCATGATTGGAAAATCAAAAGCTCTATAAACGAGTGCCCAAATATTTTATTACAGAAAATGTTTGCTTCCAAGACTGCGAAGAATGCCTTATTCTGCAAAACCATTTTAATTTAACAGAATAGTTTAACGATTTTGTGAATTTCGATGTCAACATTACTTCTACGGGGTCTCTTACCGATAATGAAATTATTATTATTATTGTTAGAATTAAATATTATTATTATTATTAGAATTTGGTTAAAAAACCTATAGTTATAACGAATTTTTTTTTCGAACTTCTTCCAATTTCGTTATACCAAAATTTCAGTGATACATATGTATAATGAATCAATAGCTATAACGTAGTATTTTTCGATTCTCTTCGGATGCATTATATCGACGTTTCACTGTAAAACTAAAATATAACATGCACATATTTATATTCATATCAATTTTCATTTCTATAATATATCAGTAATAAGTTAGTTATGAGCAACTGTAAACATATGTCTTAGAGATGTGCCAACAATAAAAATATCGCACCTGTACTTCTAAAGTGAATCAACTCAAAATTTACAATTTGTCAGTAGAGGCAAAAAACGTTTTTTTTTTTAATATTTAATAAAAAATTTAAAAACAGTTGTTTCATTGTATATTTAATTTTTGCGATTTTTTCAGTGATCAGTACAAATAACAATTCTTTTGGGTGGAACTCTAAATATGTCTTTTTAGTGGATTCTAAAGAAGCTACTCCTATAACACAAAGAGCGTTACAACTGTATTTTTTTTTTGCGAAAGAGTAGAAAAATCGCTGTAAGATTTTTACAGTAGATAGATATGACCACTGTGTATCGTTTTCTTACAAAAGGTGAAAATAGAAAAATTTTGAGTTGACTCACTTTAGAGGTACAGGTGCGATATGTTTTCTATCAGAATTCAAAAGTTACGACGTTACCAAATATACACAATTATTTTAAATTAAAAAAAGCCGTTAATTTACTTTCATCATTTGGTCATCAAAATAAATTCTCTACTAAAAATACAGAATACAATTTTCTAGATATAGTTTTATATAGAGACTAACTGTAACCCGATGCACTTCGCTACACCCAACGTAACGAAACAAAAAACTTGGAAAACATTTTGTAGAAATTGGCCTTTTTGATTTTGTCGATTTTTGTTTTTTGCTATTTTTGATTTTGGCGATTTTTGGCTTCAACGATTTTTGTTTTTTGCGATTTTTGATTACCACGATTTTTGTTATTCGCGATTTTCGGTTTTAGCGATTTTTGAATTTGGCGATTTTTTGTTTTTTGCGATTTTTGATTTGGGCGCATTTTGATTTGAGCGATTTTTGACTTTGCCGATTTTTATTTTTTGCGATTTTTGATTGGGACTAGGGGAAGAGCTTGGTAAAAGTGGGAAAATGCACGCTAAATTATGGGAAAATGCCTGTTAAGTCTATAGGAAATGCATGCCAAATGGTAAAAATGCATGTCAAAAATGGGCAAATGTTTGCTAAATTTGGGCAAATTTATGGGAAAATGCATGCTAAAAATGGGAATTTTTCTGTTAAAAATGAGAAAAACTTGCATGCTAAATGTAGGGAAATTGCATGCTAAATGTAAGGAAATTGCATGCTGAATTAAGAAAAATGATTTTCAAATCTGCAAATCAAAAAAAAAATTTTCCAAAAAACAAAAACATGCACATGACATGCATTTTTACCATTTAGCATGCATTTCCTATAGACTTAACAGGCATTTTCCCATAATTTAGCATGCATTTTCCTATTTCTGTACAGCAAAACCATTTCTCTCATTTTTGATTCTACCGATTTTTGGTTTTGGCGATTTTTGGCTTCAGAAATTTTTGCTTTTTGCGAATTTTGACTTTGGCGATTTTTATTTTTTGCGATTTATTTTGGCGATTTTTGATTACAGCGATTTTTGGCTTTGGCGATTATTGTTTTTGCCATTTTTTATTTTGGCGATTTTTGGCTTCAGCAATTTTTGTTTTTTTTTTTGCGAATTTTGAGTTTGGCGATTTTTGTATTTTTTTGCGAATTTTAATTTTGGCGATTTTTGATTCCAGCGATTTTTGGCTTTCGCAATTATTGTTCTTGCCATGTTTGATATTGGCGATTTTTGTTTTTGGCGATTTTTGATTATCACGATTTTTGTTATTCGCGATTTTCGGTTTTAGCGATTTTTGATTTTGGTGATTTTTTTTTGCTATTTTTAATTATGGCGATTTTTTTTTGCGATTTCTGATTCTGACAATTTTTGGCTTCAGAAATTTTTGCTTTTTGCGAATTTTGATTTTGGCGATTTTTATTTTTTTTGCGATTTATTTTGCCGATTTTTGATTCCAGCGATTTTTGGCTTTGGCGATTATTGTTTTTGCCATTTTTGATTGTAGCGATTTTTGGCTTCAGCAGTTTTTGTTTTTTGCGAATTATGATTTTGGCGATTTTTGTTTTTTTTTGCAATTTTTTATTTTGGCGATTTTTGTTTTTTATAACTTTTTAAGATCTTCGGCTCTGGCAATTTTTGTTTTCGGGGATTTTTGTTATTTGCGATTTGTTATTTCCACGACTACTCACATTGGTAAATAATATACTTGTCAAAAGTTTCAAGACTGTAATTTTCATAGTATATGAAGTGCCACATCCGATCCCGGCCTTTTTTGTGCAACTACTCACATTAATTAGTTATGAACTGAGACAAAGTCCCAAGGCTTTCTCTATTATCGTAAACCAGTTATATGATATTAAATATTTACTTTGTATGTGGGTGACACATCCATTAGTTCGATCTCGCCCATTTTTGTCCGCCTATTCACATTAATAACTTATGAACTCCCAAGTATTTAGAAACTACAGTACTCCAGATATATGCCATTAAATATTTACTTTGTATAGGAGGCGCCACGTCCATTAGTAGGATCATGCACATTTTTTGTCGGACTACTAACATTAATAAGACATGAACTCAAACAAAGTTCCAAGACCTTCATTATTACAGTACTCCACATGTATGATTTTAAATATTTACTTTGTATGGGGGCGTCATGCCCACTGATCTCATCCCGCCCATTTCTTTTCCGAATACAAACATTTATAACTTATGAACTCACAGAAAGTCTCAAGGCTTTCACTATTATTGTACTCCAGTTATTTGATATTAAATATTTACTTAGTATGGGGTGCCATGCCCACTGATCGTATCTCAACCATTTTTTTGTCCGACTGATCAAATTTATAACTTATGAACTCACACAAAGTTCCAAGGCTTTCTCTATTACAGTACACTAGATATATGACATTAAACATTTACTTTGTATGGTGGGTACCACGCCTATCGGTCCGCCCATATTTTTTGCAACTCTTCAAATTAGATTAATATGTACAAGTACGTCCATAGTTTCAGAACTCATGCTGTCGAAGTACTCCAGATATTATATGTTAAAGTTAGACGTTAAAAATCCCCTTGAAAATCCAAAAAAATATAGCCAATTTTTTCTTCCTGATAGCAGTTACCTACTACAAAAATTTCAAGACGATCGGTCCAGTGGTGTAGTCTCCTATAAACCACAAACAAACGTACAAAACTCCATTTTTATACCCTATACCACTATGTGGTTTGGGTTTAATGACTTTGTGCTGCTGTTTGTAACTACCAAAAATATTTGACCTAGACCCATCTTTTATTATACTGATCGACAAAGAATCACTTTCTGGGTCGACTTAGCGAAGGCCGTCCGTCCGTCCGTCAGTCCGTCTATGTGTTCATGTAAACCTTGTAATGAAACTACAGGTCGCAAATATGAATATATTTTGATGAAATTTTTTATACATGCTTCTATCGGCCATGGGATGAACGCTATTGAAATTGGTCCATGTCCAGAACTAGTCCCCATACAAATGAAATCGACATAAATTGCCATAAGATCCAAATTATCATATAGATCTCAGTCAAATTGGGTTTGTATTCGTTTATTATATCCATTAATCAACAGTCCAAAAATAATCCCTATAGGACAATTCCTAGCCATTGGCCCCATATAGAGCTGCTTCCCGATCTCCACTTATTCTGTCAAAAAACAAAAAATTGCACACATTTTTTTCAAATTTGGTTTGTATATATTTTTTTTTAATATAAGTGGCCAGGATCGGGCCATTTTTCGGCCTAGTCCCCATATAAATATAGCAACCGGTATGAATTTTTTCATATCTGCGGCCAAAAAAATTAATAACAATGCCACTCAAATTTGGTTTATGCTTATTTTCTATATCCAACCGAAGAGATAGGGTATCGGTCGGGTCTAGACCGACTATAATTTTCTACTTGTTATATATAAGATTTGTGAAAATACATATACATATTTCTTTCATTAACGCTGCAATCAAAACAGACAGCTGTTTTTACAAGTGGTGACAAAAAATTTAGCGCTATTATCGATATCATAAAGCGTGTATTTTAGAATGTTTCGTATTTAGACAGAAGAAATTAAAAATTCGAAGACGTTAAAGTGAAGCTCCTGAATTGTTGAATATTTTATTATATAATATTTTTAAACTGAACAAAATATAAATATTCGTTTCTTAGTGGGTTATAACATTAATGTCAGCACATACAATTTAAAACATAATAAATTAAGCAAAATTTTGTCGCTCGCAGTTATTATTTGTTAAATGAAGCAATTTTTGTTATCATTACCAGTTAAAGCGTAAATTCCATGTTATTGTTTTGTTAAACCAATGTTATTCACAACTGACTTTATTTGTTGTTGTTTTTTTCTCTCTTCTTTTTTCAATTCTATGAAACGTATCATTTTCAATATTTTATATTTTTAAAATGAAAAAAAATAAAACTGACAAAATAACTGTAGCAACATGTGCAGTATATTTCATAACATAAATCTCATAAAGAAGCATAGCAGCCATTCCGACATAAATTGGTACATGTGAAAATTTGATTCAAAATGCACATGTTTTCTTTTTAAACATTTCAGCATTTTTCACTTTAAAACTTAAACATAACGCATGTTTAAGTACTGCAAAAATCAAATCATTAAGTCAGATGTGTGTAGTTTTTATTATTATTTTATTTTTTTTTTTTTTGTTTAACGAAAATGTACATTCAGTATTAAGTTCACAGTGAATGTATTCATGTAGGAAAAAAATAAGTAATTTTTTTTTTTTTATAAAAAATTATCATAATCTTGACAAATATCTATGGCATCATGTCAGTTTGTAGATAATAAGTCATACCTTCTTGTAACTCGTTTAGGCAGTATATAACTTAAGACAATCTTGGTGGCCACACGCTTTAAGCGCATTTGTTATCTTCACATTAGTGTCGAACTAGAGTTGCCTACTTTGTACTAGTAAGCCTAGTTTTACAACAATGGGTGGCTAACTTTTGTCTAACGTATGAATAATTCAAAACTCTTAACATTTCAACGTCAATTGTTTATTTCTATTTGTTTTAGGTCTGCTTGAATAAATGTAAACACATTAGAGCTGTTCACTGTTCAGATTTCCAGCAAGAAGACTTAACGGTTTTCAAAAAGTACCAGATTACGATAAGTCAAAACTAATATCATTTTCCCTTCAATAAAATGTCAATAGAATATTTTATAAAAGAAACCACTTTCATCGGACCATGAAGTAACTTAGAGAAAAATCTACTTTTAACTTTGATTTTTTAGGTAAAAATTAAAGAGAAGATCTTAAACTTAAACATTGAAATTCTAAATGGAAAATATTTTTGTGAGTAGAAAAACCACCGACTTAAAGCTTAACTTCATCGTTATTTCACTGAATTCATATTAAACCTTTAACATTTACTAATTACTTAAATTTTACCTAACACTTAACTAACTATAGAAAATATTTAAAGCTAATGTATTAATAAATTTACAGTTCATCCTGTAACTTACGAAATAGAATTCTTAAACATACTTTGAATATCTTACCACAACGGCGGAGTAATTAAACCAGCTTATTTGATTAGAGCACTAATTGCCACAAAGACTCGTTATGGGCCGGTGATATACCACAATAAAACAATATACATAGATATATTCTTTAGTAAAGCAAATCCATGCTTATCAGTATTTCTGTAGTACAACACTAAAAAACATCCCCATGGATTAAAGTTACAAGTTACAGCAACAAGAAAAGAAAATTTTGAAGAAAAAAAAAATCTCTTAAATAAAATATTTAAAATAGCTTTTTAGAGGTAACAAACTTAAACCACGTAATGAATTGATAAGGGAAGGGAGCAATGGCATATTAAAGAATATAATTTAAATTTAAATTAAATATTTCAACTACAAATATCTAAATTTTATTAATGTAACTTGTTATAGAAATATCATAAATTAAGTTAATTTGTTGTTGATTTGCTTTGTTTTTTTGAAAATTAAAGTAAATTACTCAAATTTATATAATGAAAAATAAACTTATTTTTTGTGTAAATAAACGGAAGTCACTAAATCAACCAAATTTTTTAAACGTAACGAACGAAAAATTGCCATATCCATAACTGCATGTTTGATTGTAGTTTAATACTTCTAAAATTTTTGATTGGCGTTTAAATAACACCATTTCAAAGAGTTTTTTTTTTAAGCTAAAACAAGTTGGATGGTAAATTTTGTTATTGTTAAGAAAATAGGGTTAAATCAAACAGTCAGCCCAATTCTAAACAGAAAATGGTGATTTTTAGAAATGTTTGTATGGGGAACCACCCAGGGGGTTCAAGGGGGTGTGCAACTGGCATGGGTGGGTCGGCCCTCCAAAGGGCTAAATGAATCAAAAAAACAGAGAGATAGACAGGTCAAAATTCGGGACATCAGAATTCGTTTTAGAGAATACGATTTTCCTTGTCACTTGGGCGATTTTTAAATCGAACCGCCCTAATACCTGTATATGTACTTATATTATTTTAAAATTTATAATTGTTACAATAAGAGATCCATACGTTCAATGAGATAATCGTAAACGTCTTTTTTAAATATTGACTTCCTGCACCTCATTTCCATCCACATATACACTAAGTGACTGTGATCATAATATGGCTTAAATATCATGACCTTTTATCTGAGCCCTCAAAATTCGAGTGCAAATTTTAGGAATCATTATTTTTTCAATTAATAAATTATTTTATAAGACAATTCACAATTCAACACTTTTTAAATATCGATTGCGTTATTGGTTTATGTCCAAAATTTTTATTATGGCTTATGTCCAAAATTTTTTTTCAATTCAACGCAATTATTATTGTGAATGAAGAAAACAAACTCGTTTTTTTTTTTGCAAACACATTAACAAATTTCATAAACACACTCATGGAATTGCATAATTTTATGTACATGTAGTAGCAACTTTAAATGCATTTTACTCAAAAAAAAAATGAAAAAATTTAAAAAGCTGTACATTTGGTGGACAGCTAAAAAGAAACACCTTTCAAATAAGATACTTTTGGTCAAAATCGGGAGAAAACTGTTTAACAAATCATCGGTCACAAGAAATCGCCTTACCTATTCATATTATAGATTCGGTAATGTGATAAAAACGGTGAATGCCATAGAAAACGTATGTTTTGTGTTTGCACATCTCTAAAACATATATTTTCTATAGAATTGAAAATATATTAATTTGGTTCCCCCAGCTTTTATGCCAATCTTCATAGAAAGATTTAAAAAAATTTTAGGAATATAAAAGTGGAGAAAACAAATTTTTATTTACGTTGAAAAATAAAAATGTATCCAAATAATATGCGATTTTTTTACACCAATAAAATTCATAAACTTATTTATTAAGCTTAAGGATTTATTTGACAACAAATTGAATTCTTGAGGAAAATATCTTTTCGAAAAAAACATGTGTAAGTAAATTTTCATACCAAAAAATTTAAGAAAGAATATGAATGACACTTAATTACAGCAAAAAATTCACCATTTTGGGTAAACTTTTTAGAGATCTATTTACATCTATAATATTAATAGGCTAGGCGATTTTTTGTGACCGATATTTTGTTCTACCGTTTTATCCCGATTTTGACCAAACGTATATTATTTGAAAGGTATTTCTTTTTGCCTGTTCACCAAATTTACGGATTTTTAAATTTTTCCTTTATTTTGAGTAAATTGCATTTAAAGTTGCTACTAACACATACATAAAATTATACATATGCTATATGTGTGTTTGTTAAATTTATTTATGTGTTTGTTAATGAGTTTGTGATCTTCATTCATAATAGTAATAATAAACCAAAAAAGTGTTGGTTTGCGAATTGGCTAAGTTGAGAAATAAAGTTGCCTAGAAATTGCACTCGAATTTCGAGCGCTGGAATCTGCTTGTTTTTAAGTATAACTTTTGATCCAATATGTTGAATATCTAATATATATCATATATATCCGTCACATTACATTCCACTGTTTATCCCCGCGTGTCGTCAAAAGTTTGCCGATGCTGAACCATTTAGAAGAATGCGTCAAGATTTTAATGACCTATACAATTTACTTGATTTTTCCTTAAACGATAATATTATTAAATACCTTATTTTTAATTTTGATTTTTTTTTTCATTTTTAAAATATAGTCTGTTGATTTTTTCCATAGACTTAATTAAAAAACATAAAGGATATCGCTTGATTTTTATTTTATAAGAAAATTTTTTATATTGTTAATTAATTTTTTTTTTCGTCATTTAAACAACTAAGAAATAGTGTATAAACCAACAATAATAATGAAAAATAAAGGATCTACTTGTCACTAGCCCTTAATTTAGCATTTAATTAGTTGGTAATGGCTGTTGTAGCGTTGCAAGAACATTCATGTTTGGGTGATGTATGTTGGTTGGTTTATTTGTTTTCCAACTACAAGAAAGTACAAATAATAAATAGCAAAAGGAAGGATGTTGCATGTCAACGTCAAGTTCAATTTGCTCTAAAGCTAATGTTTAAATTTATGGCTCCTTAAAATTATTGCACAACGAACAGAGTATTAGAAGTAAAAAGGAAATGAACCGAAAAAATAATGTTGCCCAAACTTATAATCTTCGGGTCATTGCATAGATTTCAAATGTCCAAACAGAAGTTTTAGATTCATATTTTACAGTGATTTTGTTTAACTTCTTTTTTACTTGATGGCTTTCAAAGGACTTTGTAAAAAAAAAAGTTTTAGTTTGGCCATTGCTATTACTCTGTGAATAAGGTGGCCATTTTCATAAATCAATATTGCTAAACAATGATAGAAAATTGCGTAAAATATGTGTAACGATTTAAGGGTTGGACACAAAAGCCTAATTTTTTCAATTTCATAAGAATCCAAACAAACATACAAAGGTACTACGAATGTGGGAATAATTTATTCTATAAGTAATTAAAAAAAATCGTATATTAATAAACTTATGGTCTTCCTAAATCTTTGACATTCTCGTAGTTGCCATACATATGTTTGGCCTTCTTACCTTTAGTTTCATGTTTTTCGACACATTTCAAACTCTAAGAACACCAAATAAAAAAAGAACAACCGGTCTTAAAACTGTTCTCGTTTTGTGTGGGGGATTTTTTAGTGTCTTTTATGTTTATTAGGCTTAAAAACACATTCTTTTTATCAACTGCCAAAAAAGTACTTAAATGGTTTACAACAAACAGTTTCTCCTGTTTTGTTTTTTTTTTTTTTGCTAAGTCGTCTTCGTTTCCTTCTTGCAAGTAACAGTTTTTTTTTTTTTCTAGGGCCATCATAGAGACCACTAAATTTTCTTTATTTCTTGTTGATTTTTTGTTAATATATGTGTTATTTTATTTTTTTTTTCCTTCTAATAGAACAACTCATCTCAACTCACCATGTGTCAAGCACAGCGGGTGTTGTATGTATTTATGTGGGTATTTTTTTCTTATTTTATTTTTGCAAAAATATTGTTTTTTATTGTTTCCTTTAGATTTTGACAGGATTAGTATTGTCATAAGTCCGGAGAAAATAAACATCATAAAAGGACACTTATTATGCAATCAGATTCAAAATGAGAAACCCACAAAAAACTAGGGAGAATTGAGAAAAGTTATAATGTCGTCTAAACAAAATATTGCTGTACAATAAACATAAATTAACATTTCCTCATTCCATATGGAGGTGTTTTTTTATGACCGTATTATAATAAAAATATAAAAAAGAATAGAAAATTTTGAGTTTGTTCATCTAACTCATACAAATCTCGTATACTTTTCTGTGTTTAGGTTAAGTTAAATACATACCTGATTAAATACGACTTGCCGTAAGTGATATTTTCGATGTGCATCATGAAACAATATTATTTAGAAAAGTGAAAACTGAAAACATATGTTTTCTATTACTTGGACACATTCACAAACTTTTCCCGAGTACCGACTGTACAAAATTAGTAAAAAATATAAAAAAGTTGTATCATCAAAATATAACTTTATAATTACCCGGGTAAAAAATATCAGATAACTTCATAAATTATTATATATAGCTACATATATAAGCACATGTAAATTATATAACCTCATTAATGGCACATATAGAAGCAAAAATGGGTACATACAACTACAAAAAATGATCATATATGGTAAAATTTTAAACTATGTATGAAATTATATGCCCAAAACTTTTATATATCTTTCTATATGAGCTGATTTATGGCGAATTTCAATATATTGGCATTTTTCTATAATTAAATGAAAAAAAATTGTTTTTGATGCGTAAACATCTATACGCTCAGGAGGATAAAAATCTACTTCACAATACAAACACAAAAAATAGAGTAAGACAAAAACGGTAGTGTGGAAGTGTTTGTAGATAAAATGAAGGAACGATTTCATTAGGAAGTGTTTGGAGATAAAATGAAAGAGCGAATAGCGTTTTGAAAAATGAAAAATTTAAAATTAAAAATTAAAAACTAAAAATTAAAAATTAAAAATAAAAATAAAAATAAAAATTAAAAATAAAAATTAAAAATTAAAAATTGAAAATTAAAAATTAAAACTTAAAAATTAAAAATTAAAAATTAAAAATTAAAAACTAAAAATTAAAAATTAAAAATTAAAAATTTAAAAATTAAAAATTAAAAATTAAAAATTAAAAATTAAAAATTAAAAATTAAAAATTAAAAATTAAAAATTAAAAATTAAAAATTAAAAATTAAAAATTAAAAATTAAAAATTAAAAATTAAAAATTAAAAATTAAAAATTAAAAATTAAAAATTAAAAATTAAAAATTAAAAATTAAAAATTAAAAATTAAAAATTAAAAATTAAAAATTAAAAATTAAAAATTAAAAATTAAAAATTAAAAATTAAAAATTAAAAATTAAAAATTAAAAATTAAAAATTAAAAATTAAAAATTAAAAATTAAAAATTAAAAATTAAAAATTAAAAATTAAAAATTAAAAATTAAAAATTAAAAATTAAAAATTAAAAATTAAAAATTAAAAATTAAAAATTAAAAATTAAAAATTAAAAATTAAAAATTAAAAATTAAAAATTAAAAATTAAAAATTAAAAATTAAAAATTAAAAATTAAAAATTAAAAATCAAAAATTAAAAATTAAAAATTAAAAATTAAAAATTAAAAATTAAAAATTAAAAATTAAAAATTAAAAATTAAAAATTAAAAATTAAAAATTAAAAATTAAAAATTAAAAATTAAAAATTAAAAATTAAAAATTAAAAATTAAAAATTAAAAATTAAAAATTAAAAATTAAAAATTAAAAATTAAAAATTAAAAATTAAAAATTAAAAATTAAAAATTAAAAATTAAAAATTAAAAATTAAAAATTAAAAATTAAAAATTAAAAATTAAAAATTAAAAATTAAAAATTAAAAATTAAAAATTAAAAATTAAAAATTAAAAATTAAAAATTAAAAATTAAAAATTAAAAATTAAAAATTAAAAATTAAAAATTAAAAATTAAAAATTAAAAATTAAAAATTAAAAATTAAAAATTAAAAATTAAAAATTAAAAATTAAAAATTAAAAATTAAAAATTAAAAATTAAAAATTAAAAATTAAAAATTAAAAATTAAAAATTAAAAATTAAAAATTAAAAATTAAAAATTAAAAATTAAAAATTAAAAATTAAAAATTAAAAATTAAAAATTAAAAATTAAAAATTAAAAATTAAAAATTAAAAATTAAAAATTAAAAATTAAAAATTAAAAATTAAAAATTAAAAATTAAAAATTAAAAATTAAAAATTAAAAATTAAAAATTAAAAATTAAAAATTAAAAATTAAAAATTAAAAATTAAAAATTAAAAATTAAAAATTAAAAATTAAAAATTAAAAATTAAAAATTAAAAATTAAAAATTAAAAATTAAAAATTAAAAATTAAAAATTAAAAATTAAAAATTAAAAATTAAAAATTAAAAATTAAAAATTAAAAATTAAAAATTAAAAATTAAAAATTAAAAATTAAAAATTAAAAATTAAAAATTAAAAATTAAAAATTAAAAATTAAAAATTAAAAATTAAAAATTAAAAATTAAAAATTAAAAATTAAAAATTAAAAATTAAAAATTAAAAATTAAAAATTAAAAATTAAAAATTAAAAATTAAAAATTAAAAATTAAAAATTAAAAATTAAAAATTAAAAATTAAAAATTAAAAATTAAAAATTAAAAATTAGAAATTAAAAATTAAAAATTAAAAATTAAAAATTAAAAATTAAAAATTAAAAATTAAAAATTAAAAATTAAAAATTAAAAATTAAAAATTAAAAATTAAAAATTAAAAATTAAAAATTAAAAATTAAGAATTAAAAATTAAAAATTAAAAAAAAAAATTTTAAAATTAAAAATTAAAAATTATAAATTATAATTATAAATTATAAATTAAAAATTAAAAATTAAAAATTAAAAATTAATGAAAAATTTAAAGTTGAAATAATAAATATTTTTATATTACATCTGAGGAAAATCTAGTAGATTTAAGTTAAAATCTATTTCAAAATCTTTACCGTTTACATCTAACTTTTTTGACATTTTTTGAAATTTTGCTTCCACAACAATAAACAGCTGATTAAAATAAAACAATAGGAAAATTGAAATATGGAAAATTCTAAAAAGGAGCAGATTTTATAATTATATTATGCATCAAAAATTAAAAAAGCACAAACTGAAATAGAAATTTTGCGAAAAGCATTTGTTAAATGTATTGTTTGAACAGCAAAAACAAATTCAATTTCCACAATTATTATTTAGCAGATTGGAATATTCACTTGTCAGTATAAAAAGTTATAACTTTTCGATTACTAAAAATTTTTTTATTATAGATTCGTAATTGTTTTGTTAATAATTAATATTTCATTTCCTTTTTATTCAGCTTGTTTACTTTTGTTGTTAAATGTCAATTTTTCAGTCACTGCGTTGTAATTTTATGCCACAAAATTAAAAAAACACAGTAGTATCATTTGGTAGTGCCCAAGTTTGACAAAATTTTGTGAGATTTTGCACAAATCTAGTAACGAGCTAGATTTTGTTTTGTATGGGAAACCTAGTAAAAATAAGCTAGAATTCGCTCGAAATCTTGTATGTACTAGATTTTGCTTATCTGTAAACGCACTATAAGTGATACATAGTTAGATGACGCTTTCTGTTTGATTTTAAAAAAGAGCCATAAAAAAATCTTTAGTTACTAAATGTTTACACATCTCCCCTGTTATCGGACTCACATATTTTTTTGCTTGTTATGACGAACAGCTTAAGTCATTAAACCATGACCACAGAGTGATGTTGAGTATTATAATAAGTAAAATTTTAATAAAACTATTTTACTCCTGTACATACGAATAATCGAATGTTTGTCTCAACATTTTTTCATATTTACACAATTCCTAATTAAGGCTGTTTAACAATAGCAATTATCATGATAATAAAATTAATAATAGAAATTTAACTTGAAGAGTATTTCACTTCATTCATTCGTACGTACGTGTACAAAGTGAATCATTCACTTTAATCTTTGAGTATCTAAATGATCTAAATTCATGTCTTTCGAAGCATCTATCTATGAGTGGTGTATATGTTATGAATTTATGTATTAACTAACAGTGATACACAAAAAAATATTTAAGTTAAGAGTAATGTGGACATTTTATATAATGTTTCGTGATTGAATTTTTTTTTTTTTTATATTAAGTGAATCTGTTTTTAAATCTTTTTATTTTCAGAACTGAAACGAAGCCTTAATTTTTCTTTAGATGTTTTCTTATGATTGAGTTAGAATTTTATATGGTTCGAAAAATATTTTTTTTATATTCATTATTTTTTACAAGAAAAAACGTAAAACTTTTATTTCTTGGTTTTTGCTTCACTGTACATACTTATTCGTAGAGAAGGTATGAACATGATATTTATTTAATGCGGATTGCATTTAGACACGCATTCTCAACATAATTCTTCTGAAAGAAGCAGAAATAGCAGCAACAGCAATTTACAATGCAGAAAAAAATACATGGATGGCATAAAAAAATGCAAAATATGAAGAACATGAGATAAATATTTTTATATGTAATATATTTTTTAATAAGATTGTGTGAATGAAATTTCGATTGGGATAACTACCAATAAAAAATACTGAAATTTTTGTTTAAAAAAAAAATTATATTGTACTGGCACATACTTAAAATAATACTATCAACAGCTTAATACGATAAATAATAAAATGCCAGCTTTAACTTTTCGATATATATTGTAAATTTTTGTCACCACTAGTAAAAACAGCTGTTTTGAGAAGTTTGATGAAAAATAATTCAAGTGCTATACTAATGAACATAATAAAGAAATGTGTATTTTTTAATTAAGATCCATTGAAATAAAAATAAATAAAATTTAAGTGGCTATGCTTTTAACCTAACGATTTAAGTTAGACTAATTAAAGTTGATAAATTATATTGAGTTTCCTTCCCTGTTAAAGTTTAATCTCGGCGTACCTGTTAATCTTAAACTATAGTCGCAGTAGATATTAAGAAATTAGCTGTATAGTTATTAGTTTAATAACACTGTTATGTTGCTCTCAACTACATACGCTCGCACATCACTAATAATTGTGAAACAGGATTTTTTGCAATGGGGGAAGTTAATGGGTTTTCGGTAAAAAAAAAAAAAAGAAAAAGCATTTGTAGGCCTATGATTTTCATTTTAATTAAGTAACGTTTTAATTAGATCACAATGTGTGTGTTTTTTGTTGTTTTTCTTTTTGTTTTGTTTTTTCGATTTATGTTGGTTGGCGTTAGTGCGCTTTAGCACTGCTTAGTGTTGTGTGAATATCTGGTGCGTGTTGGTGTTATTATTGTTAATAATTTAATATATTATCTTAAGTCGTTACATCCATTTGATTTTAGTTTTTTATGTTTAATATTTTATTTTCTGAAGAGTTAATTACAACATGGCACTAATGATTTACTGGACATGTTGAGAAAATAATTAAATGGCATGCATTCTAAACAAAACAATAAAAAAACAACAAATACATTAAAAAAAAATTTCCGGTTTTATATCATGATGACATCGTTTTCTTTTGGATTATTTCAAAATTTCTCTAGCGAGAATTTCTAACGGTTTAAAATGAATTATACTACCATTTGAAGTGGTTGAGTGATTTGTTTAACTTTGTATGAACAGCAATCCAGCAGGAAGTTCACTGCTTTTGCTCTATACGCCAAGTTTTTGAGATAGTATAACTTAAACTAGCAGAGCCCAGCCCTCGATATTCGAGTGCAGATTCTAGGAAATTTTATTTTTTTATTTAATAAATAATTTTATAAGAGCCTAAAGGTATGCTAATTAATTTTAGTCAATTTACATATAAATATGATATGATATTTTTATATAATATATTTATAATAAACACACACACAGTATGTGTTTTATGTATGTGTTAGTAGCAATTTTAAATGAGCCTTACTCCAAATAAATGTACCAGACGGTGCAAATCTGTAAATATGGTGGACAGCTAAAAAGAAATACCTCTCAAATGATATATTTTTTTGTCAAAATCGGTTATTAATTGAAGCTTTAAAATCAGTCACAAGAAATCGTTACGTATATTAAAGAATTTTCAGTGGTTAAATACATTCTATTCCTTATTTTATTTTTGGAAAAAGTTATTGCACTGAACACTCTTTCCACTTTAGCGCTTTTGAACGGAAAAGTCAATATAACTACAACGTCACCTGATCATTCACTGATTTTTTGAAGTTATCCATATTTTTCATTTACTTAGTTTTAAATTGCTGGGAAAATTTTCGTACTTTTCCATTTCTTCTGTGTAAAAAAATTTTTTTTAAGGTTTTAAAATTAGATGGCAATTTAGCTCATAGCCCGTAAATAATAGATTTTTTTATACCCTCCACATCTCAGTGACAGAGGGTATATATAGGTTTGTCATTCCGTTTGTAACGCATCGAAGTAAATTCCTGAGACCCCAAAAATATATATTTTCTTGAACAAGGGAAGTTGATTTACCGATGACCGTCTGTCCGTCTGTCCGTCTGTCTGTGGAAATCACGATCACGCCGTCAATATCTAAGCTAGACCGCTCGTTTTTGCTAAGCTAGACCGCTCGTTTTTGTATAAAATCGTTTATTAACATTCCAAAGGAGTTCGTCAAAATCGGTCAAAGGGTTCACGAGCTATGAAGAAACTTTGAAAAATCTCTTGAAAAAATAACATTTTTCAGTGTGTTTGTTGTTTTTCTTAAGATATGTTGTAAATGTTGTAATTCTTCGTATTGTTGAAGTCATTACAGTTGTGTGTATATTAATACTGCACATGTCACATTGGCCTAAGCAAGTTTTACCACATATATTTTTATCATTAAAATTAAATATTAAAAATTAAAAATTAATAAAAATAAAAAATGGAAAATGACAAATGAAAAATGAAAAATGGAAAATGAAGAATGGAAAATATAAAATGGAAAATGGAAAATGAAAAATGAAAATTGAAAATTGAAAAATTAAAAATGAAAATTGAAAAATTAAAAATGAAAAATGGAAAATGGAAAATGAAAAATGGAAAATGAAAAATGAAAAATTATAAATGAAAAATGGCAAATGAGAAATGGAAAATGAGAAATGGAAAATGGAACATGAAAAATTAAAAATGGAAAATGAAAAATGGAAAATGAAAAATGAAAAATGAAAAATGAAAAATGAAATATGAAAAATGAAAAATGAAAAATGAAACATTAAAAATGGAAAATGAAAAATGAAAAAGGAAAATGGAAAATGGAAAATGAAAAATGGAAAATGGAAAATGAAAAATGAAAAATGAAAAATGAAAAATGGAAAATGAAAAATGTAAAATGAAAAATTAAAAATTAAAATTGAAAAGTGGAAAATGGAAAATGAAAAATGAAAAATGGAAAATGAAAAATGCAAAATGGAAAATGAAAAATTAAGAATTAAAAATGACAAATGGAAAATGAAAAATGAAAAAATGAAAACGGAAAACGAAAAATGAAAAATCAAAATTGAAAATTGAAAAATGAAAAATGGAAATTGAAAAATTAAAAATGAAATATGGAAAATGAAAAATGGAAAGTGAAAAATGGAAAATGAAAAATGAAAAATGAAAAATGAAATATGAAAAATGGAAAATGTAAAATTTAAAATTAAAAATGGCAAATGGAAAATGAAAAATTAAAAATTGAAAATGAAATATGAAAAATGGAAAGTGGAATATGGAAAATGAAAAATGGAAAATGAAAAATGAAAATATAAAAATTAAAAATGGAAAATGAAAAACGGAAAATGAAAAATTATAAATGGAAAATGGAAAATGGAAAATGAAAAATGAAAATTGAAAAATGGAAAATGAAAAAACGAAAATGGAAAATGAAAAATGAAAAGTGGAAAATGGAAAATGAAAAATGGGAAATTAAAAATGAAAAACGAAAGATGAAAATTGAAAAGTGAAAAATGGAAAATGATAAAAAAAAAATGAAAAATTAAAAAGGTGGAGGGTATCAAAGATTCGGCCCAGCCGAATTTAACACTTACTTGTTGATTAATTGTTTGTTCCAGTAATATAATTTACACGTAGGTCCAATTAATAACCACTGTAACTCATCAAAAAGATTTATATGAACCCCCTTATGGGCTTCGAATGCCAGATTCACTTTTAGTAAATTATATAAATATAGTTTCCGGAACCATTGTACATAATTTTTAGCAGCGTCATCTCAAACGATTTTACATTAACAGCTTTAAAATGAGTTTTTGACTCAAGCCACATATCCGAAATTTGTTTAATGACTCTTTTTATAGAAAGAGAAACGTTACACAACGTGTATTGGGCTAGAAGGAGAGTATGTTTAGAAATAATGTTTTTTTTTTTTTGTTTTTCATTTAACAAAACTTAAATTATTTTTTTAACCACTCCGCTTTAAAGTGCATTTTATAAGATGATCTATTTAAATAAATTCTGCAATAGATGGAAAAGCCGTGTGATTATACCTAAATCCTTACAAGCGCAAAACTTTTTCCAATTTGAAATTTTCATATTCTTTTTAGCAGATTTGGATGAAACCTCATATAACTGTTATCTGATATATGGAAACTATTATTTTGAAATATATATTTTTTTTTTGGAAATCATTATATTTTAAAATGCCCTAAAATATATTAAATTAGGCAAATCTGTGGTTTTCTAGAATAACCGCGTATGTCATAAAATCAAAATGTTCAGGAGAGCCAAAAAACGTTATATTTGAAATTATGGTCTCGATATAAAGTTTTTAGAGCTTTTTATTTAACAGTCCTGTAGACACGAGCAATAAATACTTTATATAAAATTTTGAGTCAAAAATCTTCAGAGGAATAGATCCTAGAGAAGGATGAAAAAAACAATATGTAAATAACACTTAAAGTGTGTGCAGACAAAACAACTTATGTCGACAAACGTCGTATTCTTTGAAAAAGAAAACTACCAATGCAACCACCCATGTAGACATAAGTTGTTGTTGCTTGAAAAATGGATTTTTTTGTTCGTCAACTAAAAGTTAACGGGACTTGGGATGAGAATATAACAACGTATCAAGAATAATAATGACAATAAATAACAGAAATAAACACAAAAGTTTTTATAAGTGGTTATAAACTGAAAAATAATCCAAAATTATTTTGCATTTTTTTTCATTAATAACAACGTATGTCGCTATGTGTCGTTTTCTGAGAAAATAATTTGTCAGCAATCAAACGTAGGTTGACATACGTCGTTAGTGCTGCAAATTAATTTAATAAACATTTAAGTTACGTCGTTATTTAAAGAAAAAACTCAGAAATGGTCAATATTTTTTTTTAATTAAATACATGTAAAGAGCGTTGAAAATTATTATATTTGGCATCGTTAACTCAAAACTGACAAAAATGGACATACACGGTTATTCCAGAAAACCACAGAAATATCTGTTACATATTGTCAAATACGTCAGAAATACTATTTATGTATAAAAATATTAGTTTTAGGATTAATAGTACATATTAAATAAAATATATACAGTAGTATTCATAAAAATTTTAAACAGCATTACAAATCAATTTTAAGCAAAAACCGATAATATTGTATTCATAAACGAATTTTATCTTAAAATACCTATTTTAGATAAAAGACATTTTTGCTTTTAGCGTTTTGGTAATTTATATTGAACATTGTAGGGAAATATTGTCATTAATATTAATATTGGAAAGAGTAAAAACCATTTTTAATTAAAAAATTGTATACTGAGAAATTTTACACAAAAATATTTTTAATCGTATTTCATACGTCAAAATTGAATTGAATTGAATTCATTCATTCATTCATTCAATTTTAAAATAATTTAATTATAGTTATTTAATTCTTTAATTTAATTCAAAGTAATGTAAATTGTACAAAATGAACTAGTTATGTGTGTACACAATCAAAACAAATAAAATAAAATTGGTTATATGAATACTTTTTTATCTGCAATAATATCGCCATCTAAATAACATTTCTACCAAATATTTTGGTTTGGCTGTTTTTCTGTCAATAGACAAACAAGTTTAGTTAATAGACAAGTTTATCATTCATTTTTTTTTTTTTTTTTTTATAAAAACCATATTTTTCTCAAACACGGCAAAAAAAATTGTAGATACGAATACACTGTAGAACAAATTCAGGTATCGCGGCGTTTGTTTATGTAAGTTCGAATTTTTTTTTTAATCGACCTTCGAACTTTGCAGTCAAATGCCGATTTTCAGCATATTGTTTATATGGTTTTGTGGCTATAACTCGTCGACTAATTGATATTTTTTCAATCTGTAAAATGTTTTTCAATGTTTCTTCAAAACCAACACTGAAAAAAAGTGGTGCATAAAAAATGTGAAGTAAATTAATATTAAGCTGGAAAACGCAAGTTTTGTATTATGATTGTTTTCTTTTCAAATGATATTTATTGAAGAAACTGAGAAGCATATTATAGATCAAAAGAAAAAGCAAAAAAGACTTAGTTTTGTGGAAAATATTTTCAAAAAGCATGAAAAAAAAACAATTTTTCCAACATTTTGCTTCATAAGCACCACAAAAATTTTCTAAATCAATTTTTTTTAAAAATTTAATTGTTGCACAGGTCTGTAGCAATAATTTAGCTTTTATAGATTGAAAAAATATCAATTAGTCGACGAGTTATAGCCAAAAAACCATATAAACAATATGCTGAAAATCGGCATTTGACTGCAAAGTTGGAAGGTCGATTAAAAAAAAAAATTCGAACTAACATAAACAAACACCGCGATACGGGTCTTCTAATTTAGCCTCTATTTTCACCCCTCACTCTCAGAATCGATCTAACTTTTGCTAACCTGAATTTGTTCCACAGTGGTATCGTATGAATTAATAACCATGGTTATGCATCATTACGACTCAAGTGACATATAGAAAATATAGGGTTGCCATCCTAGAGTTCAATAAAACCTTAAATTGTTTGCTAGTGAAAATATTGATTATGAATACGGATTTTTAACAACATTTTTTAGGCTTAAAATGTTTTTAAACTTTTTCTTTTAACTCACACTCTCTGTCTGTCTGTCTGTCGTGGTTCAACCCCATTCCCCTTTATCCAATTGATCTGAAACTTGGCCCATAGTATTGTTGTGACTGCAGATTAATTTTGGAGTAGTCACGCACAGTCACAGAGTGATCTAAATGTCATTTCCCCTCATCCGATCGATCTGAAACTGGGTCCATACACTTGCTGTGAAAAAAGATTAACTTTGACTCAGTCAAGCACAGACACGCATGGTCACGCATAGTTACGGAGAGATTTAAAACGGATTTCCCCTCATCCGATCGATCTGGAACTTGGTCCATACACTTGCTGTGAAAAAAAGATTAATTTTAAAGTAGTCACGCAAAGTCATGCACAGTCACGGAGAGATTCAAAACACATATGCATAAGGATAGATAGAGTTTTAATAAAAACTTTGTTTTTATGGGTTAGATTATTTGCCTTATTTGTATTTGAAACCTGATTTAAAATTTTTGTGTGAATACGGCTGATAGTGTTTTAAGAGAATGTCAAAATTTTATACCTTTTTATACCCTCCATGCCACTGCACATTTTTATAAAGGAGAGCGAAAAAAATAGTTAGAACAAAGATATCATCTAGAAATTTACACAGTCCATTTCTGATAATATAAATAAAATGGGCGTGATGACTTGCCACTACTGGGCATTTTTTTTTTTTTATTCGTGTTATAATATATTCAGAATGCATGGAAATTATTGCCTTCTATCATTCGCTTTTGATAAATGTATTTGTAACAAAGTGGAAAAAAATTAAATAACAATATTTTTCCTTTTCCTTATATTCCTTTGTTCTATGTCAATTTTGTCCCTTAATCAGAATACGTACGTTTTTCGCCATATAAATTTTTACACTTTATTGTTTTAAAATTCTAGATAATACTTACCAAAAAACAAGAAAGAAAATTATAGTCGGTTTAAACCAACTATAATACCCTATACCATGCGATTAGAGACCCCATCTCTAAGGCCCAACTAATTGGATATAGAAAATAAGCACGAACCAAATTGATATTAATTATGTTGCCTTTGAATATGAATAAGTACATATCGGATGCTATATTTATATAGGGAGTAGGTCGAAAAATGAACCAATCCTGACCTTATTTGGTAAGGTCACTTATTTTTTGCAAAATTGTATAAATTCCAAATTTGAGAAAAATTTGTGCAATATTTTTGTTTTCGATAGACTTACGTGAAGATCGGGAAGCAGCTTTATATGGGGGCTATGACTAGGAATTGTCCTATAGTGTTGAATTTTGAACTACTGATTAATGGGAGTAATAAACACGCACAAACCCAATTTGACCGAGATCTATATGATAGTTTGGATCTTATGGCGATTTAAGTTGATTTCATAGGGGTCATTTGTATGGGTACTAGGTCTGAAAATGAATCGACTTTCACCGATTTCAACAGCATCCTGAACGCTGTTAGAAGCTTATATACCAAATTTTGTCAAAATATATTCATATTTGCGACCTGTAGGTTGATTACAAGGTTTGCATGAACACACAGACGGACGGACGGACGGACATTGCTAAATCGAGTCAGAAAACCACATAGTGATAGAGGGTATCTATAATATTAATAGGCTAGGCGATTTCTTGTGACTGATGTTTTGTTCTACCGTTTTATTCCGATTTTGACCAAACGTATATTATTTGAAAGGTATTTCTTTTTAGCTGTTCACCAGATTTACAGATTTTAAATTTTTTTTCTTTATTTTGAGTAAATTGCATTTAAAGTTGCTATTAACACATACATAAAATTATACAATGCTATGTATGTGTTTATTAAATTTGTTAATGTGTTTGTAATAAAAATTAGTTTGTTTTTTGTGTTGATTTGTGAATTGGGTATAATTGATTAGCATACTTTTAGGGTCTTTATTTAATGAAAAAATAAAATTTCCTAGAATTTGCGCTCGAATTTCGAGGGCTGGAATCTGCTAGTTTTACTTAATTTATTATTTCTTAAAAATAATGGCAATACCATTGACTTTCATTCCCAAAATTTTAGTAAGGCACTTTTACAAAATGTATTTTAACAATTGCAGTTTCATTTTGGTTTTCCAGTCCTTTTAATCATATTTACAGTTTCGTGTAAAAAAAAATTCAGTATAAAGAAATTTGAGGACATTAGCGACTATTTATTTCGCTAAAAGTCCTTAATAATAAGACAATTTTTTTACTTTTCCAATATAGGCGCAAATACTGTGCACTGTACAGAGTAGACTGGTCGCAAAAAAATTTTTTCTTTAATTGATATAGGCGAAAATTTCGAATCGATTTCAGTAATAAATTGTATTTTCAAAAAGCTATATAATGACAAAATCGAATAAAATCTCGCCAAGAAATAGCAAATGCCCCAGACCACTTTTATACCCATAAAACACTAGGCCATGAAATTTGATGGCATTTTTTCGACTGTGGAAAATTGATTAAAGCCAAAGTTTTTTTTTTTTTTTTGGTTTCTACAATTATAAGCACTCAGATGTGAAGTATTGTTTTATTACCACGTTGTTAACCTATTGCGCAATGAGACAGAAAATAGCTAAATTTTTTGTTTAAGTTTGAAAACTCATTTTTCAAGTTTTAAAAAATTTTCATAAACAAAATTTAAAAAAACTGATCTGCTACTTTAAGGTTTTGTTAACTACATGTTTAGGTATAACTGTGTGAATTTTTGGTAAATCAATGAATAATTTTTTGTGGATTTCGTGAAAATATAGATTTTTGTGAAATGTTCAGTTGAAATACTAAATACTTTGTATCAAAAATCCGTTTTCTACTTTTAGATGTTATATTTTATCTAAGCCTAGGGTTTCGGAACAAACTAATATGATCCCATTAAACCTTTTGGACTCGGGGTCTCATATGACCCCAAGCTAATAATATGGTGCCAAGCTAATAAAAGACAATTTATTCAAAACTTGCAGATTCCAGCACTCAAAATTCGAGCGCAAATCCTAGGAAACTATTTTTTTTCATTTAATAAAGACCCTAAAGGTATGCTTAAAAATTCAACGCATTTTAAATGAAGAAAGCAAACTCAAGACATTAACACAAACACATTAACAAATTTAATAAACACACACATAGCATTGTATAATTTTACGTATGTGTTAGTAGCAACTTTAAACGGTCATGACTCCAAAAAAAAATTTTGTCAAAATCGTGATAATCGCCTAGCCTATTAATATTATAGATATTCAAATATTTTGTAAGTGCTGTTCAATTTTTAGATGTGATGCTTAAAATATAATAACCAAATGTGCAAGTCCTACATGCAAAAAATTTGCTGTTTCACTTTGTTTTCATAGAACTATTAATCAACTTTCTACCTCTATGCATATTTACACTTTAGTGGGTCACATCAATTCAAAAGATAGAAATTTGATGACATTAGCGACCATTTATTTTGCCAAAAGTCCAAAATATTAAGACAATTTCTTTATTTATATGGGCGCAACCACCGTGCACTGTACAGAGGGTATATATCAGTTTGTCATTCCGTTTGTAACGCACCGACAAATGAATTTGCGACCCCATAGAGTATATAATTATATTCTTGATCCTTATAACAATTTGAGTTGATATAGCGAAGTCCGTCTGTCCGTCCATCCATCTATCCGTCTGACTGTCTGTCTGTCTGTCTGGTGAAATCAGCCTAACTCACAGAATAAACCATTTACCTGGGTAAAAAAAATGCTAAAAATTAGTACAAGCAGATTCGAGTGCAAATTGTATTTTATAATACCCTAAAGGCAAGCTAATCAATTTTAATCAATTCACAATTCAACACTTTTTAAATATCGATTGCGTTATTGGTTTATGTCCAAAATTATTTTTCAATTGAACACAATTATTATTGTGAATAAAGAAAACGAAATCATTTTTTTTTTTTTTTGCAACCACATTAACTAATTTAAGGAATATCACATGCTGAAATGGTTTTCAAAACAATTTTTAATCTGATTTTCAACTGAATTATTTGAAATTTAATTTTATTTTTAGCATTCATAACTTTTATTAATCTTTTTAAACATTATTTTAAAAAATTATAATAGAAAAACATAAAAAATATTTATAAAATAAGAAAAAAAATATATGTATATTGAATTCGTGTATTTTATTTTATTATTATCTATAATCTTGCTTTATTTGAAAATATTGGCTTTATAATGGCTACTCAAAATTCAGTTATGCTGGCTTTTATTCATGTAATTATATATTTAAGTATAATCTATTAATATTTTATACGTTTTTATAGTACACCTGCATACTTTTGAAACAGCTTAGCTTACATTTCACTCAAATTTTTATGTACCCTTACCGTGGTTTGTTGCCATATGGCAACAATCTGAAAAACACATTCAGAAAAAAAAAATTTAATTTTTTTTTTTAGAATTCATATATAATCTAAAATGAGCAAATTTTGAAAAAATCAGATTTTTCTTGTGGCTCAATAAAAAGTTGCACTGAAAGGGTTAATAAACACACACCTATTTCTATAATATTATGTATGTGTTACTAGCAACTTTAAATGCATTTTACTCCAAAAAAAGATTTTAAATTTAAAAATCCGTAAATCTGGTGGACAACTAAACAGAAATACCTTTCAAATGAGATACGTTTGATTAAAATTTGGAGAAAACTGTGGAAACAAAAATCGGTCACAAGAAATCGCCTTACCTATTAATATTATAGATTATTTTTTATCAAATTGTTTACTTTTTCAAAATAATTTGTTTACATCTATAATATTAATAGGCTAGGCGATTTCTTGTGACTGATGTTTTGTTCCACCGTTTTATTCCGATTTTGACCAAACGTATATTATTTGAAAGGTATTTCTTTTTAGCCGTTTTGCAGATTTACGGATTTTTTAATTTTTTCCTTTGTTTTCAGTAAATTGCATTTAAAATTGCTACTAACACATAAATAAAATTATACAATGCTGTGTGTTTTTATTAAATTTGTTAATGTGTTTGTAATAAAAATGATTCTCTTTTTTGTGTTGATTTGTGAATTGGCTATAATTCTTTAGCATACTTTTAGGGTCTTTATTTAATCAAAAAATAAAATTTCCTAGAATTTGCACTCGAATTTCGAGGGCTGAATCTGCAAGTTAATGTAAACGTAAAACCAAGATGAAGGGTATCAAAGATTCAGTATAGCTGAATTTAACACTCTTATTTCTTTATTAAGATATTTAAAGATTCTATCACTAATCTTTTTCAAGAGAATACTTTGATAACCGTCGCTATGGAGAAAAAAAGACATGAAATTTTCTGAAAATAAGAAATTTTGGATAAATTTTAGTGTAAAATGTGTAATTTTTCCTATAATTGACCTTTGACCTCGTTTTCCACAAACCCCATCGTTTAAATAATTAGTTTGTTTTAAAACTACTTTAATGTTTACGTTTAAACTTTTTAAAATTTTTATTACTTTATTTAAATAATTATGTACATATGTATATATGCCGTATGATCATTTTTCAAAAGAAATGGTACGCATACGCTCCGCCGTCCTTGTAGTGTGTGGAATATTACACCACTTATGAAAAAAAAAAAAATAACTTTGCATATGATGTTCAAAAACAAATTTAATATTCATAATCATACTTTTTACATAAATTGAAAAAATATAAAATTAAAACTTAAATTTATTTTAAATAAAGAACATGTACATGATACGATATTTCTAATAATAAAATAAAAACTTATTTTATTTAACGGCCATTTCAATGATGTGTGTTATCAAAGTTTGCTGTAACTTTTTTCAAAAAAAAAAACTAGGTTCCTAAAACAACTATAATTGAAAATATAACCATTACAAGCACTAGAATGCTCCGCCCCTCATTCACACTTAAAAAAAACATGTACACAAAAAAAATAAAAAAAAATAATTTTTTTTATTTCCAATCGAAATACGAGATACCTAAAAGAATCTGCTTTTAGACATTTTATCAGTATTGAATAGACAAAGTGAGATAAATATCATCATTTTTTTTAGGAGTAGTATTTTTTTCTATTTTTATTCGTTCTAAGTATTATTATGTATGTATATTTAACGATAAAAACAAAAATAAAAAACAATTGTATGTTTCACAACTCCGCCCATTTTTAACGCGCGCGCATCATTTCTATACACAAACTTCCATTTGGTAAAGCAATTTGAAGCCCGTATGAACGAACGAACGAAGAAAACCAATTTCAACGAACATTTTTCTCACAGAAGCCAAATAGCCAAAGCCATGTTAGTCTTATTACTACATACGGTTCATACCCTATTCCACAATCAACATCCTTTTCAAATATATGCTTATACTCACTTCAATAAGGGATCCTACATACAATCTTCGTCATATAGATAGACACTCATATACAAAACTGGGATATTAGGATGTACCATTTGAGTTCCAAGTTATCAACAACAAATAAAAATGCTGCATTTATATATCCTCCCATCTTTTTTTAAAGGAACTTTACTTTTTTTAAAAAAAATGAAACAAGGACTTTCGTGTGGATCTTTATAGTTGTATATTATGATGATTGTATTACTTTATAGACTGTACTAGAAAAATTTATTTCACTAAATAAAAACATATTTTATAAATATAAAAATTTTACTTTATAAATTCTTGCTGGTGAAATATTAAACAAATAAATAAAAAAATTAATTATTAATATATTTAAAAAAAATTTTAAAATACCTAAAATATTTTACCCAAAAATATATTTTAAAAAGTTCTTTAATGAAATTATTTCCATATTGAAAATTTTTTTCAACAAAAATTTTCATACACAAATATTTTATACTAAAAAAAAATTAATAGTTTTGCTATTAATAATTTGTTTAATCTTTTAATTGCCTTTATTATATTAAAGTAAATCAAACAAAAAAGTATTACAACAAAAAACAACAAAACTCACAAAATATAAAATATGTTATAATTATACCCTATACCACTATGTGGTTTGGGTATAATGACTTTGTGCTGCTGTTCGTAACAACCAAAAATATTTGACCTACACCCATCTTTAATTATACCGATCGAATCGGAATCACTTTTTGAGTCGAAATAGCAATGTCCGTCCGTCCGTCCGCCCGTCTGTGTGTCCATGTAAACTTTGTAATCAAACTACAGGTCGCAAATATGAACATATTTTGATGAAATTCGGTATATAAGCTTTCACCGGCCATGGGATGACCGCTATTGAAATTGGTGAAAATCGGTCCATGTTCAAACCTAGTCCCAATACAAATGACCCCTATGAAATCGACATAAATTGCCTTAAGTTCCAAATTATCATATAGATCTCATTCAAATTGGGTTTGTATGTGTTTATTACATCCATTAATGAGTAGTCCAAAAATTATGCATATAGGAAAATTCTTAGTCATAGGCCCCATATAGAGCT
Source organism: Cordilura impudica (assembly GCA_963682025.1). NCBI lineage: Eukaryota > Metazoa > Arthropoda > Insecta > Diptera > Scathophagidae > Cordilura > Cordilura impudica. The sequence goes on from OY821519.1 coordinate 10,616,823, forward strand.
GCTTCCCGATCTTCACTTAAATCTATCAAAAAACAAACATATTGCACAGATTTTTCTCAAATTTGGTTTGTATATATTTTTTCAAAGTATAAGTGACTTTACCAAATAAGGTCAGGATCGGTCCATTTTTGGACCTAGTCCCCATATAGACATATCATCCGATATGAACTTTTTCATATCTGCAGCCAAAAAAATTAATAAAAATGCCACTCAAATTTGGTTTATGCTTATTTTCTATATCCAATTAGTTGGACCGAAGAGATGGGGTCTCTAAAGCATGGTATAGGGTATCGTATAGTCGGGCTAGACCGACTATAATTTCTTACTTGTTTTTTTTAAAGTATTTAAAAAAAATGAATCTTTTTATAAAATAAAAATAAAACAATTAAAATTATTAATTTGTTTATTAGACTGTCTAAAAATATGAGGTTTGCTGTCATAAATGCAGTCTTCATTTTTTAGCTCGATCCGACGGTGGCTTCTGGTGCCTAGTGGGGCCCAAAGTACCCGAAGTGTGTTTATATGGGGAAAATATGACTTTTTCAGATTTTACGAAAATTTCGTCCAACAGTTTAAATTTTTCGACAAGTTGTTATATGAATCGATATCAGTACTAAATTATCTTTTCAAAATCTAATAAAAACTCGCCAAGAAATAGCAAATGTTCCAGACCATTTTCATGCCAAGAAACACTAGGTCGTGAAATTTGACGGAAATTTTTTTTAAAGAAATTAATTAAAGCCATCATTTTTTTTTTTTTTGGTCTCTATACCTATAAGTACTCACACATTAATCTGGCACCTTATGGTTTTGTTAAATATATGTTAGGGATTAATTGTATGAATTTTTAGATATATTCCTCTGCCAGAATTTTTTTATAAGGATTTTTTGTTTGTGGATTTCGAGAAAAATTAGTTTTTTGTGAAATATTCAGTAAATGTACTCTTCCCAAATTCTTTTTATCAAAAATTTATCAGTTTTCTACTTTTTACGTTATACTTTATCTTAATAGCCTAGGGTACCGGAATAAAATAATATAGCCGCATTATGACCCCAAGCTAATAAAAGACAATTTATTAAAAAAATTCAAATATTTTGTAAGTGCTGTTGAATTAGCAGAAGTGACGCTTAAAATATAATAACCAAATGTGCAAGGCTGCCATGCTAAAAATTTGGAATAAATCGAACAACGTTAACCCATTCCGTGCCGAGGCCAAACTGTGAATTTTTGCATATTTAAAAAAACAAGTATAGCCCAGCACTTTAAATTCGAGTGCAAATTCTAGAAAATATTATTTAATTAATTTGATTTGTTCAGCTTGAGGTCATAAAATTTTTAATAAAATAAACAAAAAAGGTTTTTTTATGTTTTAATTTTATTAATATTTTTTCTTTTTATATATTTGACCCAATATTTCGACCGAATTTTCCGATCATCATCAGGGGATATAAACAAAAAGATAGTGTTCCGCGAAAAAAACCAAAAATTTTTATCCTTGTTACACTTCCAAGCTATTGTCACCTAATTAACAACTCAAAGGTCAACTATACATACAGAAAATAAAATATTATTTTTTCATTCGTATATAAAAAATTTTTTATTCATATATAAAAATTTATAAATACTTAAATGAGCCTAAAGGTATGTTAATCAATTTTAGCAATTCACAATTCAACACAGAGCGTCTGATATATAATTTAAATCATTCGCATTAACAGGGTGTAACGAAATATTATATATATATAGTTTTATTTAATTTAATATAGTTTTAAGACAGATTTAACACAAATTTTATCACTCTCAGCTTCTCCTACATATGTACTATAACTATGCCAATTTTCACACTCCTCCATGCCCTCATATAGCTTAAAATGGGACCTAAAAATTTACCTTCACGTATTAATATATAGATTAATTGTTCAAGTAAACTAGATGATATATAATTAAATCGTCTGATATATAATTTTAATCATTCGCATTAACAGGGTGTAACGAATTATTATATGTATTTAATTATATTTAATTTAATATAGTTTTAAGACAGATTTAACATGCATTTTATCATTCTCAGCTTCTCCTCCATATGAACTATAACTATACCAATTTTCACATTCGTCCGTGCCCCCATATAGCTTAAAAAGGGAACTAAAAATTTACCTTCACGTATTTATTATATAGATTAATTGTTCTAGTAAACTAGAATGCGTTGGGAAATACAATTGTGCTATATTTGACCTATTTTTATGATTTGATGATTTGAACTAAGGACGATTAAGTCAAAAAATTCAAATATACTGCAAATACTGCTGACCTTTTGGATCATTTTAACCCTAGAAGTACATAGGGGTAAGTTTTCGTGAAAAGTATATATAAAGAGTACATTTACTGAATATTTCACAAAAAAATGATTTTTCTCGAAATCCGCAAAAAAATTCCTTGTTAAAAAAATTCTGGCAGAGGAATTTATGTAAAAATTCACACACTTAATCTCTAACATATATTTAACAAAACTTTAAAGTGACAGATCCATTTTTTGAAATTTTGTTTAAGAAAATTTTTTAAAACTTAAAAAAGGAGTTTTCAAAATTTTATCAAAAAAAACAATTTCCATTTTTGGTCTCATTGAGCAATAGGTTAAAAACGTGGTAATAAATCAATATTTTATGCCTGAGTACCTATAGGTATAGAGACCTAGGTTTTTAGGCACAAAAGTGGTCTGGAGCATTTGCTAATTCTTGGCGAGTATTTTTCGATTTTGAAAGAGCTTTTTAAGGAGATAATTTAGTACTGAAATCGATTCATATAACAGCTTGTCGAAAAAATTAGAGCATAGAAAGAAATTTTCGTAAAATCTAAAAAGTCATATTTTCCCCATATAAACATACTTGAAATTTTCAGTCGCGTTGAGGCATCTCTAATTTTTTTTTTTTTTTTTTGATTGATTGATTGATTGACCCAAAACTTTCTATTTCTCAGTTTTTTATTATTCGCATATTTCTAGGGGGTGAGACTTTAAATTCGAACACTTTTTTTCTCCTCCATATAATGAAGGGCCACCCTAATGTAAATATCTGTGGTTTTCTGTAATAACCTCGTATGTCCATTTTTGTCAGTTTTGAGTTAACGATGCCAAATATATTAATTTTTAAATTTTTTTTTTAAAAATATTTACCATATCTGAGTTTTTTCTTTAAATAACGACGTAACTTAAATGTTTATTAAATTAATTTGCAGCACTATCGACGTATGTCAACCTACGTGTGATCGCTGACAAATTATTTTCTCAGAAAACGACACATAGCGACATTCGTTGTTATTAATGAAAAAAAAGCAAAATAATTTTGTATTATTTTTCAGTTTCTAACCACTTATAAAAACTTTTGTGTTTATTTCTGTTATTTTTTGTCACTAATATTCTTGATACGTTGTTATATTCTCATCCTAAGTCCCGTTAACTTTTTGTTGACGAACAAAAAAATCCATTTTTCAAGCAACAACAACTTATGTCTACTTGGTGGTTGGTGGTTTTTCAAAGAAAACTACGTTTATCGACATAAGTTGTTTTATCAGCACACACTTTAAGTGTAATTTACATATTGTATTTCGTCCTTCTCTAGGATCTATTCCTCTGAAGATTTTTGACTCAAAATTTTTTATAAAGTATTTATTGCCCATATCTACAGGACTGTTAAACAAAAAGCTCTAAAAACTTTATATCGAGCCCATAATTTAAAATATTCTTTGACATACGCGGTTATTCTAGAAAACCACAGATATAGCCTATTTGTTAGGTCAGAAATCTCAGGTAACGAGCAAAAAATTTTCAGATTTTTAAAATTATTTTTGACACGGGAGGCTTAAGTCTATCATATAGGTATTTGCAAAAAGTAAGTATCTACCAAATATTGCCAGGATCGGTCCATTTTTCTCGCTAATCCCCATATAAATATAGCACACGATATGATTTTTTTGATTTATAACCATGCCACTCATATTTGTTTTATGCTCATTTTCTATATCCAATTAGTTGGTTTATATAGTTGGTTTAGCCCGTCTATAAATTTCCCACTTATTTTTAATTGACTTTGTTATATGAAAATTTATTTTTTTTATAAAACTTACAGCAAAAGTGAAAACAAAAATAAAAATATTACAATAAAAAACTTAAAAAAAATAAAAAAGTGAATATTTTATTTAAGTATTCAACAAAAGAAATATTTTTATATAATAAAAATATATAATAAAAATTTGTAGCTTGTTTGTAATTATTATTGTTATTGTATTAATTATTTAAAAAAAAAAATTTTGAAATATTTTTAAAACATATAAAAATAAAATATTTGAACAATAAAAGAATTTAAAAACTTATATTAATGTTTTTAAATATTTAAACAAAGCAAAAAATTTAATTTAAAATAATCCACTAATATAATTTTGTATTTTTAAACATTCCATTAGCTACTTTAAAATTTATTATTTTTTTTTTTTTTTTTTTTGTAATAAATCTTTTAAAAATCAAAAACATTTTTTTTTGCGATATTTAAAAAACATCTTTATAAAAAAAAAATTAATCAAAAATATTTTTTTTAATATTTATAAAAACGATTGAATTAGAACATAATCACGCTTTACTTACAGTAAAGCAAAAAACTTTGGCACATTTGTTTCAAAAAATTGATCTGTATTCTACATGAAAAGTAATACAGCTGTTTCGGATCGAGTCACCAACCCTCATCAGTAACCAAAAACAGTAGATAGTTTGCTTGGTAAAAAGTTTAATTTATATACCTTTGCTATGAAACCAATGCAATGAGAATCCAAGCAAAGAGTTATACTATTAAGCCTTTCCCAATATAAAAAAAAACTAAAATATAAAACAAGCTTGAAACAAATATGTTTGTATATGAGTACAAATTGCATACTACAATATACGTGTTTATTTTTGTCTTGTAAAAACAAGAAAAACAATTTGTTTTTTGCTTTATTTAAAGTAAAAACAAAAACATTTGATTTTCAGCCTGATTAAGTTCTAACTCAATCATTATTTTCATTGAAAAAAAGTCATGTGAGTCCGATCACAGAGGAGATGTGTAAACATCTAGTAATTAAAGATTTTTTTATGGCACTTTTTTAAAATCAAATAGAAAGCGTCATCTATGTATCACTTATAGCAATCAACCGTTTTTTATTATTCGTTTTTCGTTTATTTTTTATTTTTCATTTTTTATTTTTTGCTTTTTGCTTTTTCGTTTTTCATTTTTCATTTTTAATTTTTCATTGTCATTTTCCATTTTTTATTTTTAATTTTCTATTTTTCATTTTTTATTTTTCATTTTCTATTTTCATTTTTTTTTTTTTTTTTCATTTTTCATTGTTCATTTCTTACTTTTCATTTCTCATTTTTAATTTTTAATTTTTCGTTTCATTCCATTTTTTATTTTTCATGTTTTATTTTTTATTTTTTATTTTTCATTTTTAATTTTTCGTTTTCCATTTTTAATTTTTCATTTTTTATTTCTAATTTTTCATTTTTCATTTTTAATTTTTCGTTAGTCATTTTTAATTTTTCATTTTTTATTTTTGATTTTTAATTTTTAATTTTTTATTTTTCATTTTTCATATTTCATGTTTCATGTTCAAACAGGTTATTATTACATATCCGATTTTGTCTTACGGCTCACATATTACGCTGTTTTTGTCATTGTATTGTGAAATAGAAAGATGTTTACACATCAATAATAAAATTAAAAATACGGAGGGCACGCCGTTAACGCTAAATGTGACTTTAGCAAAAACAAATTGAAAGATTCATATACATAGTTTTCATAATTTATTTCTTAAAATGCATTTCGTGTACAGTCTTTATGTATGTACTCATATATTGCATATGACTGAGTGCCTTACCACCCTGTCATTCCAGTTCAAGGATGCACTATATACATATATAAAATTTTTCCATTTATTATTTTTTTTCTCTTTTTCAATTTGTTAAATTTAAAATTACATTCCGTTTGGCGACAGTTTTCTGTTTTTCTCCACTTTTTTTTCTTGTACATATTTTGATTACTATTCTTTTATGCATATAAATTAAAATTTGCACCTTTGTGACACTTTAACCATAAAGTTATTTTTTTTTTTGCTCTCTCTCTTAATGCTGATGAATATTTTTATTTTATATATATTTTTTTTTTTTACAACACACACAAAGTTCAGTATGGGTAAGTAAGTATCCTATACAAGACGGGTACTTAGGTAAATGAAAAACCAAAAAAAAAAAAAAAATAACATACATTCATTTTTACAAATATGAAATTTGTAAAAATGTATTTGGAAAAAACATAGTCCCATAATGAAGCAGCATCTATTTACAAAACCCAGGAATATTTGCTTGTACTTTTTGTATGCCTGAGTATGTAGTAGCTGCTCTATGCAAGAATATGAGTTATGAATTGTTAAATATTATCTTTATTAACAAAATGCATATGAAATAATATCATATGAATTTTAAACAAATATGGTTTTATATTAATGCCAAATGTCAGCATTTTTTATTATTAATTTGTATTTTTAATCAAAAAGGATTTTTAAATGAAATTAAATTAAAATATGTATGTGAAATTATAAAATATTATTGCAATTTCAAGTAATGAATGATTTAATGTTATGTAAATTATGTATTTACTAACAAAACCTGGTTGTTTCTAAAAATTCGTATTAAAATTTAAATTAGAATTCAAGTATTAAAAATTATCGCTATTCACTCCAGTTCTAGAATTCACCTTTATATAAAAAATTCTTTAGTAAAAATTTAAGAACTTTTTTGTTATCCCAAGATTTCCAGAAGAATATTTTTTTTGATATGTAAACATCTATACAATCACAAAAACAGCGTAATCGTAAGACAAAATCGGTGTGACATATGATTGTATTGGTGAAAAAATTCTGATATGTAATAACCTTTTTGAAAATGAAAAATTAACAAGTAAAAAAATTATAGTCGGTGTAGACGGCTATATGATACCCTATATCATGCGTTTAGAGACTCTATCTCTCAGACCCAACCAACTGGATATAGAAAATAAGCATAAACCAAATTTGAGTGGGATTTTTCTTAATTTTTTTGGCTGCAGATATGAAAAATTTCATATCGGATGCTATATCTATATGGGGACTAGGCCCAAAAATGGACCGAACCTGACCATGTTTGGTAAGGTCTCTTGTATTTTGCAAAAATATATACAAACAAAATTTGAGAAAAATCAGTGCAATATTTTTCTTTTTTGATAGATTTAAGTGAAGATCGGGAAGCAGCTCTATATGGGGACTATGACTAAGAGTTGTCCAATAGGGATTTTTTTTGGACTACTGATTAATGGATGTAATATATACATACAAACCCAATTTGACTAAGATTTGTATGATAATTTGGATCTTTTGGCAATATATGTTGATTTCATAGGGGTCATTTGTATGGGGGCTAGGTCTGAACATGGACCGATTCTCACCAATTTCAATAGCGTTCATCCCATGGCCGATAGAAGATCAAATACCAAATTTCATCAAAATACGTTCATAATTGCGACCTGCAGTTTGATTACAAGCTTTACATGGACACACAGACGGACGGACGGACGGACGGACATCGTTAAATCGAATCAGATAGTGATTCTGATTCGATCGGTATAATTAAAGATGGGTGTAGGTCAAATATTTTTGGTTGTTACAAACAGCAGCACAAAGTCATTATACCCAAACCACATAGTGGTATAGGGTATAAAAATGAAAAATGAAAAATGAAAAATGAAAAATGAAAAATGAAAAATGAAAAATGAAAAATGAAAAATGAAAAATGAAAAATGAAAAATGAAAAATGAAAAATGAAAAATGAAAAATGAAAAATGAAAAATGAAAAATGAAAAATAAAAAATGAAAAATAAAAATTAAAAAATAAAAAATAAAAGTAAAACAAATTAAAATTGAAAAATTAAAAACGAAAAATAAAAAATGAAAAATGAAAAACGAAAAAGAAAAATGAAAAACAAAAAATTAAAAATCAAAATTAAAAATGCAAACTTAAAAATTAACGAGTTGAAATAATAAATAATAATAAATATTTTTATATTAGCAGAGCCCCTGGAGTTGATTGCTATAAGTGATACATAGGTACACTTTCTGTTTGATTTTAAAAAAGGGCCATAAAAAATCTTTAATTTCTAGATGTTTACACATCTGCCCTATGATCGGACTCACATGATTTTTTTTTCGTTTTGATTCACATAGAAATAAAAATAATTTTTTAACCCCAGCAAGTCATCCTTCTTTTTTGTACACTAACGTCATCCTTCGCCATTTTGACTACGACCTATTTCGAGTTGCTATAAAAAATATCGTGAGCAAAAGTGTTGGCCAAAATTGATTTAATTTTTATACTTAGGTAATTTTTAATTAATATTAAAAGAAATTCAAATCATTTTATTATTATTTCAAATTAAAATTGAGATCAAAACAAACAATAAAAATATGAATAAACTCGAAAAAAAGCTCTCGCGTCATCGTTTTGACGAAGGATGACGGCGCAGGGTTAAGGGATAAAAATCAATTAATATTTTAAATTAAATAAACTATCCGAGGGTTGGTGACTCGACCCGAAACAGCTGTATAACCTGTCATGCAGAATATGGAGCAATTTTTTAAACAAATGCGCCAATGTTTTTTGCCTTATTTTAAAGCACAAATATTTGATCTTGAGCCTGATTAAATTTCAAACTCAATCATTAAAATGATAAAGATCAAAACAATATTTTTTATTTTAATATTTGTAAAAATAGAAAATAACAAATTAAATATGTTTGTTATTCATATCTGCCATTTCAAGGAAAAGTTAAGACATTGGTTTTATTTAGAAAAAATTCATTCATTCATTCACACAAATATAATATTTTGGACTTAACTAATATCAATTCTATTGTATACATTATCCACAATATTAATAGGTAAGGCGATTTCTTGTGACCGATGATTTATTAAACAGTTTTCTGCCGATTTTGACCAAACGTATCTTATTTGAAAGGTATTTCCTTTAACTTGTCCACCAGACTTACAAATTTTAAAATTTTTTGGAGTTATACTCATTTAAAGTTGCTTCTAACCCATCCATAAAATTATACAATGCTATGTGTGTGTTTATTAAATCTGTTAATGTGTTTGCAAAAGAAATGAGTTTGCTTTCTTCATTAAAGATAATAATTGTGTTGAATTGTGGATTGTCTAAAAGTAATTAGCATGCCTTTAGGCTCCATGATTTATTAAATGAAAAGAAAAAATTTTATAGAATTTGCACTCGAATTTTGAGTGCTGGAATCTGCTAGTTTTTATGATTACATGTATTTATTTTCATCATTTATTATAGAAAACGAAATTTAAAATAAGGAGTGAGATCGAAAAAATCTTAACACACGTTTATCCTCTTAACTTTTTTTGTTAATAATGTTATTATTTGAAATTTTTTTTTCTTTTTTTATCGCGATTATTAAGTTTAATGATAATGGAGATGTTGTTACTTTGATAAATATGAGTGATGAAATAGAAGCACGTGCTAAAATAATTAAATATCTTCAACAAAATCCAAGTTGGACCTACAAAAAGTTGGCCAAAGAATCAAAGGCCTGCCGTCAAACTGTTTCCAATGTCATTAGAAAGTAACAGGAGAATTTGATCATTGATCTAAAATCTGGTTCGCGAAGAAAGAAAGGTCTACATGATGCTTGTTTGGCCAAGAATATAGCAAGTACATTGAAAATATGTCCCAGCACATCCGATAGAAAAGTAGCCTGTTTAACTCAATACTAGGACTATTTGCTGGGAACAGTTAAAGCTACTACAGGTTTGAAAATATACAAATAATTGGGCTCTTGTAAAAAAGGGAGTTGAAGAGCACAAATAAGGTGTCCCAAAAGTGGAAGATTTTAAATGGAAATGGACTACCTGTTCCAAAAAAGTGACAGAAATCACTATAAAATTCCTAATGGATAGGTTTCCGTAAGGTCCATAAGTCATAAGTAAATGTTAAAACTATAAAACTTATTTTTTTTTTTTTTTTTTTTTTTTTTTTGAAAGCTTTAATATAATTTTAATCAATAATAACACTTTTAGGTTCAATGGTTTCCATATTATTACATTTTATGTATGTTCAGAATTATTCGATCTCACTCCTTATTTTGTGAATTGCAGAAACCTAAATTTCAATTTCATGTGGATTCATAATTTCATTCTATTTGAAAAAATATACCTTCTGTATTCCGACATTGTTCTTAAATATTATTTATATTGTATCATTTTCCTAACCAACTATCCTGCACTTGGCTTTTCCAAAAAAAAAAACATACCGAAGCGTTTGGGAGAAAATTTAGCCAATCGGGCAATTTTTCTTGGATTATCACAAAATTCTCATAAACAACCCGCTTTTTAAATCAAAATCCTGTCTCCTTTCCTTCAAATCCCGCGTTATGTACAACAGGAGATAAAAAGTTTGGTCTTTGTTCCTTATGGTCCACTGCAAAGGTGGAAATGACGCTTATGATCAGCCAATAAATAGAATATAGTTTTAAAAATCTTTATATTTTTGTGGACAGAAACATTTAGAATATAAAAAAAAAATATCAGTTTCATTTTCAATTTTTCGTTTTTCGTTTTTCATTTTTTTTTTATTTTTCATTTTTTATTTTTCATTTTCAGTTTAAATGTTTTATTTTTTATTTTTCATTTTTCATTTTCTATTTTAATTTTTCATTTTTCATTTTTAATGTTTTATTTTTCATTTTTTATTTTACATTTTCCATTTTCCATTTTTAATGTTTTATTTTTAATTTTTTTTTATTAATTTTTAATTTTTAATTTTTAATTTTTAATTTTTAATTTTTAATTTTTAATTTTTAATTTTTAATTTTTAATTTTTAATTTTTAATTTTTAATTTTTAATTTTTAATTTTTAATTTTTAATTTTTAATTTTTAATTTTTAATTTTTAATTTTTAATTTTTAATTTTTAATTTTTAATTTTTAATTTTTAATTTTTAATTTTTAATTTTTAATTTTTAATTTTTAATTTTTCATTTTTAATTTTTCATTTTTAATTTTTAATTTTTAATTTTTAATTTTTAATTTTTAATTTTTAATTTTTAATTTTTAATTTTTAATTTTTAATTTTTAATTTTTAATTTTTAATTTTTAATTTTTAATTTTTAATTTTTAATTTTTAATTTTTAATTTTTAATTTTTAATTTTTAATTTTTAATTTTTAATTTTTAATTTTTAATTTTTAATTTTTAATTTTTAATTTTTAATTTTTAATTTTTAATTTTTAATTTTTAATTTTTAATTTTTAATTTTTAATTTTTAATTTTTAATTTTTAATTTTTAATTTTTAATTTTTAATTTTTAATTTTTAATTTTTAATTTTTAATTTTTAATTTTTAATTTTTAATTTTTAATTTTTAATTTTTAATTTTTAATTTTTAATTTTTAATTTTTAATTTTTAATTTTTAATTTTTAATTTTTAATTTTTAATTTTTAATTTTTAATTTTTAATTTTTAATTTTTAATTTTTAATTTTTAATTTTTAATTTTTAATTTTTAATTTTTAATTTTTAATTTTAAATTTTAAATTTTTAATTTTTAATTTCTAATTTTTAATTTTTAATTTTTAATTTTTCATTTTTCATTGTTTATTTCTCATTTTTCGTTTTTCACTTTTTATTTTTCATTTTCTATTTTTTATTATTCATTTTTCGTTTTTCATTTTTCATTTTCCATTTTTTATTTTCATTTTTCCTTTTAAATTTTTCATTTTTCGTTTTTCATTTTCATATTGTATTTTTCATTTGTCATTTTTTTATTTTTAATTTTTAATTTTTTTTTTTCATTTTTAATTTTTTATTTTTTATTTTTAATTTTTTATTTTTAATTTTTTATTTTTCGTTTTACATTTTTCGTTTTTCGTTTTTCCTTTTTCATTTTTCGTTTTTATTTTTCATATTATATTTTTAGTTTTTCATTGTTTATTTTTCATTTTTTATTTCTTATTTTTCATTTTTTATTTTCCATTTTTTATTTTTTATTTTTTATTTTTTATTTTTTAAATCAAAATCCTGTCTCCTTTCCTTCGAATCCCGCGTTATGTACAACAGGAGATAAAAAGTTTGATCTCTGTTCCTTATGGTCCACTGCAAAGGTGGAAATGACGCATATGATCAGCCTATAAATAGAATATAGTTTTAAAAATCTTTATATTTTTGTGAACACAAACATTCAGAATCTAAAAAAAATATCAGCACTCAGAATATTAGCATTTTTTAACATTTAAAAGTAAAATGAACACCTTTAGAGTTTATTCCACGTACACAACGCAAATGTTGATAGTAAAAAATTTATTATATTCTTACCCTTAAAATAGTAGTAGAAATGCTACCTATTATAAATATGGTAAATTTGCACGATTAGATTAAATATATAAATATTAATTGTACAACACACGCACATGTGTTAATATTGAAATTTTTACAATTATTTATTTATTCTCTAATTAGAAAATAATTAAATAATTAAACAATTAGCTGTACGATATAACATAAATTCGTAGAACTAAAGGACACCATTTCTTTTGCCATTTTTTTTTTTTTTTTTTGTAATTTATTGAAATGTTTTTTTACTCCTATTCTATTTTATCTAGTCTCAAGAATTCCAGTGATTCCAACAAACATTTTAATATAGAATATCATTGAGATAAGTCAATAAATTTCTGCAACATCTTTGAAACTTTTAACAATTCATTCACATACCAATCTGGTCTGGTTATATGAAAGAATCTTGACATTTGGCACTTGACAGGTGTTCTAAACGAAAAACAATAATGAGAAGAACAAAAAAAAAACGCATTTCTCCCCATATAATATATATGTGGTTATAAAAAAAAAACAAAAAACAACAAAACAGAAATTCCAGTTTGACATATTAAATAAAAATACAATAATTTCTATCAATTTCGCACATTAGCAACACAACAAGTATGAACATTAAGAAAAAGAAAATTGACAAAAGAAATACAAAAACGAATGTATCGTATTTTATTAGGCACCATCACCGAACCAACAATTCAAACAAACCATAATGGTTAAACTAAACTAACCATTATTTCCAATTGAAATTGTGAGAACATATTAACAGGAATAATGACGCCATGTATTCTCAAAGCCTTATGACAAAAATTCCTTGGAGACTAAACCTTATTTGTACACAGGAGCGCAAACAACAGCACATAGCAAGATGATGGCCAGCAGTAATAAAAATAAAACTTATACCTCGATATGTGTATCTTTGGCTACTTCATTTTATTTCGCTTAAAAAAGTACGTATCACCATATTTGGTTTGGAAGAATTTTTCTTCATAAGCCTCAGATGATCATTATTATTTTGTAAATTTTAGTGGCGCTACTTTGTGTGGGTTTCATAGGAAAATATGACAATGCTTGCAATAAGCGCCACAATAATCTAAATTCTACTAACATTGTATGTGGGGTTTTCCTAATAGAGTTTCTAATCATAACTGAATATGTTGTTACTTTTTCTCTAGCCACTTATATGTTTTTTTTTTTTCTTTAGCATGGGAATGCTAATACTTTTTTGCACGCGTCTAGACAATTTTTAACTAATATGGTAGCAAATAAGGAAGGATCTCTAGTAAAAAATAAAGCAATGACTGGTGAAGCCATCCAGCTTAGGTTTAAAAGCACTGATTCAATCAAAAAAGGTTTCTTATTAATGTTTTATTTATTTTTTTTTTTCTTAACAAGCTTCAAAAACTCATTACTGGAAATCAAAATTCAATGTTAATCAGAGTTTCTAGAGCTCTTAAATTTGACTGAAAACATAGACATATAACATGTTTTAATCAAAATTGATTTGTATACGATTTTTGACCTCGATAAGAATAGTCTTGATCGACGCACATTGCATTGAAATGTATCAAAAGTGAGGATAATTTCAAAAGTTGAAGTTAATCAGCCCAATTCTAAAACAACAAAGTTGAAGTTAATCAGCCCAATTCTAAAACAAAACAAAAATTCCGCATGAAATTTCTCACTTCTCCCTTTCCCCCTATTATGAATAACAATTCCTTCGGAAAAAAATTCGATGGGAAAAAAGTAGTTATTCTCAATGCACTTGAATTTGGTTTTTCCCCTCAAAAGATTTCCCTTGCAAAACAGACGGGAGTTTATATAAAAATGTAAGAAGTATTTTGATAAAACAAAATTTAAATAAAACAAGTAAGAAAATTATAGTCGGTCTAGACCGACTATACGATACCCTATACCATTATCTCTTAGGCCCAACTAACTGGACATAGAAAATAAGCAAAAACCAAATTTGAGTGGGATTTTTATAATTTTTTTTGGCTGCAGATATGAAAAAGTTCATATCGGATGCTATATCTATATAGGGACTAGGTCCAAAAATGGACCGATCGTGATCATGTTTGGTAAAGTCTCTTGTATTTTGGAAAAATATATACAAACAAAATTTGAGAAGAATCAGTGCAATATTTTTGTTTTTTAATAGATTTAAGTGAAGATCGGGAAGCAGCTCTATATGGGGTCAAAGGGATCATTTTTGGACTACTCATTAATGGATGTAATGAACGCATACAAACCCAATTTGAGTAAGATCTATATGACAATTTGGATCTTATGGCAATTTATGTCGATTTCATATGGGTAATTTGTATGGGGGCTAGGTCTGAACATGGACCGATTCTCATCAATTTCAATAGCGTTCATCCCATGGCCGGTAAAAGCTTATACACTAAATTTCATCAAAATATATTCATATTTGCGACCTGCAGTTTGATTACAAGGTTTACATGGACACACAGACGGACGGACGGACGGACATTGTTAAATCAACTCAGAAATTGATTCTGATTCGATCGGTATAATTAAAGATGGGTCTAGGTCAAATATTTTTGGTTGTTACAAACAGCAGCACAAAGTCATTATACCCAAACCACATAGTGGTATAGGGTATAAAAAATTAATATTTTATTAATCTTGTAGGCTGAAGGCCACAAATAAAGTCAAACTTCAACTTTTGTTAACTTTAATGAGAGCCAATTCAGGCATTGATTGTTTTCCATAGATTCAGCCCGCAATTGACTTCTAGCAATCCTTTAGCTATTTAGTTGTTGTTGTTCTTAAACATCAATTTCCTCCATGAGTGCTCGCATCATAGCTATGCTATTCATTTTTTATTTAATTTTTCTTTAAAATAAATTTATTTTCGTTTGCACACACAAAAAAAAATAGAAAAAATCGATGATGCCACTTATTAATTTTTTTGTTCACGCGGAATTTATAATTGGAGGATTTTTTTCTCGAGAAAAGTATTTTCCGTGAGAAAAAAAATCCTTGAGAATATTCGTAATTGGGCTGAATAAATTGTAACAAGTTCTGGTACCAGGTTAAACATATAAACTTCACCATCATAGCTGTCAAAAAAATTTTTCCATGTTGTTTACTTTTTTGTTATACTCTCTGAAAGTTCAATAATTTTCGCCAATTAAGTGCAAAGTGTTAAAAAGTAAAAAACTATGATTTTCAAGTATATTTTCTTTGTTGTTTGTTCTAAAATCAAAATTTTTTTTAAATGGAAGCTTCAACTTCAGGTATTGAACTATCTTCCTTAAAATTTTTTTTTTTTTTTTAGAAAAATGTTGTAGAATTATTTTTAAAAATTTTTTGAATATTATCCCTAAAAATTGGTATTTTTTTTAAATAAATATACATCCCTGTTCTTGAAACGTTGTTATTTGAATAACAATGAATTTGAAATAACATGAAATTGAAATTTTGGGTTTCTTAAAAACTCAAATTTTATATTTTCGAATTATTTTTCGAAATCATATTTTTTATTGACAAATGACATGAAACATATGGTTTAGCTTCAGAACCATATGTTATCTAGAAACCGAGGTGCCATATGGTTCTTTAGTCACTTTCACAAAGAAACTCTAAGTAATTTTTGCATATTTTTCCTTAAGATTATAAAGAAAGAAAAAAAAAATATTTTCTTTTAAAATAACATTTTATTTGTTCATTTAATTTTTTTTGTTCTTCAATTTCATTCAATTAAGAATGACTTTTCTTTTTGAAATAAGTTAGGCATCACCAAAGAAAATTCGAAATTCAAATAAATTGGATTTGACTGGCATCACTACTGTTTCGAAAATAAAAATATGTGATTTGAGTGAAATATTATTTTAAATTCCTTTATTCGTAATAATTAGTACATAAAGAATCTATGTTATAATTGAAAAAAATATAATAGAAAATAAATTGTGCAAATCAAAAGTTTTTATTATTGTTATAGAATAACATCATCTCCAAAAGTGTGTTTTATTAACATTGACTACTGATTACGAGTTTTTTTTTTTTTAAATCAACGCAAATGTAGACGTTTTTTAAAATAGTTTTTTTTTCATAAAATCAATGTCTAATTTTTTAAAATAATGACAAGGTTCAATAAAAAACATGTTAGAATTTAAATATCAATTGTTTTTTTATCTCTTAAGACCTGTGTAGTAGAAAAAAGGGCATTTGTTTTGATTTCACAAAACCTTTTCTATGTGAATTAAAACAAGAAAAAATATTCTTATTGAAATCATAGAACAGCAAAAAACTCGTAAATTTAAGAATTTTTTCATTTATGAATTTTTTTTTGTGATATTGGTTTCAAAAACAGGGGTGATAGAGTTTCAAAGTGTTATTAGATGAGATTGGATAAAACTGTTTCCATAGTAAATTACTATGGGGTTTCAGCTTGTGGATTCCAAAAAAACATTTTGCATATATTTGCAATTACGCAAAATATTTAACTTTCTTTTAAAAATCCACAGTTGTAAATCAAATTATGCTGCAAACGCAATATTGATCATTGTTTGGCTTTATTTTCGTTACTGTGATTTTTGTTATTGGTGTTGTAAATGTGCAAACTCTTTAAATTGCAATAAAAGTTTCCGGTTTGCGAAAAATTCATCGTCTAAATACAAATGCATTATATTTAATGGAAATCACTTCTTTTACTTTATTCTACAATTTGAAGAAAACAGTAAGCCTCAATATTACAAATTGTGGAATAATATTTTTTTTGGTTCAACATTCCTAAAATGATAGAACGAATACATGCGATACTTATTGTTGTATCCTGTGGACATGAGATTCACGTTGAAAAGTTCAGAAACTATACTCACAACACGGCCAGACATTTCTTTAAGCTCTACCCGTGGTTTTATATGCCTCCCACATTACATAAATTCTTTATGCACGGGTCAGAAATGCTTGGAGTATCACATGCATTATTGCTAATTTGCAAACTACCTGAGGAAGCTCAAGAAGCTCGCAACAAAGTTTTTAAAAATTATAGAGAACAGTGTGCGGGTAAATGCAGTCGGGAGAAATCGAATGAAGACGTATTTAATAGGTTTCTACTTAGTTCAGATAAAATTTATAAAATTTATAAGAAAAAAAATTATGTGAGTCCGATCAGAGGGGAGATTTGTAAACATCTAGTAATTAAAGATTTTTTATGGCACTTTTTTAAAATCACACAGAAAGCGTCATCTATGTATAACTTATAGCAAACAACTGCAGGGGCTCTGCTAATATAAAAATATTTATTATGTCAACTGTTTCATTTTTAATTTTTCGTTTTTAATTTTTTATTTTTTATTTTTCATTTTTCATTTTAAATGTTTTATTTTTTATTTTTCATTTACTATTTTAATTTTTAATTTTTAACGCTTTATTTTTAATTTTTTATTTTTCATTTTTTATTTTTCATTTTTAATATTTTATTTTTCATTTTGTATTTTTCATTTTACATATTCCATTTTTAATGTTTTATTTTTAATTTTTTATTATTAATTTTTAATTTTTTATTTTTTATTTTTTATTTTTTATTTTAAATTTTTTATTTTTAATTTTTCATTTTTCATTGTTTATTTCTCATGTTTCGTTTTTCACTTTTTATTTTTCATTTTTTATTATTCAGTTTTCGTTTTTTGTTTTTCATTTTTCATTTTCCATTTTTTATTTTTCATTTTTCACTTAAAATTTTTCATTTTTCGTTTTTCATTTTCATATTTTATTTTTCATTTGTCAATTTTTTATTTTTCATTTTTAATTTTTAATTTTTTTTTTCATTTTTCATTTTTTATTTTTTATTTTAAATTTTTTATTTTTCATATTTTATTTTTAATTTTTCATTGTTTATTTTTCATTTTTTATTTTTTATTTTTCATTTTTTATTTTTCATTTTTTATTTTTCATTTTGTATTTTTTTTTTTTTAATTCTTTATTTTTCATTTTTCATTTTTCGGTTTTAGTTTTTCATTTTTTATTTTCCATTTTTTATTTTTCATTTTCATTTTTCATTGTTTATTTCTAATTTTTTATTTTTAATTTTTTATTTATTTTTTTTTTTTTTTTGTTCATTTTTCGTTTTTCACTTTTTATTTTTCATTTTTTATTATTCAGTTTTCGTTTTTTGTTTTTCATTTTTCATTTTCCATTTTTTATTTTTCATTTTTCATTTAAAATTTTTCATTTTTCGTTTTTCATTTTCATATTTTATTTTTCATTTGTCAATTTTTTATTTTTCATTTTCAATTTTTTTTTTCATTTTTCATTTTTTATTTTTTATTTTAAATTTTTTATTTTTCATATTTTATTTTTAATTTTTCATTGTTTATTTTTAATTTTTAATTTTTTGTTTTTCATTTTTTATTTTTCATTTTTTATTTTTCATTTTTTTTTTTAATTCTTTATTTTTCATTTTTCATTTTTCGGTTTTAGTTTTTCATTTCTAATTTTCCATTTTTTATTTTTCATTTTCATTTTTCATTGTTTATTTCTAATTTTTTATTTTAAATTTTTTATTTTTTTTTTTTGTTCATTTTTCATATTTTATTTTTAATTTTTTTTTTTTAATTTTTAATTTTTCGTTTTACATTTTCATTTTTCGTTTTTCATTTTTAATTTTTTATTTTTCATTTTTTATTTTTCATTTTTTATTTTTTATTTTTCATTTTTATTTTTAATTTTTTATTTTCTTTTTTCATTTTTCATTTTTCGTTTTTAGTTTTTCATATTTCATTTTCCATTTTTTATTTTTCATTTTCATTTACATTTTTTATTTTTCATTTGTCATTTTTTATTTTTCATTTTTTATTTTTCATTTTGTATTTTTAATTTTTTGTTTTTCTTTCATTTTTCATTTTTTATTTTTTATTTTTCATTTTTTATTATTCATTTTTCGTTTTTCGTTTTCGTTTTTCATTTTTCATTTTCCATTTTTTATTTTTCATTTTTCTTTTAAAATTTTTCATTTTTCGTTTTTCATTTGTGCTGCTGTTTGAACTACCAAAAATATTTGACCTAGACCCATCCTTTATTATACCTATCGAATCAGAATCACTATCTGGTTCGATTTAACGATGTCCGTCCGTCCGTCCGTCCGTCTGTGTGTCCATGTCAAGCTTGTAATCAAACTGCAGGTCGCAAATTTGAATAAATTTTGATGAAATTTGATATATAAGCTTTTATCGGCTATGGGATAAATGCCGTTGAAATTGGTGAGAATCGGTCTATGTTCAGACCTAGCCCCCATACAAATGACCCCTATGAAATCGACTTAAATTGATATAAGATCCAAATTATCATATAAATCTTAGTCAAATTGGGTTTGTATGTGTTTATTACATCCATTAATCAGTAGTCCAAAAATGATCCTTGTGGGACAACTCTTAGTCATAGCCCCCATATAGAGCTGCTTCCCGATCTTCACTTAAATCTATCAAAAAACAAAAATATTGCACAGATTTTTCTCAAATTTTTTTTGTATATACTTTTTCAAAATATAAGTGACTTTGCTAAATAATGTCAGGATCGGTCCATTTTTCGACCTAGTCCCTATATAAATATAGCATCCGATATGAACTTTTTCATATCTGCAGCCAAAAAAATTAATAAAAATCCCACTCAAATTTGGTTTATGCTTATTTTTTTATATCCAGTTAGTTGGGCCTGAGAGATAGGGTCTCTAAATGCATGGTATAGGGTATCGTATAGTCGGTCTAGACCGACTATAAATTTCTTACTTGTTTTTCATTTGTCATTTTTTTATTTTTCATTTTTCATTTTTTTTTTTTCATTTTTCATTTTTTATATTTAATTTTTTATTTTTTGTTTGACATTTTCATTTTTCGTTTTTCCTTTTTCATTTGTCGTTTTTATTTTTCATATTTTATTTTTAATTTTACATTGTTTATTTTTCATTTTTTATTTTTTGTGCTTTATTTTTCATTTTTCATTTTTCGGTTTTAGTTTTTCATTTCATTTTCAATTTTTTATTTTTCACTTTCATATTTCATTGTTTATTTCTCATTTTTTATTTTTCATTTTTTATTTTTTATTTTTCATTTTCATTTTCATATTTTATTTTTCATTTGTCATTTTTTATATTTAATTTTCTATTTTTTTTTTTCATTTTTCATTTTTTTTTTTTAATTTTTCGTTTTACATTTTCATTTTTCATTTTTAATTTTTTATTTTTTATTTTTAATTTTTCATTGTTTATTTTTCATTTTTTATTTTTCATTTTTATTTTTAATTTTTAATTTTTTTTTTTCATTTTTCATTTTTCGTTTTTAGTTTTTAATTTTTCATTTTCCATTTTTTATTTTTCATTTTTTATTTTTCATTTTTTATTTTTAATTTTTTATTTTTTTTTTTTCATTTTTTATTTTTTATTCTTCATTTTTCATTTTTTTCTTTTTCATTTTTCATTGTTTATTTTTCATTTTCATTACATCTTACGCTGTTATTACATATCATAATTTTTTCTCCAACACAATAATAAGTCACACCGATTTTGTCTTGTGTCTTACATGTTACGCTGTTTTTGTGATTGTATTGTGAAATAAATTTTTACCCCAACTGCGCGCATAGATGATTACACATCAAAAAAGTCACACAAAATTTCATTTCAGTAATTCATAAAATGGTGAATACTTTTACCACGTTTTTTAAGAAGCTGAAGAGGCTCGAAATAAGGACTATAGAGGGAATACACTAATGTTTGTTTCAAAAACAAAGTTTTGAAATAAAAAACTTTTTTCGTTATATTGGCGTGGCATATTTCTGTAAAACTTTGCAAACATCTTTACTTCATATTAATGATAACTTGAGTCAAGTTACAAGACTTTTAATGAAGAAACAAAAATTCGGATCCAAAAATTCATATTCGGGTATATAGGCTATGGGCGATGGGCGTGGCCGATTTCCATGAAATATTGAAACTGGGAAAAAGTCCAGATGAAGTAAGCTCTTAGAGACCAATTTCGTTATTACCATTAATAGGTAAACTGTTCGAGAAATTAATTAGTAAAGATTAAGGTCTATAATTCCTAATAAAGGGCTTGATACATTGTCACCAATGTGGATTTCATGAGAAACGCTCGACAATAGAACAAATACATAGAATAACCCAATCGATAGAAATCTCTCTAGAAAAGAAAGAGGTATGTTCCGCCGTATTCTTAGATGTTGCAAAAGCATTCGATAGTGTTTGGCATGATGAACTAATTTAGAAGCTAGATATGTTGTTGCCTAAACATTATAGTAAACTTCTGGAATCATATTTAAGAGACAGATTCTTTCGAGTAAGGCATGAAGATGAGTATTGCAGTCTTCACCCTATCAAATCTGGTGTACCACAGGGTAGTATTCTTGGGCCTATTTTGTAGCTTTTATATATCTGTGATATGCCAGTAAATGGTAATTGTGTGGTCGGTACTTCTGCAGATGACACTGTCATATTATCAACATCACCGAACAACTTAATTGCAATCGAACAACTAGATGAGGTTCAACTGTGGACAGAAAGATTGGACATTAAATTGAATAGCTCCAAATCGTCACACATTAAACTCACAAACAAACAAACAAAATACATACGACTTGTTATTGACAACATACAAGTTCCATTTGTAAACTCAATAAAATATCTTGGTATGACGTTAGATGCAAAACTTCATTGGAAGGAACACTTCAAAAAGAAAACATATGAACTAGAGATAAAACACAGAAAAGTGAGTTGGCTTATAGATAGAAACTCCAAACTCTCTATACACAACAAACTTATGCTGTACAAGCAGCTGCTGAAACCAGTCTGTACCTATTGAATCCAAGTCTGGGGATGAGCAAAACAATTCTATCATACAACAAATATAAAAATTCAAAAATAAAGTTTTAAGGAATATTGTTAATGCCCCATGGTACGTTAGAAAGGCCGACATTCATTGTGACTTAAAAATAAGCACCATAAGGCTACTGAGTCAACCCAACAATGTAATTCCCGAGTTAATTGACACTGCGGGTCTAGCAAGAAGGCTTAATCGCTACAAACCCCATGACCTGATAGGTAGATTCAACACGGATTGAATTTATTAATAAAACTTCTATATCTGTAACCCTTATTAAATATTGTAATTAGAACTAAACTATTAGTTAGTCTATATAACGTGACCATACGTCACGGGAACGGGACTGTCCCGTTTTCAGCTAATTTGTCTTGTTGTCCCCGACAACAACTCGGGGACGCAAAAATGTCCCGTTTTCAGAAATTCGAAAAAAGAGATAGTTGATTTGTCAAAAATGTAAGAACAAATCTTCAAATTCGTCAAAGAGAGTTTTTTTAATATATGTATGTTAAAATACATCACAAGTCAGCTGAAAAATAATTTCATCTAAAAAATATTTAAAACGATTTAACTGAATTTCTTTCTTAAGTTACTGTTCTTAAAAAGCATAAAATAAAAAATTTAACACCCTCTCAAAATAAGAATACGTTGCGTTTTACTTGTACGTCGCACAGTGGGGTCTTTTGACTTTTTTCGTTGCAAAAATCATATCTTTTAAAATAATAAAGGTATTTTAAAAGTTAGAAATGATTCTGAAAGATGACTTCCTTACCTTTAAAATGAGTAATGGCGGAGGGTACTAGGTCCACAGGGGCTTTAATATGTCCTATCAAAGTTCAATATTATTTTGGTGGTAATATTACATGTTGCAAATATAAAGATAATGTGCTGAAATTTGGAACTTAAAGTGTTTTAAATCCAAAGGAATAAGGGTTTATTAGAGAATTATAAATAATCTTTGAAATCGGTGCACGTTTGGACCTAGTCCCCGTACAAATTTTCTTCAAAATTTGGTTAAAATGCCACAAAAGATGCCAAACTTGCTAATTTCTGTATTATATAAAAAAAAAAAATTTTAATGAAATCGGACCACTTTTGGACCTTTTTTCCCGATTTTTTTTATAAAGAAAAACAACCAAAGTTCTCAAAATTCCAAATTTCGCAATGAAATTTTATTAATTAACCACTCAAAAGACTTAAAATTTCACAATACATATTGTTTAAATCCGAAAGTTTTCACTACTAAATTAAGCACTTTTGATTTATTTTTAAACTAACATAACAAATATTCATATATTAATTAATAAAGTTATATTTAACTGTATATTTATTTTGTTAAAATTGATATTTTTGCTTACAAATTTTCTTTAAAATAATCGATATCATTTGAAGTAATATCCAATAAACTTTTCATTTCGGTACTATAATTATTTTCCTCCAAATCCTTTTGCGATTTCATGTGTCTCAAAGATGAAATTAATGGATCGGAAGAAGCCGCCAACATGTTGAAGAGGTCCTCATTCTATCTTGTACGTATTCGCGTATCTAAATTTTTTTATAATCCTTGTTTCTACATTCTTGAGCTTCTTCCGATAACTCTCCGATTGGCAAGACTTGGTATTCAAGTAAGTGTCTTTCATGAGCTAAAATCTTATGAACCGTGGGAGTAAGTTTTTTAGTTGGATAAATTGGACGTAATAGCTGGACTGATTTTGCAGCATATTCTTCAAACTTAGTGCCCTTAACCTTTTCTTTGCAGTTGATTACATTTAAAATAATGGCGAATCTTCTTATAATGTCTCTATCGATACCAGAAATCTGGGCTGTTACTTCATCAATCTCAAAAAATTTTCTTGAAGTGTTTCCGTCATTACTATTTTTATATCCACATTTTGGGAAATCTATTTTGAGTCCAAGTCTCTTGAAAAATTTGTTTTGTAAAATTTTTTTTCGAATATTTTCTTTTTCTTTTGGTGGTGTATTCTCATCAAAAACTTCACCTTTCGGGGAGTAGTATACGCCAGCTTCTCAATGAATTTCATACATCTAATTCTAGCGTGCAATGGAGAAATTCCATATTCGTAATTGTTGTCAGTACTTGTTGGTTCACCTATGTTTTGAAAGTCTTTCTGCGTTGTATTGGTAATTTCGATCAATACTTTGCCGTCAATCATTGTGAGAAAAAGTTCATAATCAACAATTACAGTTTTTCCCTTCTTGATTTCCACTACTGAAGGATTCAATTTATCAATTTGATTTCTTATATTTCTAACTGTAAATTTTATTATTTCTGCAGACTTTTATCGTAATAACATGCAAATAGGCAAGAATATGCAGCCAATTTGAATTGAATACGGTAGAGCAATGAGTACTTAATAACTCTGAAGTAATAACTTCCGAAAGTAATCGAAACTTTTTTAGTTCCAATCTATCAAAATTGGAAAATGGTCCAAATCTAGGGTTTTTTTTAAGCTGTGATTTTTGACTAACTAAGACTTATTTTATTTGATTGGAACAACACCAAACAACACCAAAAACGTAATGATTGGTTCTAAGTTTGTCTATAATTAAATTGTAAACTGATAATTTCTTTAACTTTTTGTTTTTTTTTTTTTTTACACTGAAGAAATTAATCAACTTTGAGCGGCCCTATAAACCGCAATTTTTATCCGATTTTGTAACGGGTTTCGGATACTTGATCCACAATTAGTTCTATATCCACTAGAATCATTCAATTTACCAAAAGCTTTTATACAATTTTTGATTTTTGCCACGGATTCCAGAAAAATTCCCCACAGTGCGTCGCCCGTCAGACTAATAATCAAATTAAAACAAAAAAAAAACAAAAAAAAACAAAAAAAACATTGCAAAAAATAGAAATTGCAGTTCTATAAATTTGCTTGGTTAACCTGAAATGCAGCAATACAAAAATCATCTTCTCTTCTTTCTTTGTTGCAGAATATGAATAAATCTATAATATTAATAGGCTAGGCGATTTCTTGTGACCGATGTTTTGTTCTACCATTTTATCCCGATTTTGACCAAACGTATATTATTTGAAAGGTACTTCTATTTAGCCGTTTTGCAGGCTTACAGATTTTAAATTTTTCCTTTATTTTGAGTAAATTGCATTTAAAGTTGCTACTAGCACATACATAAAATTTTACAATGCTATGTGTGTATTTATTAAGTTTGTTAATGTGTTTGTAATAAAAATGAGTATTTTTTTGTGTTGATTTGTGAATTGGCTATAATTGATTGGCATACTTTTAGGGTCTTTATTTAATGAAAAAATAAAATTTCCTAGAAATTGCACTCGAATTTCGAGGGCTGGAATCTGCTATAAAATATTATTATATTATATATGCATTTCCATTTCATATAACCGAACCCATCACAATTATTCGATGTCCCGTTTTCAGGTAAAAAAAATATGGTTACTTTATTTATATAGGCTATTCGTAGTATTATCTTAAATAAAGATGAAAAAAATAACTACGGAAACCCTTCCATTAGGTATTTTATAGTGGTTTGTGTAATTTTTTTGGAACAGATGGTCCATCTCCATTTACAATCTTCCACATTTTGGGATACCTTCTTTGTGCTCTGCAACTTCCTTGTCTCAATAGCCCAATATCTCTCCATTGGCTTAAGCTCCGGACAGTTTAGAGGATTTGCCTCCCTTACTACAAAAGCCAAGTTATTTTTATTGTAACACTCAAGTGCCTTCTTCACGTAGTGACAGGATGCAAATCGGGCCAAAAAAAATGGCTTATAAAAGCGACTAGTCTTCTTTGCAAACACTTCTTATTATAAATATCGGTATTAATAGAGCCCTTTCTTCAACATTTCCTCGAGCATAAGCAATATAAATATTTTAAACCGGAAGCTGCGAAAAATCTGCCACTATATACGTTTCGTCGTCCATTATGCAGCAGAATTATTTGTTTATGAATCATGATTTCAATATCCGTGCTCTGTTTTTGGCTAAATTTTTTGCACCGATCCTGTCTGAAACTTTTTTAGGCATTTTATGTTTTCAAACCCGCATTGTCGTTAACTTTTCACCACTAACCGGCCTGCTTTTGTAACGGATGTGTCAGGGGCTCTTTTCCAGAAAATCATTATGTGGACCTTTCTTTCCTTTCGAACCATGTTTCTTATCAATGGTGAAATTCTTCTGATTGTTTATAACGAGAGACCTTTAATTTTTGCCAACTTTTAGTAGGACCACGTTAGATTTTGTTGAAAATATTTAATAATTTTAGCACGTACAACATACAACAAATGGGCAGGATTGTCATTAAACATAATTGCTGACATATTTTTCAAAGATAATTTGATCAAAAATGTGATTGCTAAAAAAGTCTAGAGAAAAAACATGTGTTAAGATTTCTTCGATTTCAATTCTTATTTGGATGTCATTTGCATTAAAAGCTTTGATCGGCTCAAGGACAATCCGTTCTGAAAATCGGTGCATGTTCAAATCTGGAACTCATGCAAATCTCCCATATGAGTTCGATTTAAACTGCTCTAAGATCCAGATGTGATACTTTTTTAGTGAAAAAAGTACTTTTTTGGTCAAGTTTCAGTACCATTTTCGAAATTTAATATTTCAGTCCTGAAACAAACATTTATTTTCCTTGGGTACAGTTCTCTTCTAAGAATATGTTCAATTTCTTTTTCTAAGATCTTTCATTTTTCGTTGCCACACATTGTAAAAGATGAATGAAATCCCCTTGATAAAAAAAAAGGGATAAAAAGAATATAAAGCAGCTCTTTGACCAAAATAACAAGCAACGTCTCTTCTCTACTTTGAAAGATTTATCAATGAGACATATAAGTTCATGAACAATTGGCTGGCATGATCGATGATTGCATCGACTGCGGCCTGGTAAAATAAAAAAAATAAAAAAAAACTTTAGCAAAAATGGCTGTTTGTCTATTTCTGATGATGAGCTGCTAAGTATTTGAAGACATGTTTTGTACGCTAACAAGCCTGAAGAAGCCAAATTACCAATATTGTGAGTAAATTAATTCAGCAACATTCACGTTAGCTGGCAACAAGTGGTTATATTATCTCAACAATGATTATTTAGTCTCGTAACGATCAGCTGGTCTGGTCAAGAATTATCAATGAGTAGAATTTGTGTTAACACACAAAAACAATTCACCAAAAAAGGACAAACGGCGCTAGAAAAATGATCAGATGGTAACTTTTTTTTTTAATTAGAATGACCAGAGAGAAGAAAAACCAACTAACTAATTGCCAGAAGTACTCATTTGGAATTAGAAAATTATATAAAATTTTTTATGAGATGTTGTAAAACTGCTGATTTTTATCTCTACATAAAATTTGACGTTTTTTTTTATAGGAATATATAGTTTGTAGTTGTTTCGTATCTGTTGTTTTTTTTTATCTACAAAAGTTTTTTTTATATAAAGAATTTGTTTTTATAGGAGTAACTTTTTTTCCATCTTCAGCTGTGCTGTGTTTTTTTATTTTTCTTCTTAGCGTTGACAACGCCATCAAAACGTTTGACGTGGTTTTTGATTGACAACGAAACTCATACATAATTCATGTCATTAAATCATGTTACATTTATTCTTCTTGTTCTTCTTCTTCTTCTACTGCTTGCTGCTGAGCTGTTGGGCAGAGCTTTAAAATATGAATTCTTATCAGTATTCAGAATTCTTTATTTATATATATCAAATTGCAGTTCTTTATGTAATCGGCATCAATATACAGTGAGTGACAATACAATGGAAACTTTTAACTAATACATTTTAAACGTTCATGTCAATACCGAAAAATTGGATCATAAAATAAAAAACTCTTTTATTAATTTAAAAATTCGTATGTTATATATTTTAAAAATAAAACTATTAACATAAGATAGCTTAAATTCAGAATAACCTAACCCATAAAAACAAAGTTTTTGTTAAAACTCTTTCTTTCCTTATGCATATGAGTTTTGAATCTCTCTTTGACTGTGCGTGACGTTGCGTGACTATTTTAAAATTAATCTTTGGTCACAACAAGTCTACGGACCAAGTTTCAGATTGATTGGATGAGGGGAAATGGGGTTGAAATCACTCCGTGATTGTGCGTGACTATGCGAGACTGTGCGTGACTACCCCAAATTTAATCTGTAGTCACAACAAGACTATGGGCCAAGTTTCAGATCAATTGGATAAGGGGGAATGGGGTTGACCCACGACAGACAGACAGACAGAGAGTATGAGTTAAAAGAAAGAGTTTAAAAACATAAAACTTCAATGTATTCATTTTTATGTCATTGACACAACATTGGAAACCTTACTATACAATATTTTTTTGATGCTTCTTTTATTTATTGGATCTGCTCTGTGGCGAGCCTAACAATAAATATATAAATCTTAAAAACTAAATATTTAGTATGTGCTTAAATAAAAGAGATAAGTTATTTTTTAAACAAAGGTATTTTCAATAAATAAAATGTCATTAATAAACGGTACTTCTAAAAATCAGCGGGGTCTTATGTCTGCAGTGTTTTTCGGCTTTCTTGCAAGTGGATTCGGGTGAGTTTCCAATTTCGTCTTATAATTTGATTGCAGACGGGGGATTTCATCCTTCAACAGAGGAATATTCAAGTCTTTATGTAAAATTTCATTCCTTATGTATCAAGGAGTTCCTGTTATTAATATATCAATATCAATATTTTCGATTTGGACCTCTGTATAACATCGATGATGGGTTAAGATGCGTTTCCCCTAAGCTGGACACCATATGTCCGTATTGGCTTTATAATACTGTTATACAACAGGACTTTATATTCAAGTGTCAGTGTTGATTGTTGATTTATTAACCAATGCACTGTGGCCGGATTTGCCATATTTTTGGCATAAAGTAAAAATTTTCATGAATGTATTTTCTAATTTTTGCTAGATATTATTAAAGTACATAGTCTTAGTATACTTATTTCAACATTAAAAATAATCTGATGGCAACCCTGTTACTTTACTACGGCTGCAAACTGCAATGCTTAATTAACAGCTGTTTTTTTTTTTTATCAAAAATAGAGGAAACTTTTTTTAAATTTCGTGCTACTATCAAATTGATACATGTTTGTCATGTGGTAATTATGGGAATTATATGTGTTAAGTGTTATAATAGAGAAAACCTAACCAACTTGACAATGCCTCGTAGATCGAAAACTAACTTTCTGCCAACTTGTGCCAAAATGTATTTATTTACGAGTAAATTAAATTATTAACGTTTTTTGCCCAATTTTGCCCATTTTACAAATATTTTGGATTTCCCAGTGAATTAAGCTTTTAGCCGTTCAACCTTGCTACAGGTTTGGATATCAAAAGAAATGCAAACGCTGTTTCAAACTGGATATTTGAACAACTTGGCACTAATGGTATTAGTATTGCTAAAAAAAGAGATATTTTGAAAAAAATTAGGAGTTTTGAACTTTATATCAAGAAAAAATTACCAAAATGTAATAGAACTATATCTACTTTTAAAACTAAACATGCCATATGGCTCTCATCGACTATGATGGTCAAACTTGATAACAAAAACGCAGAAACAGAACAGCGAAATCAACTAATAGGACGTCCACGCCTGGCATATAAAGATGCGGGACCACGGCTTAAGAGAAAGTTGGCTTCCGAACTAGCAGAAACCCACGAACATGACACAAGTCTGCTTGTATATGCTGCCACGGTATCAGCAAAAATCCAATGAAAAAGATACAGCATTTATTTTAAAGGAATCTCGGCTTACTTCAAATAGACTAGCTGAAATAAAAAAAAAAATTATTTTTGAATGAACCGATCTCTCTTACACCAAATGAAGCTCTTTCATTTTTTCTGGAAAATTCATTAAGTAAAAGACAATATATTAATATAAGAGAAATAAATAAATTGCATTCTAGCAATATATACCCAAGCTATGACAAAGTAGTGCAACCTAAATTAAAATGTAGACCAGCTGGAATAATTGTAACAGAAACCATTGCGCAAGTTTCTTTGCAAAATTTGCTAAATCACACTGCCAGTCGAATACTACAGAGGAAGTATTTGTACAACATCCAGAAATAACTGATGTCATGCTAGTCCTAAGTTATGGATTTGACGGATCAACTGGACAGGCCATATACAAACAGCGATTTCAAGGGAATGAACCTTCAACCTGTTCAATGACAAGGTTGTTCCATGAAACTGAGGGACAGATTACGGGCCTTAAGCTGAATGTTACATGTTTTCACTTTTGTGCATTTACCTTGATTCTCCAGGTAGATAGCCATATCTCGACATTTATGCAATTCTAGGGTTATTGTGAATGCTGAGAATGGCTGTATCAGCTGCAAAAGTTGACGTTGTTAATCTATGGTTCGTTGGTATACCACATGTAAAAACGATATACAGAATAGGACCTAGGACGTTTCGATGAGGAACACATGCTTTGATTTTAAAGTCATCAGTGGTGCGACTTTTGTACTTTACTCGAAAATTCCTATTGGTTAGATATGATTCCAGAATTCTGTGGCAATTTGGTGAAAACATATTTCATATTTTAAATAGCAGACCCTCGTGCCATACTTTATCGAATGCTTGGGCAACGTCTAAAAAGATAGCCGAACAATAATTCCTATCTCCAAATGTTCTTCTTATCCGATCCGTTATGCGATTTACCTGTTCAATTGTGCCATGTTCTTTACGAAAGTCAAACTGGTGTGTTGGTATTGAATCATTTTCGGTGTGATATGGCATAATTTTTGCCAAGAGCAATTTTTCGAATAGTTCAGATAGATACGGAAGAAGACTTATAGGTCTATAGGATAGAGCAAGTGTTTTGTCTTTACCAGGTTTGTAGATCATAACAATCTCTGACGTTTTCCAAGAGTTTTGAAAGTAGCCATGCTGTAGCATTTCGTTGAATAAGGATGTAGGATATTCTATTGCTGTCATAGGTAGTTCTTTAATAATTTTTATGCAAATTAGATCACACCCGGGCGCTTTTTTAACATCTAGTTCACACTTAATAACATTACATAGCTCATCGTAGGTGAGCGTGATTGGGTTTACTGTGGCCTGATTTCTTCAAGTATGCATATGATGTATGATAAACATTGGTGCATGGATTTTACTCAAAACCAACACTTAAATGCTCAGCAAATGTTTCAGCTTTCTGTCAGTTACCAGTAGATAGCCTAATTGGGAATTCGCCTACAATTGGCGGTTTAAAATTGTTTGTTGCTGTCCATAGAGAATGATGTTTACAACAGCCAGGAGAGAGGTTTTCTAGATAACTATCTAGATTTCTTGTTTCGACTTGTCTCAGCGTTTCTCTTAGTTTTTTTACACTTAGATTGAGTCTAGACTTTGCTTCAGGCGATCGATGGGCTTGCCATTCTCTTCTAAGGTGTCACTTATTTGACACTAATTCTTCTATTTGGCTGTTGCTTATCGTGTGTCGGCAATTTAGGGCTAGACTATAAGTAAGAGTGGCAGCCTCCGCAGTTGGTATTCACGTTGTATTAAACATGTGCAATTTAAAGTCAATGTCAGTGCCCCTTCATTCACTAGGGAAGAGTTGATGTCAATGTGATTGGATATATAAAGGGTCCGCCAAATAACTTTGTTTTTTTTTTTGAAAATGCTATAATAAAAAAAAACTATTGAATATTATCTCAAATTTCTTTTTCTTTTTTTATTTGAAAGTACAATCCTTCCGGTTAATAATGGAAAATAATTTCATTCAAATGGCTGCCTCGGCTAGCCATGCAGTAGCCTACACGATCGGTCCAATTTTTAAGCACATTATCGATTGTGTGCAGCTGTATTTCACCAATGGCTTCATGAACATTGTCCTTTAAAGCGTCAGTTGTCTCTGGATTGTTGGCGTAACACTTATCTTTGAGGGCACCCCACAAATAATAGTCCAACGGTGTCAAATCGCAGCTCCGAGGTGGCCAAACGACATCAGCTCTGCGGCTGATAATGCGATCTTCAAAAACAGGGCGCAAAACATCGAGTGTAGCTTCGGCTGTGTGGCACGTAGCGCCGTCCTGTTGAAACCAAATGTTGCCAATATCCTCCTCTTCAATTTTTGTGAACAAAAATTCGTTCAAAATGGCCCGATAACGATCGCCATTGGCTGTAACGGCCACTCCTTGCTCATTTTCGAAGAAAAATGGCCCAATTATGCCTCTGGACCAAAATCCGCACCAAACAGTGACTCGTTTTGGGTGCATCGGCTTTTCAATATATGCGTGCGGGTTTTCTGTGTCCCAAATGCGACAATTTTGCTTGTTTACATACCCGCCAAGATCAAAATGAGCTTCATCTGAAAAGATGATTTTTTTGGCAAAATCGGCATCTTCTGTAAGTCGATCGCAGGCCCACTTAGCGAAGCGAAAACGCATTGGATGGTCAGTTGGCTTCAACTCCTGAACCAATTGGACTTTGTATGGCGTCATACCAAGGTCTTTATGCAAAATTCGTCTCAATGATGCCTCCGAAATGTTCAATTCTTGGGAGCGACGGTGAATTGATGTTGATGGCGCTTCACGCACACTTTCTGCCACAGCAGCAATATTCTCGGGTGTACGCACTGTTTTTGGCTTTTCACGCTTTGGTTTAACGATGAGGATACCAGTTTCTTTCACTTTTCTCACAAGATAACGAACATACGGAGCTGACGATGCTTCTCTTCTTCCAAAATCCGTACGCAATTTTCGCACACATTCTGCAACATTGCCATGATTTTCAAAGTAATATCGCAATATTTGCCAGCGTTGTTCAAGCGTATGCACAACCATATTCGTTCAGCGGAAGGATAAAACTAATTATCTGTCAAATCAGACATGAGCTAAGTGTTACCATTCACGAAATAAGCACTAGTTGAAAAAAAAAACGTTAGATGGCGGACCCTTTATTTGCGAAACTTTAACCAATTTGTCTTTGGTGAGGTTAGTTTATAGTCTTGAGGATTATAAATGGTACCCTCTCGAAGGCAGAATATGATAGGGTAGTGGTCCGAGGAGAGACCTGATCGTGACTCCACCGATATCAGATTTCTCTTAATGTGCTTAGTTAGTTATACCAAAATCAATTTTTGGTTTCAATATTTTGTTGGGTATCCATTATTTGTTAGTACTGTTTCAGAACGCCGAGGCATACAGTAAATTAAATTTTTGACGATATCCATTGAAATTTTTTGCCACTCTGAAGTAACTACCTCAATGGGATCTGTCTAGTTTATGTAATTTCGTGTAGATTTCCTATGGCATTGAAATCTGGTGATTGGCTGGATTGGGCCATTATTATGTTTGAACTTTTAGACCAGGGGATTAGTTTCCTCCGCGTACGTCGCTTAGAATACGCTTGTATTCAATTTCATTTAGGGTATCTTTTATTACATAAATTGGACCCATGCCTTGGCCCGAAAAGCATCCCCATACCATAATATTACAACCGCCAGACTTAACAGCTTTATTTGTATATTTTGGATCTAGTCTTTTTTCCTTTGGTTCTCGTACAAACTTTCTTCCATCATGGGCGCTTAAGGATAGAAAAGATAACAATATTCCAATTCCATATTGACCATTTAATGTGTTCTTGAGCAAAATTTATGCAAGAAAGACGGTTTTTCTCTGATATAAGAGGTTTCTTCACAGGACGATAAAAACCATGATCAGCCTCCAGTGCTCGTCGGGAAACAGTTCGATCAAATATTTTTAGATTCAATTTGTTAGTGACGTCTTTAGTAGCAGTTTCAGAAATTTTTTTAAACTCTCTACCTATAAAATTATCCTGTCTTTGACTCACTTTACAGAAGAGCAGCAGTAAAATCAACTATTACTCTGGTTTTAAACCCATCAGAAAACTTTATTCTTGCTATAATTTTTTAATACTTAATTATAAGATTAAAACATTGAAAAATACAATTGTGTTTAAAAAACAGTTGAAAGAAAACGTTAGTTTCCATTTTTTTTTTTTTTTTTTTTCATTACCAGAAAAAAGTTTTTTTTCGGTTATCTATTTTTTTTTTTTTAATTTGATTTTTTGTAACAAATTTAAACTCGAAATTTTAAAAAAAAAAATGGCAATTCTCAATTTTGTAAAAACTTCCAATATAATTGCCTCCCACTGTATATTTTCAAAAGAAATTTTAAAAATACCCAAACTTACAAACTTACTGACGCATTAGATTTAGCGCCATTTGGCAACAACAAAAAAACGCATTTTTTCATTCAGCGCCTTTTATTGAAAAGCGCTAAATTATTTTTGGAGTGCTTTTAGTAGCCTTTAAAAACAACAGTTCATATTAAAGGAAAATTTTTAAGATGTTATTAATTTTATAAAATAAAGAAGAAAACGAAAATTGTTTTAACAATTTAAAACCAAGTTTATGGAAAAATAGAGACAAAACTGATTTATTTCAGATGGATGTATATGACTTCAAAAAGTCAGTCAATGAATATTTGTTTTTTGAATTATCAAGTTATGAAGGAGTATTCAGTTCAATGAATTTTAAAAATTTTTTAATACACAATTTCGTTAATTTTTTAATACGTTTTAAATATAGACTAGCATAACCCAGCACTCGAAATTCGAATGCAAATTCTAGGAAATTTAATTATTCTTT
The DNA here is from genome assembly GCA_963682025.1 of Cordilura impudica. Classification (NCBI taxonomy): domain Eukaryota; kingdom Metazoa; phylum Arthropoda; class Insecta; order Diptera; family Scathophagidae; genus Cordilura; species Cordilura impudica. The sequence continues at coordinate 10,651,776 of OY821519.1, forward strand.
CAATTTTTTTCGTTCCATGTTTTTTTAATCTATAGTAGCAGATTGCAGCACTCGAAATTCGGGTGCAAATTCTAGGAAATTTTATTTTTTCATTTAATAAGGACCCTAAAGGTATGCTTCACAATTCAACTCATTTTAAATAAAGAAAACAAACTCAACATATTAACACAAACACATTAACAAATCTAATAAACACACACATAGCATTGTATAATTTTATGTGTGTGTTAGTAGCAACTTTAAACGATCATAACTCCAAAAAAATATTCCAGATGATGAAAATCTGTAAATCTGTGTAACAGCTAAATACCTTTCAAATGATAACTTTTTAATATTATAGATAAATATAAAAAAAATTATGATAATAAATAATTTTATAAGAGCATAAAGGTATGCTAATCAATTTTAAGCAATTCACAATTCAACACATGAAATTGGATGATGGCTAAAATTGATTAGCATGCTTTTATAAAATTATTTATTATTAATATTTTGTTTAATTTAATATATTTTTAACACATATTATAGATACATTTTAAAATTCTGCACTTCTCCTCCATATGAACTATAACTATGGCAATTTTCACACTCCTCCGTACCTGCATTATGCATAAAAAGGGATGCAAAAATTTTCCTTCGCGTATTAATATATAGATTACAAATGTAAAATTATTGTTTTGCTAATTATAAAATTCTGTCAAATAATTCTATTAAAATTAATTCACTTCAAACGTCCCTTCAAAAATCAATATTTTATATAACACGAGGAAGAAAATGAAATGTTTTTACTTGAAAATAAACCGTTGTAATAAAATTTGTTCACGTATTTATTAATTTTTATTGATATAGACTTAAAAATTAATATGAAACACCAGCGTTTTTAGCGCTTTTCATATCATTCTAATTTGGCGCCTTTTTGCTTGAAAAAAGTTGACATCGCTGCAAAATATGACCCCTATCCTTTCGAAATAAGATTTTGCTAAATGGCATTTAAAATTGCTGCACGTTATTTTAAATTCGTTATCGATTAGAATTTTATGTTTAAAATTTTTGAAGATAACCCAAAATATGCCAGACCACTTTTGGGAGTTTTTCAAGATTTTTGTAACTTTTCCATACGCCTTATTTCAGGAACCCTTAAATCTAAGGGTGCTTACTTTTGAATATATCTCAAACTTGACTTGACTTATTATTTTCATTGATTTAAAATTGAAATTCTTCTTCAATAAAACCAAGATTGTTTTAACTTAATTTCTTTAAAATTTTTCTTTTTTTTTCAATTTATATGAATGCATTTCTTTCAACCTCTGATGCTAGTGTTGTTGTTGCGATACTGCTGCACCTCTTCTTGATTTTGTTGGGCTTTCATCTTCTGTCTGCCAACGTTATTTGTTTTTATTTTTATTTATTTTTTTCATTCTCGAAATCTTCTCTTTTATGGCATGGGTTTGGTCTTGCATTACCTTAAAAGTTTTTGTATCCAGAACTTTTTTCATCTTCTCGTTCATCCTTCTCATAACTTAGTCATAAGTTTAAATTTTGTTTATTCAGTTTTGCTTGTATTTTTTTTTTTTTTTTTTGTATTCGTTCATCCATTTTTTCATGTTGTTGTGTAATTTATGTATGTATTTTATATCTGGTATGTGGTAAACTTCCTGTGACGTCCTTCATGTAAACACAAACACTCACTCGCTCGCATACTCAAACATTAGTGGAGGCTCTTGAAAGGAACCTACGTATTTAGTTACAAACTACAAACAAATATGTATGTACTAAGTATTTTTGCATTAAGTATGTTTGTTGGTTTACATTTGCTTTTTTTTTTTTTGTTTTATTCTAGCTCCACATTGTCTGCCACTAATAAGGCGATGCCTACTAGAAATATCCAATCGCACACACACACAAACAAATATACACTTAATAAAACTTTACAATATTTTTTTAATGAGCCTAGTCCAATTCATTGATTCATTCATTCATTCTTTTGTAAAGTGATCATATGAATTTTAATTATTGTCGTCTTTAACCACCAATGATTTTGAGGGAAACAGAAATTTACCACCTTATGGGCCCTGCCCAGTTTCCTTTTAAGTGCCAGTTTTACCATTTAAGGTTAGAGTTAAAAAAAATATGCATTATTATTTAGTACCAATCGTAAGTACGTATCGTGTGAAGGTGTAATTGAATGTTATACTGGTGAATGAAGAAGCCCGCTATGTAGCAATTATAATATTTATTACCCGTAAACAATTTATTATATATAATTGTACCTAATATATAATATTTTATCTGCTACTATTTCAATAATTTATTTCAATAATATGTTTTTACAACATATAACAGTATCTTATACATACGTATTATACGAGTATACTAGTATGCCCGCTGCGCTATGACTTATCGAGACTTATTGACATGTATGTTTTCATAATCAATTATTTCTACTAAGTTTGTATTGTGCAATTAAAACATTTTATTTTATTTATTTTGTTTTTTTTTTTTCAATGTTTGTTTTTTCATTCTATGTAAAAACTATCAAATTTCCGGCGTTCCTACTCTGGAGCAAGCTACAATACAGCTGCCCATGAGAAAAATATGGATTTTCCTTGAATTTAAAATGTTATATGGTTATTTTTGATTTTCTTGAATTTTATTTTTCCAATTTTTGATTTTGAAGATTTTTGTTTTTGGCGATTTTTGTTTTTCGCGATTTTCGGTTTTAGCGATTTTTGATTTTGGCGATTTTTGAATTGGCGATTTTTGTTTTTGGCGATATTTGTTTTTCGCAGATTTTCGGTTTTGGCAATTTTTGTTTTTCGCGATTTTCATTTTTGGCGATTTTTGTTTGCCGCGATTTTCGGTTTTGGCGATTTTTGATTTTGGCGATTCATGTTTTTCGCAATTTTTGTTTATCGCGGTTTTCGGTTTTGGTGGTTTTTTATTTTGGCAATTTTTGTTTTTGGCTATTGTTGGTTTTCGCGATTTTCGGTTTTAGCGATTTTTGATTTTAGGGATTTTTGATTTTGGCGATTTTTGAATTTGGCGATTTCGCCCATATTTTCGACGACTACTCACATTGATATTTTTTTATTCATTGGTAATATTTCAACATTATACAATATGTACTTCTCAAAAATTTTAACACTGTTGCTTTCATAGTACTTAATATTTTTAGTGTATGAGGTTCCACGCCCACTAATCGTCTCCCGCCTATTTTTTTATCTGACAACTCATATTAATATCTGAATGACTCGTACAAAGTGTCAAGGCTCTCCCCTTTATATTACTCCAGTTATATATTTTATATTTATTTTGTATGGGCAATGCCACGCCCACTGCTCATGTATAACTTATAAACTAATCTAAAGTCCCAAGGCTCTCACTGTTACAGTACTCCAAATATATGACATTTAATATTTACTTTGTATGGGAGGCGCCACGCCCTTTGCTCTGATCCCACCCATTTTTGTAAACTACTTACTTTAATAATAGATGACCTTAGACAAATTTGCAAAGCTGTGTCTGTCTAAGTACTCGAGATATATGATATTGAATAATTAAATTTTATGGGAAGTGCCACGTCCACTTATCCGATCCCGCCTATTTATGACCACACAAATTTGCAAAGCTCTCCCTGCCATAGTACTCAATATATATGATATTAAAAGTTTTTCTGTATCGGAGGTGCCACGCTCACTAATAATACCAAAAAAATTTCAGGCATATCGGTCGAGTGGATTAGCCTCCTATAATCTACAAACATATAAACATGCATACTTTCGCTTTTATATCTATATTGTTAATAGGTAAGGCGATTTCTTGTGACCGATGATTTGTTAAACAGTTTTCTCCCGATTTTGACCAAACATATCTTATTTGAAAGGTATTTCTTTTCAGCTGCCCACCAGACTTACAGATTTTAAAATTTTTAAATTTTGTTGGAGTTATACTCATTTAAAGTTACTACTAACATATACATAAAATTATACAATGCTATGTGCGTGTTTCTTAAATTTGTTAATGAGTTTGCAAAAAAAAATGAGTTTATTTTCTTCATTCACAATAATAATTGTGTTGAATTGAAAAATTATTTTGGGCATACCTTTAAGGTCAGTAATTTATTATATGAAAAAAATAAGCTTTCCTAGAATTTGCACTCGAATTTCGAGGGATGGAATCTGCTTGTATAGATTATTATGACTTAAATCTAGGGTTTCGGCGATTCTGGAAATCGGAGTTTCTCAAAAAGGCGTTATTTAATTATACTTTTTTGGCCATACAGTATTGAAGTATAAAATCAATTGGATTATTTTTGTGTCCATCCATTGAGGGTCACTCGTATTACATTTAAAAAAAATTCGAAGCAAATAAAGTTTTTTTAATTTTTATGGAGTTGTGTTGAAAATTTTCAACAAAAATTATAAATTTATAAATAAATTACGTTTTAAATCGTAATTGTATAATTCATGTGCATGGACGATACTATCCGATACCGTTGGATTACATACAGCTTTTTCACTACTCGATTATTGCGTTAAGTTTATACACTTAATAAATTTTTCGTTTATATATACATATATTTTTTTTCAGGTTATATAAATAATGCCTGGAGAATAAATAATGGAGATATTCACAACTAAACGAAGAACCAGAATAATAGAATTTTATTATTTGAATCAGCGATCAATTATTTTAACACAAAAAACATATCGTCGCCTTTTCACTGTCGGAAATCCGCCCCCTAATGCAATGATTCATTGCCACCAACATGGGACCATAAGAGATTTGCCTCGAACTAGAGCAAAGTGTAAACGAAACACCAAAAACACCTACCAGAAGGCGTTCTGGAATTTAAAAAAAAAGATTTACTATTATTTCCGTATAAGTTGCAATTGGTGCAAGAATTGAAGCCCATAGATCATCGACAACGTCTAAATTTTTCAGTTAAATTTCAACAGTTGGTCAGAAATGAAATCAACTTTATTGAAAATCTGATTATGAGTGATGAAGCGCATTTTCATTTCAATGGCTTTGTTAATAAGCAGAACTGTAGTTTCTGGGGTTTTGAAAATTCAGGAGCCATTCATCAACGTCAATCGCATTTCATTAGGTGTACAGTATGTCCCGGTTCACACGAGGCAATTTTTATTGCGCAACTCTTGAGTTTGTTGGAGAGAGGGGAAAGAAGAGTGGTATTTGGTACGGAGTTGCTTGTACTCGGAAACTCGTTTTGTTGTACCATTCATAATTATAAACGCGAAGTTAGCTGCGAGTTATTTTTTGTCACTTCTTTTCATTCTTTGCTTCGCTGTGAAAAATTATTATTATTATTTCATTTATTTTATAATTTTTTTTTTTTTTTATTATTTAATTTTTTCTTTGACTTCCATTTTTTCACACAAATAGATTTTTCACTTTGAACCAATAATAAATTCTTTTTACGCAAACTAAATAAAAATAACTGTCAAAAAAGTGAAAATTTGGAATCAAGAGAAAATTGCTTAAAGTAAATTTCTCTTTATGAACATTAAGGCAACTTTAAAAGAGAATTGCAAAGAAGTTGATCGAGCAACAAAAATTGCCTTGTGTGAACCGGGACTATGGAATAGCATTCATGTGAAAATAACATTGGGCCTTACTTCTTCGAAAATTAAGATGGAAGTGCTGTAACCGTAAATGGAACCGTAAATGGAAACCAGTATCGGTTTACGATAGCACATTTTGTACGTACTGCTCTTGAAAAGAGACTTGAGATGTGGTTTTATCACTGCCCGAGGCACAATGGCACTTCTAACGCAAAGAAATTCAGAAATAAATTGGCCAGCGCGTTCGCCAGATTTGTCAGCACCCGACTATTTTCTTTAGGGTTATTTGGAACAGCGAGTATATGTGTAAAGGCCGAGACAATCCTTGAACTCAAGGCCAACAGGGTTTCAATTTCTAAGTCTATTTATCGCTAATGGAAGGGTTTCCGGAAAATGTTAATAAGTAGTTATTAAAGCTATAAAAATTATCAAAATCCCAGGTTCAATGGTTTCCTTGTTTTTCTTTTTTTTTGTATATGATTAGGTTGGCGCTAGCTCCAGCTAGTACATAATGCCAGGTTATTCCGACATATGGATCCCGACACAACCTATGCCTTTGCAATAAGGTTAGATAGAGCCATTTGATTTCAATTCTTAAAACTATCAAAACCATTGGTGATGTACAGACAGCGGAACTTCATGCAAATGCATGTTTTTTGTCGTTAATCTAAGAAATAAACAAAATATCTTTGCGAATCAAAGAATTTGCGTTAAAATGGCATCGATCCGTTAGTGTTGTTTGTGCATATTTTGCTGAAAATTAAAATTATTTGTGTCATATTTCGCATTATTTTGTGTAAAATTCAAGTTTTGCCATATCTCTTTCTATTATTTCATTTAAATGCATTTTTTACGTTTTTACATAGTTCCATATTTTTTTTAGAACGCCTAAAACTATGTTATCGTTTCTTACAATTTAATATTCAACATGGTTGCAGTAATAGTTACAATGTAGGAATGCGCCTAACTATGTTAATCATTTTTAAATTTTAATTCAACCATCATAAAGTTGGAATAAATGTATTCCGATTTACCACAACTGTGAAGAGCAATAGATACGAAAAGAAATATTTTTTGACGTTTCGTTTGTCGCTTTTTTATAAAAACAAAATAAAGTTTTTCAATTCCAAACTAAATTTTATATTGTTTATAATATCATAAAATATACAAATAAGTATTAGCATTTTTTACGTGTTTACTATGATTTGCCTAAAATTTCCCAAAACAATTTCCCGAAAACAATTTCCCGAAAACAATTTCACGAACACAATTTCCCGAAATTACAATTTCCCAAAATTACAATTTCCCTAAATACAATTTCCCGAACACAATTTCCCGAAAATACAATTTCCCGAAATTACTATTTCTTCAAAGAGCTTGTTGATGGCATTTCCGAAACAATACCATCAGAAATTCCGGCCGAAGCGCGAGCAGTCAGCTCATGACCACTTGATGTAGTGGTCCGGGCAAGATCTTTCAGCTCATTAACGATTTTTTCTTTAGCAACGAAAGCCGCTTCGGCACTGTGATTGTGAACAGCCTCTTTTTTTATAGTATCGTTGTTATGACCCTACCGGTACAATATTTTCCTCGATAAAGGATACAACGCCAATAAACGCTATCAACGGACTGACCGTCGTCATGATACAAGAAACCATTCAAAAGCAACCTCGGGAAATTGTTTTCGGGAAATTTTCCGCAGACGGTTTACTATTTATTGTAAGTAATATATATAATATATTTGTAGGAAATATCCCAAAAATCAAGTCATCGACCAAAAGTTTATTAAAAAAGTAAGTGGCGGAAAACGAAGTATTTAAAAAAGATGGAGAAATACTATTCTGTAAAACATGCGATAAATCAATAACTTTCCAAAAAAAAAGTTTTAAGTAGATCAACATCTTAATAGCCAAAAACACAAAGATAAATACAGCCAAAAATCGAAAAAGCTTCGCAGGGTCTAATCACTAGCCAGTCATTTGGACATAAAACAAGTCAGTTTAATATGGACTTACATATGTGAGGCATTTGTCTCTGCCGATATCCCTTAAATAAATTAAACAACATACAATTAACTAATTTTTTTTTTAAAGTATACCAATGAGACCATTTCCTCTGAAAGCACTATTAGAAAAACATATGTTAACAGAATATATAATAAAAAGCTTAGTAATTGAAATATTAAAACCAAATTATCTATGGGGCTCCATCGATAAGACTACAGACATTGATGGCCGGTTTGTTGCTAACATAATCGTTGGTATTTTAGATGCAGATGAAGAGAAAGGCAAACAAAAATTCTTACTTAACGTAGTAGAATTAGTTCACGCTACAATTGCTCGAGCCTTTACCTACTCATTTTCATTATTAGGCGATAACTTCAACAAAAATCAAATACTTTTGTTTTTTAAAAGTTTTTTACAATAAAATGATTCACGTTACTTGCTTGGCCCATGCCATGCACCGCGTTGCAGAGGAAATCAGAAATCAATTTGAAAAATAGACCTTTTGACTTCTTATGCAAAAAAAATATTTCTCAAAGCACCATCACGAGTTGATATATTAAAAGAAATGTATCCAAAACTTAATCTTCCACCTCAACCTGTAATAACCAGATGGGGAACATGAATGGAGGCTGTCGTATACTACGTCAACAACTTTGATCAATTCAAGGATGTTGTGGGAACTTTAAACGAAGAGGATGAAGTAGTCATAAAGAAAGTAAAAAAGATTTTACATTTGCAGTCCATTAAGGACTAATTATTCATTCCTTGTTAACACAATTAGTAAACTGCAAGAATATAATTCTTTATCAAGCCAAGTAAAACTAATTGACGAAGCTATTAACAAAATCAATGCGTTGGGAGATGAAGTTGGTGAAACAGTTCGGCGCAAATTAGATAAGGTCCTCAAAAAAAAATTATGGATTTAATACTATCAAATAAATTTCTTGTATTTTTCCTTTAAGCCCTTGTGATGAAACAGTAAAAACAGAATTTTGTTTAAATGAATTGTCATCATTTAAAAATGCACCAATCACATCCGTGGATGTTGAGCGGTCTTTTTCGATGTTTAAAAACTTTTAGGTTGAAGTTTACTTTTGAAAACATAAAGCAACATTTATTTATCTCTGTAAATAAAAATTTAATTTAATTTTTGTTAATCTTTATATACAACATATGGCGGTCATGAAAACCACTCCAAAAAATCATGATATTATAAAATCTAAGTTTGCGCTTAAGAAAATTATGTTTTATGTAATTTAAAGAAAATTCAATTCAAGTAGAAGGTAAAAAATAAGAAATATATTTCTGAAAGTCGCATATACGTTACTTTTTCCAAAAAAAAATCACCTGCGGAAAAATCAAAATTTTTATAAGTTTGTTTTTAAACACACTTTACAACGTCCAGCAGTACATTGAGTGATCTAATATTTGTCGCTAATCCATCGAAGGTCCTGCTGTATGATCAAATCTCAGTTTCCAGTTTTTCTAAACATGATCTGGTTTTTCTAGCCTATGATTTCCAGATTCACCAAGAAGATCAAATTTTTTTCTCGGAACCAAATATACCAAATGACTTCTGTTGATGACCAGTTGGAGTTTTTAGAACGTAATATCTTAAGCCTCTTTGATCATACAGTTACGTTAAAAAAGAAAAAAGTTACCACAAAGAGTAAACCATGGTTTTCAACTGATATCCTGCAATCAATACAACGCAGAGATTTTGCTTATTCCCGGTGGAAACGTTTCAAAACGAATGAATTGAAACTCGATTTTCGCACTGCTAGAAGTGAGGCTAATTCTGAAATAAGAATGGCTAAAACTAATTACTATTCCGAACGATTTTCACCCGCCATTGACTCCAAGGATACATGGAAAACCATTCGAGATATTGGTATTGGCAAAAATAATAAAAATGAAAGCTGCCCAATTGATGCAAACGAACTTAATAGCATTTTCACTTATCTTCCGACGACAATAGTGAACAGTACAGATTCGAACAACAATACTATGAATAATAGCTGCTCTTTTGAACAAACTGCATTCGAGTTTTCTTGTGTTAGTCAGTTTGATGAATTATCCAGTTTTTCATTAATAAAATCAAACGCCGTGGGTTTCGATAACTTACATCCCAAGTTTATCAAGATCATTTTGCCATTAATATTGCCTTATATAACACCTATTTAACACCATTATTACATCAAGTTATTTCCCTACTAAATGGAAATATGCAAAAATAATACCTATCGAAAACGGAGTATCGCCCAATAGCTATATTAAGCTTTCTATGGAAAAGTAATGGAAAAACTACTACGAAAATCAACTAATGTCTGACAAGCAGTCTGGATTTCGTTCTAACCACAGTTGTACTACAGCTTTGGTTAATGTAACCGAGAACATAAGACGTGAACTTGATTGTGGTAACATAAACTTTTTGGTACTTCTCGACCATTCAAAGGCGTTCGATACAGTAAACCATCAAACACTATGTATGAAGCTAAAACACTTTTTTAACTTTTCATCCATTTCTACGCAGCTTTTACATTCATACCTTACAAATCGGACTCACGAGAGGCGTACCTCAAGGATCGATTCTGGATCCACTTCTTTTTTTCGTCTATGCCAATGATTTGCAACAACAACTATCTCGCTGCAAAATACACATGTATGCGGACGACGTTCAGCTGTATCTGAGTAGTCCAGTAAGCTCCATAGAAGAAAATGTTGAAAAGCTAAACTATGACCTTAATAAAATACATTTTTGGGCCACTGCAAATGGACTTTGTCTCAACCCGCATACATCAAAATGTTTGATTATTCATAAAAAAAACTTTTCAGCCTGTTCTTGAACATGATATACTAATAAACCATCAGAAAATCGAGATTGTAAAAAAGGTAAAAAATCTTGGCATAGTTTTCAATAACAATTTGACTTGGTCAAGCCACGTAGATACACTTGTGGTCCAAACGTATATAAAGCTAAGATCGCTTTGGGTAACTCAATATTTTACGCCGTTAAGAGTAAGACATCTTCTTGCAAAGGCATACTTCATTCCTGGTCTACTTTATGGCTGTGAACTTTTTGGCAACTGCGACTACGCCAGCAAGACTTCGACTTTCTCAAAAAGCCTTTATGGAGTCTCATTCGATAACCTTATTAATATAAGGGTTTTAATGTTTTTGCACAAAATTATTTACACTGAGAAACCCCTATATCTTTATGATCAAATACAGTTTGCTAGATCCAGAAGGGGCAAAAAACTTATTATCTCTATGCGTCGATGCCTTGTGTCAGAATGACAATTTTTCATAAACGCCACACGTCTTTGGAATGCAATTCCACACTACCAACAATTAGTTAGCAACGCGATACATTCTAAGAAATTTTTGTTTAGTTACTTTGTTTAAATATATTTAATTTTCATTTCTTTAAATTCATGAATTTTAATAATTTCTTGTATTTATTTTACTTTATTTTAAATAAGTTATAAATTTTTTTTTTTATTGTATTTTAATTTTGTGGTGAATTTTTGAACGATGAAAATCCTGTACTTTAATTATAAGACATGTCTTGTTGTACAGGAAATTAATAAAGAAATAATAATAATAATAATAATAATAATAATAAATTTTTTCTTTAGTAAAGAACTGCTTAATATCTCTTAATAATCAATTTATTTTACTAAAAGTAACATTAAATTAAGAAAAAAAAGTACATTAGTACGATTTTACTCCTCTTACGGCCTTTATAACAGCCATTATCCTTGATGGCAAGGAGTCAACAAGGACCTTCATGGTTTCTTCGTTAATAACGCTGTACCATACGCATTGTAAGGCTGAAATCAATTTTTTTTGTTTTGCGAGTTTTTGATCAGTAGCTTTGCGTTTTATTACGTACCATAAATGAAGTGGTGCGGTTTTCAAGACTGCCAGTGTATTTCTCTTTATGTGAACAAAGAGTCTGAATTTAAATGTTATTTAAATAAAAGTTTAAAAAAAACCTTAAGGGCATATTGTTTTAATTTTTAGTGCATATTTTAAGAATTTTAGCACATATTTTAGGCGCCTAAAACACACTTTTTTAGTGCATAAAGTTCCTGTGTCTGGTTATGTAATATAACCAGAAAGCATGCATTTCGGCACATAACCTAAATGCATGCTGATCAACAATCACGCGGATCAAAAAACAACCACCGAAACGTGTTATCCCTCACCCGGAAATAAAAGAAACGATAAAAACTAAAAAGAAAAAAACTTCTGTTCTCACATCTAAATTTCTGCTATGATAATCAAATATTTCAGTTGTTCCAACAAATTGATTTAATTGTCTAAATGTATTTGCTCTGTGTTATTATCCTTAATTTTAAATAAAATTCGTTAACTTCAATATTTGTTAAAATCAATTAAATTATATAAATTTGTTCCATATAATAAAAAAAAATCATATTTTACGTGTCTTTAACTTGATCCAATCACCGTACCATTGCTGGTCCACTTTGTGATTAAGGGATGTTATTGTCCACACATCCACACACGCACACACAGATAAGTGAGCTAGAGTAAATGTGATTGTAAAAGAATAAAATGAAAAATAAATTCATTTTATTTTTAAGACGATGGATGAACCAAATTTGCATACTACTTAAACTTAACTCGCTTAACAAACAATATTTTATTCTTTAGAAAGCCGAAACCGGGCTATATGTAAAAGATCAAGCTTTAGCCATAGAAAATACAATAAAGGTAAGAGGAATTTGAAAACAAAAGAAAATTATGTTATTTTAAGGATAAACGAGAAGTCCTGCTAAGCAAAAACAATAAAAAAAAAAAAACAACAAGTGTTTTATTTAAAACTTAAATATATATAATGGCTGAAATATGTATCTTTTCTAATACGGGGATGTAATTCCTACTGATAAAATTTTTACTCGAATCGAATTTTTTTCTTCGCTATTTTCGAATAATCCTTTATCTTTCCAAAGTAATTTTGACCAACCATTGATTTCAAAACTATCAGACTTTACCTCTTTAATTCTAACTAACCTTTATTCTACATTTGGCTTACATTCTTGTTTTACTCTCCACATTATTTGCGATATCTAAGGATACTTTCCCTGTTATCTGCAACTAAGACAAGATATTACAGACTAACAGCCGTTATTTTACCCATGGCAAACAGTTAAATGAAAAAAAAATCTATATAAACTGAAAACAGGAAGTAGAATTTGCATGCGACTTCCAAAATTGAAAGAAAGAGAAATAGAAAAAGTCAATTATAGTTAAATATCTCATGAAAATGGTAAAAACAAAGCCAAACAAAGGATATTGATGATTTAAACAAAAAATAAATTAAATGATTGATTCGTTACAAATATTCTTAAAGAAATTGAAAAGAAAAACAAAAAGAAAACACAAAGGAATAGTGGAACAAACTTAAAAACAAACAAATGCAAATTTCTCTTCTCTACAAAAGTACTCGTACTTAAGGTTAAAACAACTTACCGTTATTTCAATATTCCAGAGAAAAATCATAATTGAACTCTGTAAAAATATAGAAAACAAATTATAAAAATTTACATAAAGTTTTGATTACGAAAAAAGTTACAAATTCTTATAAATGTTTTTTTTTTTTTTTGTGTTTATTTTAAATTTCCCCAAATTCTGAAATTTCTTTACATTAATATTTGTTTTTGGTTTGGTTATTATATTAATATAGAAATTATAAGACTTATACAACATTAATTAAAACTTTTGCCATGCTTTAGACAAACTCACACTTTTCTAGAAAATCACAATAAAAAATTTTAACAGGAGTAACACCTTTTTTGCTAAGAGGTTTTACTTCTGACTACTACAACACTACTATGGACGGGAAGGGCTAACAGTAAAAATCATTAAAATCATTAAAAAGATGCCTGAAAAATTTATGTAAATTTCTTTTAAGTAGGTTTGTTTGTATGTACAGTGTGAAAAATCCTTTCGACAGCTTGTATTAAAAAAAGTTAAAAAACAAAAAAAAAAGAATTTTAAATAAATACAAGTATCCTGCTGATTTTATTAAAAAACAGGACAATAATAGTCATTATCATCTTTTTTCTCTCCATCATTATCACCATTTTATGCCATTGACAATTGTCTCCAATTGAAAAAGAAAAAAAATCTCATAAAAATTAAAACATAAAACAATATTTTGTTTATTTTCTTATTTTTTCTTCGGTTTCGGTCAGTCATGAAAGTAAAATCTTTGAAGATTTTCCCTTGTTTTATAATTTTTTTTCTCTCTTTTTTTTCAATATGTGAAAGCACGTGCTGGTTTGAGAAAATATAAATGAAAAAGAAATATGAAAATTATATAATTTTTATTTTGCATAATTATATTCATGGAAAACTTATTACTTTTTTTTTTTTTTTTGTTTATAAAATGTTAAAAGCAAAAAAAAATGTGATATCAAAGCACTCAAGTGAATACATATTGCTAGAGAAATTGTTTTAAAAAAGAATTACACATTAATGTGACAGCGATAATAATTAAAAATTGTGTACTCCATTGATTTCTGAATCGTTGTTTTTATTATTATTAACAAAATCGTTTAACTTTAAGGTCGTTATTTTGCCTTTGCGTTTTAAATTTGTATAGAAAAACTAAAACTGTGGGAGACCACCTCACTATTCTAGCGGTGAGAAAGTCAGGATGCAAGTACTAGGGCAGTATAGTAAAACCTCCAAAGGGTTTGGCGTTTGCAGGCCAAAGTTTTTTTATGACCTTTTAAATTTATTTACTTTTTCAGCTATAACTCAATAACCATTTTTGATTTCTCATTTCATTATTCAGCAAAATTGTAGCTAAGACTTAGAAAAATTATTTTTATTAATACTAGCAGATCTCAGCCCTCGAAATTCGGGTGCAAATTCTAGGAACTTTTATTTTTTCATTTAATAAATCATTTTATAAGACCCTAAAGATATGCTAGTCAATTTTAGCCAATTCACAATTCAACACCTTTTAAATATCGATTGCGCTATTGCCGTTATTGGTTTATGTCCAATTATTGGTTTATGTCCAAGATTATTTTTCATTGCAACACAATGATTATTGTGAATGAAGAAAACAAACTAGTTTTTTTGGAAACACATTAACAAATTTAATAAACACACACATAGCATTGTATAATTTTATGTATGTGTTAGTAGCAATTTCAAATGAGCATAACTCGAAAAAAAATTCAAAATGTAAAAATCTGTAAATCTGGTGGACAGCTAAAAAGAAATACCTTTCAAATGAGGAACGTTTTGTCAAAATAGGATTAAAACTGATACACTAACATCGGTCACAAGAAATCGCCTTGCCTATTGGACTAATTGAACGAATTAAATCTTTAAAAAAAATTGTTATTGTCGTCCTTTTTTAATCAATTTTCGCCAATAACTTGTCAATAACTCCAAATGTTGGGCCATAAACAACTGAAAAAAAAAGAAAGCTGAAGAGAATCCAAAATATTTCTAAGCACATAGCAATGAAATACGTAATTTTTAACGTCTTACATTATGTTTTACAAAATGGAACTATAAAAAAGTATGCGCTACATATATTTATCGTAGTTAAGCATTTTTAAAAGATTTTCTAGTGCATCATATGTTACTTTCCTTTCTGTAGTACACGTGCTTGGACCCGAATGTTTTTTGATATGTAAACATCTATACGCGTAGCGTAACATGTAAGCGTAACATGTGAGTCGTAAGACAAAATGTGATTGTATTGGTGAAAAAATTATGATATGATAACCTGTTTGAAAATTAAAAATAAAAAATAAAAAATTAAAAAAAAATGAAAAATAAAAAATTTAAAATGCAAAATAAAAAATGAAAAATTAAAAATTAAAAATCAAAAATGAAAAATAAAAAATGAAAAATTAAAAATTAAAAATGAAAAATAAAAAATGAAACATGATAAATAAAAAATTAAAAATAAAAAATGAAATACGAAAAATTAAAAACGAATAATGAAAAATGAAAAATAAAAAATGGAAAATAAAAAATGAAAAATAAACAAGTAAGAAAATTATAGTCGGTCTAGACCGACTATACGATACCCTATACCATGCGTTTAGAAACTCTATCTCTTAGGCCCAACTAACTGGACATAGAAAATAAGCAAAAACCAAATTTGAGTGGGATTTTTATTAATTTTTTTGGCTGTAGATATGAAAAAGTTCATATCGGATGATATATCTATATGGGGACTAGGTCCAAAAATGGACCGATCCTGATCATGTTTGGTAAAGTCTCTTTTATTTTGCAAAAATATATAGAAACAAAATTTGAGAAGAATCAGTGCAATATTTTTGTTTTTTAATAGATTTAAGTGAAGATCGGGAAGCAGCTCTATATGGGGCCAAAGGGATCATTTTTGGCCTACTCATTAATAGATGTAATGAACGCATACAAACCCAATTTGAGTAAGATCTATATGACAATTTGGATCTTATGGCAATTTATGCCGATTTCATAGGGAAATTTGTATGGGGGCTAGGTCTGAACATGGATCGATTCTCATCAATTTCAATAGCGTTCATCCCATGGCCGATAGAAGCTTACATTCCAAATTTTATCAAAATATATTCATATTTGCGACCTGCAGTTTGATTACAAGGTTTACATGGACACACAGACGGACGGACGGACGGACGGACATTGTTAAATCAACTCAGAAAGTGATTCTGATTCGATCGGTATAATTAAAGATGGGTCTAGGTCAAATATTTTTGGTTGTTACAAACAGCAGCACAAAGTCATTATACCCAAACCACATAGTGGTATAGGGTATAAAAATGAAAAATAAAAAATGAAAAATGAAAATGAAAACTGAAAAATTAAAAATGAAAAATAAATTAAAAATAAAAATAAAAAATTAAAAATTAAAAATTAAAAATGGAAAACGAAAACTGAAAAATGGAAAATAAAAAATGAAAAATGAAAAAAAATTAAAAATGGAAAATAAAAAATAAAAAATTAAGAATAAAAATGAAAATAAAAACTGAAAAATGAAAAATAAAAAATTAAAAAAAAAATAAAAAGAAAAAATGAAAAATAAAAAATAAAAAATAAAAAGTGAATAATAAAAAATTAGAACTAAAAAATTAAAAATAAAAAATCAAAATAAAAAATGAAACACGAAAAATAAGAAATGAAAAATGAAAAATTAAAAATGAATAGTGATAAATAAAAAATGAAAAATAAAAAATGAAAAATAAAATTAAATATAAAAAATGAAAAATAAAATTAAATATAAAAAATGAAAAATAAAAAATGAAAATTGAAAAATAGAAAATGAAAAATGAAAAAATAAAAATTGAAAAATGAAAAACGAAAAATGAAGAAAAAAATTAAAAATGAAAAATGAAAACTAAAAATTAAAAAATTGAAATTATAAAATGAAGAATTCTAAATAAAAAATGAAAAATAAAAAAAAAGAAAAATGGAAAATGAAAAATTAAAAAAAAAAAATAAAAATGAAAAATTAAAAACGAACAATGAAAAACGAAAAATTAAAAATAAAAAACGAAAAATTAAAAATTAACCGGTTCAAATAATAAATAATAATAATAAGTGATACGCTTTCTGTTTGATTTTAGGAAAGTGCTATAAAAAAATCTTTAATTACTAGATGTTTACACATCTACCCTGCGATCGGACTCACATGATTTTTTTATTGGTCTTATGCAATAAAACTGCTTTCAAGCTGCATACTTTCATTTTTCGCTCTAAATTGAATGTTTATAATTGAAAAACTAACAAACAAACATCAAGATAAGGAAAAAATATAAGAGGCCAGAGAACGCCAAACCCTTCATATGTTTTCTATACTAGGTCTAGTATATTCCCCAGGACTTGAAATTTCTAACCCCCCGAATTTCTGACCCAAAAAATGTTCCACGGATTTTTATAGCCTATTTGGTCCGGGTATGATGAGTTTATGCTGATGTTTGTAACAGAGAACCTCGCCGTTCGGCTTAAATTCAGCGGCTAGACGCCTCCTAATATAAAGTATTACATTTTTGCTAATACTAAAGCAAAAATAATACTATTTTTGGCATATATGTATGTATTTAAAGAAAACAAAAAGTGCCATTAGCTTTTTTTAAAGAAAATATTAATGTGATTAAAGTATATAAGAAGTGTTTGTGAAATTGAAAAGAAACAAGTAAAGGTGTTAAATTCGGCTGTGCCGAATTTTTTCATACCCTCCACCTGAGTCTTAAACTCTATATTACACCCAATGTTGAGTACAGCTACCACTTTTAAACTTTTGCCGATACGGAAACATTAATTCCGAATACCAAAATTCAAAATTAATTTTTAATTTTCCATTTTCCACTTTTCATTTTCCATTTTGCGTTTTCCATTTTCCATTTTTCATCTTTCATGTTTCAATTTTCATTTTCCATTTTTTATTTTCCATTTTCCATTTTTCAATTTTCAATTTTCAATTTTCAATTTTCAATTTTCAATTTTCATTTTCCATTTCCCATTTTCCATTTTTCATTTTCCATTTTGCGTTTTCCATTTTCCATTTTTCATTTTTCATGTTTCATTTTTGAATTTTCATTTTCCGTTTTCCATTTTCCATTTTCCATTTTGCGTTTTCCATTTTTCATTTTCCATTTCTCATATTTCAATTTTCATTTTCCATTTTTCAATTTCATTTTCCATTTTTCATTTTCCATTTTCCATTCTCCACTTTTCGTTTTCTATTTTCATTTTTCTATTTTACATTTTTCATTTTCCATTTTCTGTTTTTCATTTTCCATTTTCCATTCTCCATTTTCCATTTTCTTTTTCCATTTTTCATTTTCCATTTTTCATTTTTCATTTTCCATTTTTCATTTTCCATTTTTCATTTTCCATTTTTCGTTTTCATTTTTTCTTTCATATTGGCGATTTTTTTTATTATAACGATAATATTGTTAATATTGTTAATGTATATGCATAAGTTTTTTGTAGCTTTTTTTATGTTGTTGTAAAATTATTATGTTCAACCACTAAACTGTTACAACAAACACACTGGGTTTTATGTTTTTTTTTTTTTTTTGAGTTATCTACATATTTTTGGTCGTATTTAATCGCAATGATGATCGATCTAGCCCATTTTCAATACCAACCTACTGGGAATTATGGCAAATGATATTATTCTAACCTAATCCAGTAAGATGGCTTTTTTTGTGAATGAGCGTGATTTCAACAGACAGACGGACAGACGGACATCGCTATATCAACTCGAGATGGGGTCGTAAATTAGTTTTTCGATGCGTTACAAACGGAATGACATACCTATATATACCCTCTGCCACTGACGTGTGCTAAAATCTCTGAAAGATTATTTTCAAAAAAATGACAATGAATCCAGTTCTGATTCCGATTCAGATTGTGATGAATTTGCTTTAATATCTAAGGATATTAAATATGTTAAAAAAACAAAATAAAGTAAAAGAAGATGCAAAAATTGTGGTTTTCTGGAATAACCATATATGTCAATTTTTGTCAGTTTTGAGTTAACGATGCCAAATATATTAATTTTTAACGCTCTTTACATGTGTTCAATTCAAAAAAAAATATTGACCATTTCTGAATTTTTTTCTTTAAATAACGACGTAACTTAAATGTTTATTAAATTAATTTGCAGCCCTATCGACTTATGTCAACCTACGTTTGATCGCTGACAAACTATTTTCTCAGAAAACAACACATAGCGACATACGTTGTTATTAATGAAAAAAATTCAAAATAACTTTGGATTATTTTTCAGTTTATAACCACTTATAAAAACTTGTGTGTTTATTTCTGTTATTTTTTGTCACTATTATTCTTGATACGTTGTTATGTTCTCATCCTAAGTCCCGTTAACTTTTTGTTGACGAACAAAAAACCCATTTTTCAAGCAAGGACAACTTATGTCTACATGGGTGGTTGCATTGGTAGTTTTCTTTTTCAAAGAAAATGACGTTTGTCGAAATAAGTTGTTTTATCTGCACACACTTTAAGTGTTATTTACATATTGTTTTTTTCGTCATTCTCTAGGATCTATTCCTCTGAAGATTTTTGATTCAAAATTTTATATAAAGTATTTATTGCCCATATCTACAGGACTGGTAAATAAAAAGCTCTAAAAACTTTATATCGAGCCCATAATTTCAAATATAACGTTTTTTTGGCTCCCCTGAACATTTTGATTTTATGACATACGCGGTTATTCTAGAAAACCACAGATATAATTTCTATAAAATTTGTTTTGAATCCGAAGAGATAATTCTAAAAGGGTAGGAACAATTTTATTTAGTCGGTTAACATTTCTGAACTTATTATTTCTTGCATATTTATACAGATTTGGATTAACAACATCCACTACCAGTCATGCAAAACACCTCTATATGTGCTATAATTTTAATATAAAAAGTCAAAGATTCAAAAAACAAATGGCTAATATAAGTTTTGGTATACCTGCCACATCTGCTTCTTCTGTTTAGTATTTTCAACAGTCAAAAAGGAACTTTTTGTTCACGACAATTTTAAAATAATTAAGCAAAATTAAAATAAACAAATTGCAAATATTCTAAAATATTTTTTATTTTATAAACTAAAGAGGAAACGCCACCGCCACCGATCAAAATAGACCGCGCCGCCGCTGATTAGTTTTGATCGGCGTGCTTCTCTGGTTTGTAACTACGAAAAATTTTTGACCTAGACCAATTTTTTATTATACCGATCGACTCAGAATCAATTTCTGAGTCGATTTAGCGATATCCGTCCGTCTGTATGTCCATGTAAACTTTGTAATAAAACTACAGGTCGCAAATATAAATATATATTTTGATGAAATTTGGTACATAATCTTTCATCAGCCATAGGACGAACGCTATTGAAATTGATAAAAATCGGTGCATGCATATTAGATCAACTTAAATTGCCATAAGGTCCAAAGTATCATATAGATCGCGACCAAATTTTGATTGTGTGTATTTATTACAACCATTAGTCAATCAATAGTCCAAAAATAATTTTTAGTTACTTAAATCCTTAAAAAAAACAAAAATATTGCATAGATTTTTTTAATATTCGGTTTATAAAAATTAATTTTCGATTCCATAAGTGCATATATTCATGATCCTTACAACAATTCTAGTCGATATAGCGACATCCATCTGTCTGTCTGTTGAATTCATGCTCATCCAGAAATTATACCTTTTAGCTGGATAATATTATTTGTCATTATTTCGAGCAGGTTGGTATTTAAAATGGGATAAATCGGACATCTTTGTGCCAAGCTATGGCTTAATATATAGACACATCTCAAAAAACTGCTAAAAAATTCGGTGTGGTAAATTTATCGAAATGTTTATTTTGTCAAATGTTCGGTAGGAGTTGATCATGAATTTTACAATAATATACGAAATACTCCAAATTTTTTCGAGGAAAATTCCTTTGAATTTAAGTGCGTTAATCAACTTGATATTATAAAATGCATTTCCCTGGAAAAGTCAAACTCTGTCGATAGGATAATGTAAATCCGAAATTTATTAAAATACTTCTTCTACTTTTACTGCCTTATACATATAACTTTTTTCTTCAACTGCATTATAACTTCAAGCAGTTTCCCCACCATATGGAAACATGGTAAAATAATACCAATCCCAAAATCAAATTCTAAGCAACGACCAATAGCCATTCTATGTTATTTGTCAAAAGTTTTTGAAAAGATAATTTTTTCTCAAATGAATGAATATATAACAACTTAATGTCCCATAAACAATCAGGCTTTCGAGCAAACCACAGCTGCGTGACAGCCTTAATTGACGTTTTTGAAAACATAAGACGTGACAAAGACGACAGCTAGATCATTCTAAGGCGTTTGACACAATTGATCATCAAATTCTCTGAATGAAGTTAAGATGTTTCTTTAATTTTTCCTCAACATCAACGCTTCTAATTTCCTCTTATCTCACAAATCACACAAAATCCGTATACGTAAATAGCAAGTCATCTGAACCACTTTTGTTCTCAATTGATATCAATGATTTACCAGATTATCACCCAATTGAGTCGATAGATGATAGTATAGACAAAATTAACTATGACATTAGTCAATTGTACAGATGGGCTTCAGCAAATGGTTTATGCATTAATCCTAGCAAGTCAATATGTCTGAGTTTGGGAATGAATTAGTTATCAACGGCGAGAGAATGGACTTTGTTACAACAACAAAAAATCTTGGAGTAACTTTTAATAACACTCTAACTTGGTCGAACCACATAAATACAACTGTTGTTCAAACTTATGTACATGAAGCTCAGAACTCTATGGCACACTCAATATTTCACTCCCTTAAATATAAGAATACTTCTAGCCAAAACGTAGTTAATTAATTCCCGGCATTTTATACGAATGTGATCCGTTTGCAAGTTGTGACTCATTTAGTAAAGGCAAATTTAATGTTTTATATAACAACATAATTAGATATGTTTTTAGACTAAGAAGGTCTGTCGGAACTTCAATAAGCTTTTCGGCGTATCATTTGAAAATCTGATGAAAATTAAAGTTCTTTTGTTTCTTCATAAAGTAATTTTCATCGCAAAAAATTAATTCCACCTCGTCGTTACTTGGTACCTGAATGGCATTTCTACGTCAGTCTCAGCAATTTAACAGCAACGCTTCAAATTTTAAAAAGTTCCTTTTTGAATATTTTGCATAACAATTTTATTAAGTAATTAAATTTACTTATATTTTTTTTTTAATCCTCTATTGTTTTCTTGGTTATTCTTTCTTGGTTATTTTTTCTTAAATATTTTCTGTGTTTTTGTATGTATGTATTTTTAAAGCCAAATTATAACTAGCAATTGTCGTGCCTTAGCATAATTATTCCTGTACTGTAATTATTATTACTAGCAGATTCCAGTGCTCGAAATTCGAGTGCAATTTCTAGGCAACTTTATTTTTCAACTTAGCCAATTCACAAACCAACTTTTTTTTTGTTTATAATTATTGTGAATGAAGATAACAAACTCATTAACAAACACATTAACAAATTTTAAAAACACACACATAGCATATGTATAATTTTATGTATGCATTAGTAGCAATTTTAAATGCAATTTACTCAAAATAAAGGAAAAAATTTTAAAATCCGTAAATCTAAAAGAAATACCTTTCAAAAAAGAAATACCTTTCAAATGATATACGTTTGATCAAAATCGGGATAAAACGGTAACCTATTAATATTATAGATTCTTGTTGTACAGGAAAGCAACGAACTAAATAAAAAAGTAAAAATATAGTGCAATAAGTCCAAATATGAATGTAGTCGTAAAACCTACGTAGATGATATCAAAGATTCGGCATAACCGAATTTAACACTCATACTTGTTTTTTAAATTTATTTTTACTGAAAAATATGTTGAAAGGTCACAAATTATGTTGAGGATAAAAAAAAATATTTAACCATAAATACGCATTAAAATTAATTTTTAATTAATTAATTAATTTTTAATTAATTTTTCACATTTTTACGCATTATTCAAACTATTCGTAAATTCATGCTAACTGAATTCATACAATAAAAATTTTACTAAATGTTTTAAGAAATGCCAATTCCAAGATGTTGTGTAAGTAATCTAACAGCAAACTACAGGCAAATATAAGTTAATATTAATATAATACTAGCAGATCCCGGCCCTCGAAATTCGAGTGCAAATTCTAGAATATTTTATTTTTTCATTTAATAAAGATCCTAAAGTTATGCTAATCAATTTTAGTCAATTCAAAATTCAACACTTTTTATATATCGATTATTGTCGTTATTGGTTTATGTCCAATTATTGGTTTATGACCAAAATTATTTTTCAATTCCACACAATTATTATTGTGAATGAAGAAAATAAACTCAGAAACACATAAACAAATTTAATAAACACAAACATAGCATTGTATAATTTTTAATATGTGTTAGTAGCAACTTTAAATGCATTTTACTCCAAAAAAAAGGAAAAATTTTAAAATCCATAAATCTGGTGGACAGCTAATAAGAAATATCTTTCAAATAAGATACGCTTGGTCAAAATCAGGAGAAAAGTGTGGAACAAATCACCGGTCGCAAGAAAGCGCCTCACCTATTAATATTATAGATTATTGATAAGGAATTTTTCATCTAAATTGCCTAAAATATGTCTTTTAGAGATTTAAGTGGAAAGTCAATTCTTTCCGGTATTTAAGCGATAAGTTAAGTCTCTATAACACCTACGTCGATGAATATTAGTAAATTTGAAACATTAAATAAATCAAAATATGTGAAACAAATTAGAATTAAATAATGAATTCATATCAAGTTCTGTGTAAAATGATTTATATGATTTATGATTAAATTGATTAAATATACTATTGAAGCATATTCGCAAATTGTTATTGAGATATGAGAAAACCAAGTCCCTAGTTAATATTGTTAATTAATAATAAAAATATGACTTTTATTTGTAGTTAACATCTTATAACATCTTATAGTTAACATCTTATGATAGATTTAATTGAATTTACCCATTGCCAGCGGATCTTATTTATCACAATTATATTTAAACAAAAAAAAGACAATTCACAGCGATGTGTATATTGATGCAAAAATACAATGACTATTTTTCCTTATAACATTCGTATTGTTAAATATGAAAATAATCCAGTTCCCCAAGCGTACATACATTCAATACACAAATTCATTGTTCAACAATCATTTAGGCCAACAAAAAAAAGGGAAATAATTCTCCATCCATCCCAAGTCAACCTTAGCAGAAGGCTACAAGTATAACTTGGCAAATAGAAACGGATTCACAATCTAAACAGTAAAGCAATTTTTCACTCCAGCGCATTTATCGTGTCGATGATGAGAGACACAAACACGCACAAAAAAATATTCAAATTTTCTTTTTCGGTTTAGTGTCAATCCAAGCGAAACATGAAAAATCAAAATTCCTCTAAAATTAAAAAAACGTTATGTTCGAAAACAAGGATTTTTGCATCAGAAAAAAAGGGTTGAACTTGTCACACACTTGTAGGACAAATGTTATAAAAGGAATATGATGTGTGAATGATTGTCACGCTTGTGTGATGTGTATGTGATTATTTGAATATGCGTGTGTGTGTAACAACTGGCCCAACATGTGGAGTTGATTACAAAACGTTTAAGCAAATTAACACTGAGCTTTAAGCTCAGGGACCCTTTACTAATATTTGCATATTACATATTTTCAATTCTGAAAATATATACTAATAATAATGTTTTTAATGGAAAACAGTTCTTAGATGAAAGAAAAAAAAAACTTCAAGTAGCGACAAGTCTACATTCATATGTAGACAACCCAGTAGCAATTAGTTTTAAAAATCATCATCTACTGCTTTCAAAAAAAAATTCTATAAAATCACTTTGAAATTCATTAATGTACCTTTAAAAATTTTAAAAATTTCATAAGTGGGCGTATCATTATTTGCTTTCGTCAATTTGCCCACACTCATGCCTCTACGGTTGACATAATGTGTGTCCACACAATATCTGTGCTGTTCGTAGAGACACGTGACTTATGCACCCTGTGCGTTAGTTTTGGCGCGCGCGTTTTATTAAATCAAAAACACAAACACACAACGAAATGCAAAGTTTTTTTGTTTTTACTTGTTTTGGTGGTAAACAAAATGTAAACGCGTGTTGTCAATAAGTCCTCAATCACTTCCGCTTCAGTTCAGCTCCGTGATTTAGCACAAATAAAGTTTTGATTGCCAGTCTGTGTGACATGTAATTATGATACCATACCAATGGAAAAAGGAATTAGATTACTATAAAGAAAAGTGTTACGTTAACAATTATATTTTACCTAAAGGTTTTGATATGACATACAGATGAAAAAACTGGAGATAATCTATTGCTTAAATTAAATTTCGTTTTTACAAAACACTTGAGCAATTTAAATCAATTTTTGTAGCTTTATTAAACATTGCTTTAGTAGTTTGTTTAAAGGTAGTTTTATTCAATGTAGTTGTATTAAACGTAGTTTTATTAAACGAAATTTTATTAAACGTAGTTTTATTAAACGTAGTTTTATTAAACGTAGTTTTATTAAACGAAGTTTTATTAAACGTAGTTTTGTTAAATGTAGTTTTATTAAACGTAGTTTTATTAAACGTAGTTTTATTAAACGTAGTTTTATTAAACGTAGTTTTATTAAACGTAGTATTATTAAACGTAGTTATATTAAACGTAGTTTTATTAAACGTAGTTTTATAGAACGTAGTTTTATTAAACGTAGTTTTATAGAACGTAGTTTTATTAAACGTAGTTTTATTAAACGTAGTTTTATTAAACGTAGTTTTATAAATCATAGATTTACTAAACCTGGTTTTTCTGGACATAGTCTTAATAAACGTAGTTTTATTAAACGTAGTTTTATTAAACGTAGTTTTATTAAACGTAGTTTTATTAAACGAAGTTTTATTAAACGT
The DNA here is from genome assembly GCA_963682025.1 of Cordilura impudica. Taxonomy (NCBI): domain Eukaryota; kingdom Metazoa; phylum Arthropoda; class Insecta; order Diptera; family Scathophagidae; genus Cordilura; species Cordilura impudica. Next base: position 10,677,889 of record OY821519.1, read on the forward strand.
AGTTTTGTTAAATGTAGTTTTATTAAACGTAGTTTTATTAAACGTAGTTTTATTAAACGTAGTTTTATTAAACGTAGTTTTATTAAACGTAGTATTATTAAACGTAGTTATATTAAACGTAGTTTTATTAAACGTAGTTTTATAGAACGTAGTTTTATTAAACGTAGTTTTATAGAACGTAGTTTTATTAAACGTAGTTTTATTAAACGTAGTTTTATTAAACGTAGTTTTATAAATCATAGATTTACTAAACCTGGTTTTTCTGGACATAGTCTTAATAAACGTAGTTTTATTAAACGTAGTTTTATTAAACGTAGTTTTATTAAACGTAGTTTTATTAAACGTAGTATTATTAAACGTAGTTATATTAAACGTAGTTTTATTAAACGTAGTTTTATAGAACGTAGTTTTATTAAACGTAGTTTTATAGAACGTAGTTTTATTAAACGTAGTTTTATTAAACGTAGTTTTATTAAACGTAGTTTTATAAATCATAGATTTACTAAACCTGGTTTTTCTGGACATAGTCTTAATAAACGTAGTTTTATTAAACGTAGTTTTATTAAACGTAGTTTTATTAAACGTAGTTTTATTAAACGTAGTTTTATTAAACGTAGTTTTATTAATCCTAGATTTACTAAACCTGGTTTTTCTGGACATAGTCTTAATAAACGTAGTTTTATTAAACGTAGTTTTATTAAACGTAGTTTTATTAAACGTAGTTTTATTAAACGTAGTTTTATTAATCCTAGCTTTATTAAACGTAGTTTTATTAAACGTAGTTTTAATAAACGTAGTTCTATCAAACGTAGATTTATTAAACGTAGTTTTAATAAACGTAGTGTTAGTAAACGTAGTTTTATTAAACGTAGTTTTATTAAACGTAATTTTATTAAACGTAGTTTTATTAAACGTAGTTTTATTAAACGTAGTTTTATTAAACGTAGTTTTATTAAACGTAGTTCTATTAAGCGTAGTTTTATTAAACGTGGCTTTATTAAATGGAGTTTTATTAACCGTAGTTTTTTTAAACGTAGTTTTATTAAACCTAGTTTTATTAAACGTAGTTTTATTAAACATAGTTTTATTAAACGTAGTTTTTTTAAACGTAGCTTTAATAAACGTAGTTTTATTAAACGCGATTTTATTAAACGTAGTTTTATTAAACGCGATTTTATTAAACGTAGTTTTATTAAACGTAGTTTTATTAAAGTTAATTTTATTAACCGTAGTTTTATTAAACATAGTTTTACTAAACGCAATTTTATTAAACTTAGTTTTATTAAACGTAGTTTTATTAAATATAGTTTTATTAAACGTAGTTTTATTAAACGTAGTTTTATTAAACGTAGTTTTATTAAACGTAGTTTTAATAAAAGTAGTTTTATTAAACGTAGTTTTATTAAACGTAGTTTTATTAAACGTAGTTTTAATAAACGTAGTTTTATTAAACGTAGTTTTATTAAACGTAGTTTTATTAAACGTAGTTTTATTAAACGTAGTTTTATTAAACGTAGTTTTATTAAACGTAGTTTTATTAAACGCGATTTTATTAAACGTAGTTTTATTAAATGTAGTTTTATTAAATTTAGTTTTATTAAACGTAGTTTTATTAAACCTAGTTTTATTAAACCTAGTTTTATTAAACCTAGTTTTATTAAACGTAGTTTTATTAATCCTAGTTTTATTAAACGTAGTTTTATTAAACGTAGTTTTATTAAACGTAGTTTTATTAAACGTAGTTTTATTAAATGTAGTTTTATTAAATTTAGTTTTATTAAACGTAGTTTTATTAAACGTAGTTTTATTAAACGTAGTTTTATTAAACGTAGTTTTATTAAACGTAGTTTTATTAAACCTAGTTTTATTAAACCTAGTTTTATTAAACGTAGTTTTATTAATCCTAGTTTTATTAAACGTAGTTTTATTAAGCGTAGTTTTATTAAAAGTAGTTTTATTAAACGTAGTTTTATTAAACGTAGTTTTATTAAACGTAGTGTTATTAAACGTAGTTTTATTAAACGTAGTTTTATTAAGCGTAGTTTTATTAAATGTAGTTTTATTAAACGTATTTTTATTAAACGTAGTTTTAATAAACGTAGTTTTATTTAACGTAGTTTTATTAAACGTAGTTTTATTAAACATAGTTTTATTAAACGTAGTTTTATTAAGCGTAGTTTTATTAAAAGTAGTTTTATTAAACGTAGTTTTATTAAACGTAGTTTTATTAAACGTAGTTTTACTAAACGTAGTTTTATTAAACGTAGTGTTATTAAACGTAGTTTTATTAAGCGTAGTTTTATTAAACGTAGTTTTATTAAACGTAGTTTTATTACACGTAGTTTTATTAAACGTAGTTTTATTAAACGTAGTTTTATTAAACGTAGTTTTATTAAGCGTAGTTTTATTAAACGTAGTTTTATTAAGCGTAGTTTTATTAAACGTAGTTTTATTAAGCGTAGTTTTATTAAACGTAGTTTTATTAAACGTATTTTTATTAAACGTAGTTTTATTTAACGTAGTTTTATTAAACGTAGTTTTATTAAACATAGTTTTACTAAATGTAGTTTTATTAAACGTAGTTTTATTAAGCGTAGTTTTATTAAAAGTAGTTTTATTAAACGTAGTTTTACTAAACGTAGTTTTATTAAACGTAGTGTTATTAAACGTAGTTTTATTAAGCGTAGTTTTATTAAACGTAGTTCTATTAAACGTAGTTTTATTAAACGTAGTTTTATTAAACGTAGTTTTATTAAGCGTAGTTTTATTAAACGTAGTTTTATTAATCCTACCTTTATTAAACGTAGTTTTATTAAACGTAGTTTTATTAATCCTAGCTTTATTAAACGTATTTTTATTAAACGTAGTTTTAATAAACGTAGTTCTATCAAACGTAGATTTATTAAACGTAGTTTTAATAAACGTAGTGTTAGTAAACGTAGTTTTATTAAACGTAGTTTTATTAAACGTAATTTTATTAAACGTAGTTTTATTAAACGTAGTTTTATTAAGCGTAGTTTTATTAAACGTAGTTTTATTAAGCGTAGTTTTATTAAACGTAGTTTTATTAAACGTAGTTTTATTAAACGTAGTTTTATTAAACGTAGTTTTATTAAACGTAGTTTTATTAATCCTAGCTTTATTAAACGTAGTTTTATTAAACGTAGTTTTACTAAACGTAGTTTTATTAAACGTAGTTCTATTAAACGTAGTTCTATTAAACGTAGTTTTATTAAACGTAATTTTATTAAACGTAGTTTTATTAAACGTAGTTTTATTAAACGTAGTTTTATTAAACGTAGATTTATTAAACGTTGTTTTATTAAACATAGTTTTATTAAACGTAGTTTTATTAATCTTAGTTTTATTAAACGTAGTTTTATTAAACGTAGATTTATTAAACGTTGTTTTATTAAACATAGTTTTATTAAACGTAGTTTTATTAATCTTAGTTTTATTAAACGTAGTGCTAATGAACAAAATTTTTCTGAACCTAGTTTTAATAAATCAAGTTTTTTTTAACCTAGTCTTAGTAAACTTAGTTTTTTAGAAAAATTTTTTTTAGCCAAGTCTTGGTAAACTTAGTTTTATAGAACAAAGTTTTTTTTGAACCTAGTCTTAGTAAACCTAGTTTTATAAAACAGCTTTCGTGAACCTAATATCTGTAAATCTAGTCTTGGTTGACCTAGTTTTAATAAACCTAGTTTAATTGAAGGCAGCTTTTGTGAACTTAGTTTCTGTAAACCTTTTCTTAGTAAACCAAGTTTTATTAAACCTAATTTTATAGAAGTTTTTGTGAACCTAGTCATAATAAACCTAGTTTTAATAAACCGTGTTTTAATAAACCGTGTTTTAATAAACCTACTTTTAGTAAACCTGCTCTTTGTGAACCTAGTATTAGTAAACTTACTTTTATAAAACGTCGTTTTTTCGAACACAGTCTTAGTAAACCTGGTCTTATAAAACAGCATTTGTGAACCAAATTTTTAAAAATTTTTGTGAACTTAACTTCTTAATTTCTGAAAAGCTTTTGTGAACTTAGTTTTATAGAACAAAGTTTTTTTAACCTAGTTGTAGTACCGTAGTTTTTAAAAACTAATTTTTTAAAACTAGCTTTTTTAACAGAATTTAAAAAAAAAAATTTTTTTTAATTTTTTAATAAAATTTTTTTATACCTTTTTTTCAAAACCTAGTTTAAGTAAACCTAGTTTTCTAAAACGAAATTTTTCCAACAAAGTGTTTTTAAACCTGGTTTGATTAAACCAAAGTTTTTCAACCTGGCCACTGGCCCCGTCTCCTTATTGTGAAGACCGCGTACACGACCGGACCCAGGCGGATTCCAAACAAGAGCTGGCAAGTAAATTGTGTGGTCGTAAATCAGCTACAGAACTATGTCATCGGCTGATATTAAGTAACAGACATATTTAAATTTAGACAATAAAGAACAAAAAATAGTTAATTGAGGTATTCAATTATATCGCGTTTCACATTCAACACATTAGAAATAAAATCAACCAAATTGTGTAACACATTATAATCATAACAAATTCTGAGGAAAGGGCATGAATTAGCATAATTAGTCCTAAGATAGTGCAAATAAAGCGGATTAAAATGTCTTGTGAATCTACGAGGTATGTTAAAATTTAAATTTGATAACAGAAACTCCGAGTCAATATCGCCATTGGCTATGTTGAACACAAAGGTAATACCCAGCATGGTCTTCCTAACCTCAAGAGTTGGGAGTCTGATAAGCCTTAGTCTATTAGTATATGATGGTAAGTCATCATAACTCCATGCTAAACCACTTAGACAGAATAGCAAAAACTTTTTCTGCACAGACTCAATTGCATTGGCATAAACCTGATAATATGGATTCCATATTATATTCCAAAATTGGTTTTATAAGTGCTGTACAAAGAACTTCACTTCTTCAAGCTCACTTTGAAGAGTAATATGACCATTTATGTCATTGAAACTGTGAAATATATTTACATCATCTGCATACATAACGACGTTGCAATTCGAAATTACAGTCGGAAGATTATTTGCAAATAGTAAACACAATAACGGGCCAAAACCTCATAAAACAAAAGATTTTAATTCTAGTTTTATTAAATCTGGGTTAAAAACCTGTTAGGGTAACAGTTAACTCAAAACGAGGAAAGTAACACATTTGTTCGGTAATTCTAAAACTATAAGTTTTTTATATGAAATAAATTTTAATGACTTTTTTTATTTATAATTTTTTTTCGTTGACCGGAAATGATGAAATCACATCATATATCATTTATTATATCTCAACCTAACGAAAATTCTTGCCTATAATGCTCTACATTACTGCCCACTCCAATAGGAACTATAATTTCTTGACTTTGTCATTATTTTTTTTTTTTTTGTGTCTACTTAGTTTGTTTATTATTGTAATAATATATCGCCAAATAATAAAGTGACAAACGTTACAAATCAAAACAGTCGACACACGCCACTACACAGGGTGTCCTTTTCGTGTGTATTTTTTTTTTTTTTTGTCTCTTTAAACGACCAAAATGAGCAAAAACCAACTAAACTAGCAACAAACCGTATTTCATAAATAATGATGACAACTTAAACAGCACAACAAAAAGCACGGAATGATACAAAGAGATGCACAGTACGCCTGGGGGAGGTTGTTAATAGAAAGAAATGTTTTTTATTATGAAAATTATGTATTATATGAATTGTGAATTTTTGGTTATGGAATTTTAGTCTTTTTGTGCTTTTGTCAGCCGAAACGGAATTGGGTTATTTTTTTATAATTTTGTGCAATGTTTATTGCTTTGGACGTGTGTCACTTTTATAGTTGTCCTTCTTTGGAGTTAGTTATTCTGAGCATAAAGAAGGTCAAAGATCAAAACTGATGAATGATGTGAATACTCGTATGTGAGATATTTTTTTTTTTATTATCAAAATCCTATCAGTCTTTAATACGAACGATTCATGCAAAACAGTAGATTTTGTAACACGATGTCGATAGGCAGTTTTCCCTGAGAATGTAACTTTAAATATAGAAGTGTAATGAAATGGGCCATGGCTCATCAGTGGATGTGGAGAAAGTGAGCAACCTCGGTCGGTCTTTACTATAGTTACCTAGTGTTTCGTTTGGGGGGCAATTGGCAAATGTTTGAGTAGTTCAGAATACGAGGGTGGTTCCAGAAAAACCCAATCTGACGTATAGATGGCAGCAGTAGTTTTGAAAAAATTGGCAACCTTATAAAATATACATATGTTTTTAATTTTTAAGCCACCACATTTTTTAGAATTTTTTTTTGAGCCATCAAAGGTATACGTCTCGGTGAATTTGTAAACATGGAAATATGTGGTCAACGTTATGTAATTCCATAATTCCATTTGAAAGGTCTCAGTCCAACCAATATTAAAACCGAGTTAGATTCTACTTGGGAAGTCTGCTCCTTCGTTTACAACTATAAAATATTGGGTAAGAGAGTTTACATTTTAAAATATCTAGTAGCATACCTACAGAAATATTATTGTTATAAATCAAATGGGTTTAATTTGGTAAAAAGTGTGCTGATATAAACATTAATTTTTTTGAATAATTATGTTATTTTTAAATAACATATCTTGTTTTAATCAATTAATAATAAGTATTAAGTCAGTTTAAAGCATATATGCCCAAGTCCTATGCAACCAATGCACTTTTGTTTTTGTAAAAGCACGTAGGCATAGCCAGTGCATTCTAATACACGCACACTACTCTACACTAAGCAATTCAAAATACACGAACAATTTTGTCTTTTTCCTTTTTTATTGTTTTTTCTTGGTTATGCCAAAGCGCAAAGCAACAACACTTTCGTATGCTTCGTTGGTACACATTAACGACTGAGATATTCAATGTAGATTTTGCTGTCGTCTAATAGTGCGTTTACATCTGAGAAAAATCTAGTACATTTTAGTTAAAATCTATTTCTAAATCTATACCGTTTTTGACATTTTGTGAGATTTTGTTTCCACAACAATAAACAGCTGATTAAAATAAAATACCAAAAATAAACAAAACAATAGGAAAATGGAAATATGAAAAATTATAAAAAGGAACAGATTTTATAATTATATTATGCATCAAAAATGAAAAACCACAAACTGAAATAGAAATTTTGCGAGAAAAAAATCAGCATTTGTTAAATGTATTGTTTGAACAGCAAAAACAAATTTATTTTCCACAATTATTATTTACCAGATTGTTAATGGGCACATGTCAGTATAAGAAGTTATAACTTTTCAATTAGTAAATATTTTTTTTATTATAGATTCGTAATTTTTTTGTTAATAATTAATATTTTATTTCCTTTTTATTCAACTTGTAGGCTTTTGTTTTTAAATGTCAATTTTTCAGTCACTGCGTTATAATTTTCTACTACAGTATTAAAAAAACACAATAGTACCATTTGGTGGTGCCCAAGTTTGACAAGATTTTGTGAGATTTTGCACAAATCTAGTAACGAGCTAGATTTTGTTTTGTATGGGAAATCTGGTAAAAATGAGGTAGATTTCGCTCGAAATCTTGTATATACTAGATTTTGCTTAGATGTAAACGCACTATGATTCCGTTTAAAAAATAGTTTACAACTGTGAATTAAAAAGCATTTAGAAAAATAGTATAAGTTTTAGGTTTAAAATTCAAATTATTACTTTACAAAATAAGCTACATGTATCCAGACGAAAAGTGGGTAAGTGATTTTTTTCACTTATAAATTTAAGGCTGAAGCAGAATGTTTGATGTGCTTTCAAATTAACACAAAATAACACATTAAAAAGCATTTTAAGAAATTTCATTTCAGATAAAATGTTTTCTTTTTTTTAGTGTACGTGTAGGCAATAATTTTTATAAATTTTTAGGAATAATTTATAATGAAAAAAATTTTGTTTTCTTTATATGTATTGGTGTGTGCACCTTCGTAAGAAACTTCTGGGCATGCCTGGTTTAAATTACATCATTAATAGAAGGATATATTCTGCAAATGGAAATATTATTAATCTGAACTGAAAGCAAAGAAATGTAGGGTGTTTTTCTTTGTTTTAATAATAAACTAGCAGATTCCAGCACTACAATTTCTAGGCAGATTTATTTTCCAACTTAGCCAATTCACAAACCAACACTTTTATGGTTTATTATTATTGTAAATGAAGATATAAAACTCATTAAAAACACATTAACAAATTTAATAAAACACACATAGCGTATGTATAATTTTATGTATGTGTTAGTAGCAACTTTAAATGCAATTTACTGAAAATAAAGAAAAAAATTTACAACCCTGTTAACCTGCAAAATGGCTAAAAAGAAATACCTTTCAAATAATATACGTTTGAATATTATAGATTATTGCTCTTTTGATATAGTTGAACTACCTTCTGATGTGGTTGGAATTTCTGTTAGAAATATATACTAACCGAATCCACAAAATCTATTATAGGTTTGATTTATATATAAGAAGTTTTTTAACTAGAGAGACTTTTTATACCCTATAGCACTATGTTTAGGGTATAATGATTTTGTGCTGATGTTTATAAATATCAAAAATATTTGACCTAGACCCATCTTTTATTATACCGATCGGTTCAGAATTTCTATCTGAGTCGATTTAGCGATGTCCGTCCGTCCGTCTGTGTGTCCATGTAAACTTTGTAATCAAACTACAGGTCGCAAATATGAATATATTTTGATGAAACCTGGTATATAAGCTTCTATCGGCCATAGGATGAACGCTATTTAAATTGGTGAAAATCGGTTCATGATCAGAGGCCAAACTATGAATTTTGGCATATTTAAATAAAGTAATTGTTCTAGGAATATAGGAATATAGATGAAACCCTTACTATGGGTTGGGAAATCAAATTGTGCTACATATATATATATATATATAGTATATGGGGATTGACAGACTGATGTGTACTCTCTGCACAGGGATGTGGAGGGTATAATAAAAACTAAAAATGTATGATTTTAGGCATTTGAATATTCCTAAAATAAAAAAAATATAAAATAATACATATGACAATCGGACAATCGTTGAAGCAATACAATTTTATTAACTAGCAGATTCCAGCCCTCCAAATTCGAGTGCAAATTCCAGGAAATTTTATTTTTTCATTTAATAAATTATTGACCCCAAAGGTATGCTAATCAATTTTAGACAATTCACAATTCAACACAATTATTATTGTGAATGAAGAAAACAAACTCATTTATTTTATCAAACACATTAACAAATTTTATGTATATGTTACTAGCAACTTTAAATGAACATAACTCCAAACAAATTTAAAAATATGTATGTCTGCAAAACGGCTAAAAGGAAATACCTTTCAAATAAGCTACGTTTGGTAAAAATCGGGAGAAAACTGTTTAACAAATCATCAGTCACAAGAAATCGCCTTACCTATTATTATTATACTTAGTTACCATTAGTACTGAAATTATTGAGAGTGAATTTTACGAAAAAAAAAATCGTTGTCAGTTGTTGCTTAGAATATACGAAAGCTTCTGTTAATTTACGAAAATATTTTTAGCGAAGCATTTTCATATTTTACAAAACTAACAAAATATTCGTAATATGTATGTACATTGTACACATATAAATAATATATATATTTTTTACAAAACAAATTTCGTTGAAAGCAAAAAAGTTTCTTTAATTTCAAAATAAATTTCATTAAAAGATTTTAATGTTTTTCGAAACTAATTCAAATTCTACATAAATATTTTATCTTAATTAAATATTTTAATTAAGATAAAGTTTCCTCCACATTGCTTGAAATTATATTGTAGGTGCCTTAAATATTTCAAAAATAAAATCCTTAACGGTGTTTTTTAATCCTATTTTTGTGCATTTTTTTTTTTTTTTTTTTTGTAATTTCAAAAATATATTGTAACATATACAGTGGGTGACAATACATGGTAAACTTTTACAAAAATCCTAAAATTGTGATGCGCGAACTGTTTCCTGACGAGCTGATCTTGGTTGTTATCATCCTTTAAAGAAACCTCTGATATCAGAGAAAAATCGTCTGACTAGCATAAATTTTACTGTAGTGAATATACCATCACTATTATCAACGTCACTATTAATGTACCATCACCATCATAACATATCTGTTATTACTCCAGCTGTTAAGTATAATTCAGTGTTATAAACCAGTATAAATGTCAACAGCTGTGATTAGAATTAAGTATGGTAGTATTGTATCTAAAATATAGTCCTAAGTACCGTTAGTTTAGTTTATAAGCAGGATTAAGTTATAAATAAAATTAATCATAAAACCCAACTCTAGCCGAGCAATTGGCTGACTTTAATTATTTAAACACCAGAACTAAGAAAATAAAGTGCTTTGCCTTTGGCAAAATTTGCCGGCAAAATTTGTAAAAAGAACCAGTGGAGTTTGAAACGCTGCACTGTGGTCAATATTTTGAGATAGCGGCCAAAACTCCTTTTGGTTTTTGTTCTCCGATTTTAAAGTTATTAGACTCATATGAAAGTAGACAGTAGTAACCCTCGGGAGCCAAAAAATTAGAACTCTATTTCAACTATTTCACTGAGAACAGGGTGGTCCAAAATGGGCTTGTTCAGAATTTAGTAAATTTATGATATTTTTAGTTAATTTTTAAAGTTTAAATGATCATAACTTTTTTGTTTTTCAAGATTTTTGGACGAAATAAATTTTGTATTGTAACTTAACTTATTTCCTATTACTGGTAAAAATTGAAGCTCTACTGTTTTCAGAACAATTTAAATTTTTTTAAAAAAGGTCAAATTTCTCGGAAATTTCCTACTTCATAGAGCACAACTCCTGTGAGTCAAGCTGAGTCAAAACACAAATTTACTATTTTGTAGTCCTAACTCTCCCCTACATTCCTATATATACATGTCCATGCATCGGGACTGCACTTTTTGAGCTACAGCAATTTTTCTGACCCAAGGTAAGATATTCGGTACAAATGCACGTCATATTTTTTGAGAAGTTATTTGTATGGGAAAGTGGCTATTATGCATATATTTTGATGAAATTTTGTACAAGAGTTCTTATTGACCCAAAAAATAATTCTGTTGAAATTAGGAGAAGTTGGCCCATATTTGGACCTAGTCCACATAGAAGGGTGTATCAAAATTTTGACAAAAATGACAATAGAACTCTCAAATTATGTGGTATCTGGCAATTCATTTGGAAAAGGTAAAAAAGATTTTATTGCCATCTAATATTACACAACTTAAATACGTGAAAATTGCAAATAAATTTAAAACCAATGGAAATAACTGGTAAAACCAAGTACCTTTTATATTATTGCCAGTACCTGTTAACTCTCAAATTATGTGGTATCTGGCAATTCATTTGGAAAAGGTAAAAACGATTTTATTGCCATCTAATATTACACAACTTAAATACGTGAAAATTGCAAATAAATTTAAAACCAATGGAAATAACTGGTAAAACCAACTACCTGTTATATTATGTTTCAAAGAGGTAAAAAAGATCATGTTGAAACTTCGAGCAATAGTATATTAATCCATGCATTCATTTTTTTCTTCATTATTGTTTAAACAATGGCTAAATTCAGTTATAGTGTTCTATCTGATATATATTTTGAACGGAAAGATGAAAACGACATTATATTACATATAATGAATAATCCATTCTTCAAAATATGCGACAAACAAGAAATTAAAATTCATAACTTAAAAATAAAAAACTTTTTAAATACTTTAAGAAAACGGTACAATCAATGTTCCAGAAACAAGAAATTGTTTTACTCACGCAACCAAGAATGGCTAAGAAATAAACTTATTTTTAAAAAACCATCAGTAACTACCACGGAAACTGGAAAAGGTGGTCGACCAGCAAAGCCAATTGATAATTGTAGTGAAAGATCACGAAGACGCAAGCTTAAACATATCAATAAAGAAGTTTCTTGTAGCATCATAAAGGATTCATTTCTGCATCAAATTCAACCATCGAAAACTAAAAAGGGTAAAATTGCTATCATTGAAAAAATAGTGGAAGCAAGCCCCAGACGCACAAAAAGGATTTTAGAAAGTATGCCGACACCAACTGAAGAAAATAAATTTACTAAGAAGAAGAAGCATTTGCACTATTTTTGGATTTGAAAATGACTAAAAACCAATATACAGAATTGCGGAAGCGAACCAATGAAAAAATTGTGGAATTTTTCCATCATATCGAGATATAGTTTCTGCCAAAAAAGATTGCTTACCTTCACCAACTGCTATTAGTGTAACTTCAAGTTCAGCAGAAATAAAATTGCAGGATCTTCTTGAACACACTGCAGAACGATTATTAAAGACATTTGATGCTGACTATTTAAAGAAGTTTAAAAATTGCAGCATGACTTTAATTTCTAAATGGGGATGTGATGGGTCCTCTGGCCAGAAACAATACAAACAATGTAATGCGGAAAATTCATCAGATGCCAATTTATTCATGATTTCTTTCGTTCCATTACGTTTAACAAAAACTTATATTGGTTCAGAGCCGTCAACTAGTAGAGCTGCAGAGATAGATGTATGGAAGAATGAAATTCCCTCGTCAACAAAATTTTGTAGACCAATAAAGTTTGCTTACAAAAAGGAGACTCAAGATGTCATAGATGAAGAAGTTCGAAAAATAAATGATCAAATTAAAGAACTTCAACCAGTAACATTTAAATTTGATGACCAAGACATTGAAGTAAATTTTAAAATGTGTCTCACAATGATTGATGGAAAAGTTGCACAAGCTTTAACCAAAACAAAGTCATCGTCAAGCTGCACCATATGCCAAAAAACATCAAGTCAATTGAGCCAACCACCAACACAAGACGATAGTTTTAATGAAGCATATGAATTTGGAATGTCACCTCTTCATGCTAGAATTCGTTTTATGGAGCATATTCTTAAATTGGGATACGATTTGGAATTTGGCCCGTTAGGCGAAACAGTGAGAAACAACAAAGAAAATTTGGAAAAAAGAAAGCAAAAAAAAAGATATTCAAGAAAAATACCGTGAGATAGGCCTTATAATTGACCAGCCAAAGCAAGGAGAAGGAAATTCTAATGATGGAAACACAGCAAGGAGATTTTTTTCCGATCCAGAAACTGCAGCTTCTATAACTGGAGTAGATTATGATTTAATACGACGATTCCAAATCATATTACAAGTTATAGCATGTAGCAAAAAGATAGATGCAAAAAAATTTGGTCAGTATGCTAATGAGACAGCAACCCTTTATAACCAAAAATATTCTTGGAGACATATGCCAATCACAGTTCACAAAATTTTGTTCCATGGGGAACAAATAATTCAGCACAATATGCTTCCAATTGGAGATCTCTCAGAAGAAGCCCAAGAAAAAAGGAACAAAGACTACAGATTCTTTCGCGAAAAATAAAAATACAAGAAAAATTTCCAGATATTGCACTAATGAAGATCTTATTAATATTTTGTTGTGCACATCAGACCCATATATGTCCAGTATTCGACAAAAATGGAAATCAACCTCATTAGAGTTAGATGAAGAAGCTAAACAACTACTGCAAAATGAAAATCAAAGCTATTTGGAAGAAATTTTTACTAATATTGTTTAATTAATACTAGTTTAAAGATTATAATTTGTTTCTAATTTTAGTATAAATTTTTATTAATACATTTAAATAAAATATATGTGCACTTTAAATCAATAGTAAAAGTTTACTTAAAATTTTATCGATATTGTGTTCTGTATATAATATATCCGAATGGTATTGATATTGTTGGGAATTTCAGTGTTATTTTGCAGTTTAATCCTCACAAGAATTAGCTTTCTTCCAAAAAAACCAACCTTTGGCCCCTGTGAATATTGAGACTAAATAAATGTCAGGGGCCAAATGTTGGCATTTTCTGACCAAAATTAAGTTTACGAATAATAAATAAGTATTGGTTGTAAAATACGATTGAAGAAAATAAGAAATTATAAAAAAAATACCTATTTAAAATGTCAAAATATTCAACTTTTACATGGAAACTCAACAAAAAATTAAAATGCATTTTTAACTCCAAATTACTTACGTTCCTATCAGTCGATTTTTACGTTTGAACACGCAAATTGAAGCTTAAAGTCCCTTCTATTGAACAAAACAAATTGCGTAAAAAAAATACCAATCCGGTCAAAAGTTATAGAGTTTTGACCGCTATCTCGCGAAATTGACCACTGTGCGCCGGTCAATTATTTCTCAACAACTATTTGTACGTTTTGTTGAATACTCCCTTTTAAACGACAACACAATATTACTAAAGAACACATGAACTGGTCAAGAAGGAATTGGAATACTGTTTTAGTTGGAGATGTGTCAAAGTTTAATTTAAGAGGTCATGATGGAAGAACGTTTGTTCGACGCTTGTAAATGGGTCCAATTTATGTAAAAGATACTCTAACTGGAATTGAATACGGGCAAATTTAAAATGACGTAATGTATTCATAGATTAGAAAATCTATGAGAAATTGTAGATCGGAAAATACGGACACGCAAACTCATAGAACAGTTAATTCAGACAAACAATTTCAATGGATCTCATCAACAATTTAAATGACTCCATGCCTCGGCCTTGTGAAGCAGTACTAAGAAATAATGAATACCCAACAAAATATTGAATCCAAAAATAGTGGAAATGTTTTTAATTATTCCTGTTTGGTCAGCATCACAAAAAAGAATACTTTTAAGTTTTGTTATTTTTTTCTGAAGTTAAATAGCTTTTCTTTTTTGAATAAATAAAACATACAAATTTATAAACTAATAAAAGAGTTGTCAAAAATACATTTTGTTAAAAGTTTCCATTGTATTGTCACTCGCTGTATGTGCCACGTTCTTTTGAAAACTTAATAAAAAAAATTTCGTCCATTGTAAGAAATTGTTCGTTTATTTTACATCAACCTTTCGTGCTGCGAAATAACGAAGTTATGGTAATGCCCAAAAATCGTATTTTTTAATCTTGATTTTTTTTTTTCAAATTACAAACTTAACAGAAAATACTGTTGTTAACTTAATGCTAACCGACGAAATTGCTGTAAAAACGTGGTAATGATGTGTTATCTCACTTCAACCAGTACTAAAAACCACTAGATGGCGGTCGGATAAATAAGATTAAAATTAAGAAAAATAAAATATTAAAAAAATTATTTGCTATTGCAAACGTATTTATTTAGGGCCGTATGCAAAAAAATTAAAGTGTACTTCAAGTAGACTTTATCAACAATTTTGTATGAAAAACATACAATAAAGTGTACTTGAAATACACTTTAATTTTTTGCATACGGCCCTTAATGTTTATGTTCTTTATTAGTGAACGGTAACGGTGTTTGTTTTCCATTTTTTTTTTTAATTATTTCTTAAGTTTTTTGTTTCTGTTAATTAGACAGAAACAGTATTGCCACTTGACGTTATAGTATGGGAGCATAGACTTAAACCATTAGTTTTTTTTTTTTTATTTCTAACCATGACATATAGGGTTCATTTTTAAAAGGTGAATTTCTATGTAGAGTTTATCGTTGCTATAGCGGTAAAACAAACTATCTTTTTTATTTGTACGTGGTTTTTGTAATCTTTAACGAACTAAGTTTAGGGGTTATAGCGATGATATTTTTGTTAAAATAATCAGTTGTGTAATATTAATAATTTATAATTTTAGAAATTAAAAAAAAAATAACCAAGGGTGTTCTAACAGTTTCATGTGTCGTATGTGCTATACAACAGTTGTTGATATTTTCCATACAAAATTATTATGCGGTGTACTATGTAATCAGCTGTTCTTTGTTTACTATTTAATCAGCTTTTGTTGTTTATTCCAAATATTTTTTGTACGTTTCATGTAAATATTATGGCAAAAATGGTAGAAATAAATTTTAAATGGAAGGAAATAATTACATTTTTGTAAAAGAACAATTATTTTGCTTTTATTTGATTTTTTCAGATTGTAGTACAGTGCAAACTCGGTACTCGCGACTACATATTATCGCGACGGGTAATTTTTAACATAGCAGGTTCTATAATCGCGACAGTTTACAAAAAACGGGTTCTATTTCGCCACTTTTATGTATCTATTTTTTTTTTTTTACTTTTTAACCAATAAAACGAAATCCCCGTCCTTTGGTATATTAACCTTTTTTGGATGAATTTGATCTTCAATTTTGTCGGTTTAAATTCAATTTGCGTGAATTACAAGTTGCATAAGTGTTCGTTTTAACGCATTATAAAGCAAGAAAATGCATTAAAAAAGTTCGTACGTACAAAAGAAAGTGGTCTTGGCAAACGTTGGGTCTTAAAGAAAGCTGAGTAGCCAAGAATGGAATGAAATGGAAAAGTGGTTTTTAAAAGAAAGGGAAAAAATATTCTAATATCAGCAGAGATTTTACGATCAAAAGCCAGTCATTTGTATTCCAAAATTTATCAACCAATTCAGGTTTCAATACCAGTGTGGGAGAAATTTAAGCGTCGACATGGAATTAGATTTTTTAAAAATACGGGTGAGAAATTGTCTTCGAAACCTCATCTTATTGATCCATTTGTGAAAGAGTTTAAGGATTACGTTGACTAGCATGGGTTGACTCTTCACCAAATCCACAATGCCGAATAATCCGGTTTATATTATAGAATGCTTCCAAATCACACTCTTGTCACATGTAATAAGAAAAGGGCTCCCGGAGGAAAAATATGTAAAGAGCGAATAACTTTTTTGCCCTGTTCAAGTGCGAATGGCACAAACACTCTGATATTGTTGGTTATTGGAAAATCGAAAAACCCACGCGTCTTTAAATGCTTTTTCATTCAAGGACTGGTTCCATCACGAATTTGTTCCCCACGTAAGTTAATTTTCGCCAATTAGTAAAAGAAAGTTGTTGATAAGTAAAAATTTTTAAGGAAAGCTGAGTGCAAAAGAATGGAATGGGATGGAAAAGTGGTTTGTAAAACAAAGGGAAAAAGATGTTCCAATAGCAGCAGAGATTTTACGATCAAAAGCCAGTCATTTGTATTCCAAAATTTATCAACCAATTCAGGTTTCAATACCAGTGTGGGAGAAATTTAAGCGTCGACATGGAATTAGATTGTTTAAAATTACGGGCGAGAAATTGTCTTCGAAACCTCATCTTATTGATCCATTTTTTGTGAAAGAGTTTAAGGATTACGTTGATGAGCATGGGTTGACTCTTCACCAAATCTACAATCCCGACGAATCTGGTTTATATTATAGGATGCTTCCATATCACACACTTGTCACATGTAATGAGAAAACGGCTCCCGGAAGAAAAATATGTAAAGAGCGAATAGCTTGTTTGCCCTGCTCAAATGCGAATACCACAGACACTCTGAAATTGTTGGTTGTTGGAAAATCGAAAAACCCACTCGCCTTTAAATGCATCCTCATTAATCTTGTAATATATAAGTCAGTAATAACGCCTAGATGGCATCATTTATATTCAAGGACTGGTTCCATCACGAATTTGTTCCCCACGTAAGTTAATTTTCGCCAATTAGTAAAAGAAAGTTGTTCATAAGTAAAAATTTTTAAGGTCCAAGAATATTTGGCTTAAAAAAGTCTGCCGCAAAAAGAAGATTTGCTTTTAGATAACGCGAAGTGTCACCCAGTTGTGGAACTAAAAAGTAATGACGGTTTAATTATAGCAATGAATCTCCCACACAATTTCGCTGCGCTTATTCAACCGTTAGATCAAAAGTTGTCAACTTGGTCAAATTAAATTATAAAAAACAACTGCTCACCCACTTGCTTGGCGAGAAAGGAACAAAACTTCAATCATAAAAATGCAGTTCAGATTCTAGCTACGTCCAGGGATAAAATATCAGTGTCTAATATCCAAAAATCCTGGAACGCCTGGTCGAATTCGGTAGTGAATGGAGTGAAGAGGATAACATGTCCTTGAATATTTTAAAAAATATAATTCAGGACGAAAACGAAGATATTTCAACTATTGGTACACTTGTTGCTTAAATTGGTACCGAACATCGTTTCACGAATGCTGACATAAACAACAGGATTCAAGAAGAATTTCATCTGGAAAGTAATGAGGAGCAAATGTTATTATCAGATATGGAATTGGAGGATTTACAAGATAGCAGTCATGAAGAAAACAAAATTAAAGTGGACGATGCTATAACATCTATAAACATATGCATACAATGGGCACTATGTGAACTATGTGATTCAGCTGTTATTTAAAAAAACAATTTGCCAAAAAAAAACATCTCAAAATCTCCAATTTCTTTAAAAATGTTTAAAATGTAAATAAATATATATAGCAATATAAACAATTCTAATTTTGAAATTACATAAAATTTTTCAATAAAATTTTGGGTTCTGTTATCGCGAAAATTCAGTTTCGTGAAAGGTCTGGTTTTTAATTAGACGCGAAAATCGAGCTCACACTGTATATGAATATATGACAGGTTGTTCACATATGTACTATTTGACGTATTATATCTTATGGTGTACAACAACATACAACTTTAGTACACCTTATGAATTCCGTAATTGATACAATCGAAAATACAGTTGCTGGCTTAGTTCATACATTTATAAAATTTAAAAACTCCAAATATTTGTTAAAGTAAAGTCAACAACCATTTTCAGTAAATCTATTGTAAAGCTAAATTCATTAAGCTTTTATCAAATTATTGTAACATCTAAAAGCTTTAACAATTTCAATGGACTAAAAAGAAATAGTTCTTTTAAAAGCTTTCATAAAACAAAAGAATAGAATTTGCTGAATATAACTTTTTTTCGAAATAACACTAAAGTATACTGGCCATTGCTGCGCTGACGTTAAAAAGTCGAGACGTTAATAAATAAAAGCAATTTATTTTTTTGTAGTAATTTATTTTATAATTATTTTTTTTGTTATTTTAAGAAAAATATATTAAAAATAAACAAATATAAAACGTAAACGTAAATTTTTTTTTGCGAAAAAGCAATTTTAATTGAACAAAAACAAAGTATTCAAAGTGTTTTTAAAAGCAATATACCCAAAAAGAAAAGTTCCTGTATAACACAAAAATATAAAAAAACACCCGACCAATTTGCAAAAAAGAAAAAAATATATAATAGAAAAAAGTAATAATACAACCATCCACCGTGTGAAAGAAAGTGAGTTGTGAAAATTTGATTTTCAATTAAAAAAATTTAAAAAAAAAATGCCTAATAGCTATAAATCTTCAAAAGACTTTTTGGTAATATTGTGAAAAATAAGAACGTATTTAAATGAAAATAACAACAAAAAGAAAACAAATGTAAAAACAACAATAATAATACGGTTGCCAAGCATCATCATCTACTTAATAGTGCACATAAATGCGGCGCGGTATTTTACGGAAAGCGGATTCACATTTGTTGTATTTCTATCATAACAAACAATTTTTTAAGTTGTTTTCAATAATTTTCCCCCTCTTCAAAATTTTAGATTAAAAAAATAAAGAAAATTTTTAAATACAACATCATTTACAGAGAGCAATAGTTTTTTTTAAACATAAATTCTTAAACATAAGAACAACCAAAAAAAAAAAAATATATGGTATAAAAATAGAAAAATCAATTCCATGATAATAATATGGACAAGAAACTAACTATTCATGTGAAAAATTAAAGTGAGATTATATGAAAACAAAGAGATTTTAAAGAGAGAAGAGAGTGTAAATACAGAGAGCGAAAGAAATGTGTACTAAAATACATTTTTACCGCTAATAAAAGAAAAATGAAGAGAGTGTGTTTCACAAAGTGACAATATTTAAAAGCTTTAAAGCAAGAATGCCAATTTAGCTGTTTGCGATATAAAAAAAACACAATTTTTATTTATGCTATTCTCAACTCAAAATTAAATTTATTCTGATCTTTTTAAAGGAAAACGTTAAATATAGTGCACTGCCGACCGATAAGTTAAATTCATGATTTGACAATTCATTACATACGCGTACCTCATTCCATGTCTTCAAAGATCTGGGGCCTAATCGTCGCATTCGTTATCGAAATTTTTCGATCGAGATTACTTTTTTATTTTCCAAAATAAAATACTAAGAATTATTTTACTCTGTCAAAGTTAACGAATTATAGCCCCTAGCGTCTTTTCTAATAACTAAATCAAAATATGGAATTTCGATTGATTTTACTAGATATCGAATGCGGCGATTAAACTCCTGATATTTCTATATTATGGCTATTGCCAGGTTATACTACCTACATAATAATTAAAAATAACATGGCATTATTCCATAATTTTGATGCTACGTAGAACTTTTAATTAATAGTCCAGCAGTATATTTCCGATTCGAAAGCAATCAATTTAATATATCAGAAACCGATTTTCTGCACCCTTTATATGGAAAAAATATTTACACTATATTCCACACCAAATTGCAGATCATTGGATAATGACTTTTGACATTTCACAAATAAAATTTTCCTCATAATAAAGGTTATCTCAATACATTTTGAACAAAAAATCCAATGGAATAGAAGGTTAACAAAAGATAGATGCTAGGCGAGTGATTTTATAGATTGTTTTTCAATACTCGAGCTAAAAAAATGAGAGTTCGAAAATATTTGATATTTGTTTGTTTAATAAATTTTTTTTTAAAGGGGGGCAAGTCAACAACTTATTTTTTCTTTGATTAGTTGTCTCTATTAAAATAGGATTCATTACGAAAATTCATATGTTGGCTTTTCCCATAGCCTATATTTCTAAAGACCCATTTACACGATACTACCCAGACGTATGATTTTTCGAAATAAAAATTTGATGAAATTCATCGGACTGTCATAAACTAGTACCAACATTATTTCTGCATACTTAGGCCATTTACACCATCACACTCAAGTCTTTTGAAAACAGCTGTTTAGAATAACAAGCAAATTTATTTTGAAATTTTATTTTATTTCAACATTCTCTGGTCCGATGAAAATGGCAAGTTTTTAGAAATGTTTCTAAAACCACCGGACTTCGAACATAAAATCCTACAGACTGTCAATTTCATAACATAAGCTTTTTACATGATACGACTTTTTCATAATACTCGACTTTTTGAAAGGTCGTATTACAAAGTGTGATAGTGTAAACTGGCCTTAAATTATACTTAACGAATTTTTTAAGTTGACATCACTGCTCTACAGTATTAAAGACAAGATATAACGGTTTCTCGATTTTCTTTCATTTTGTTTTGAAAGTAACAGTTCATTCAGACGTGAGTATTATTTGAAGAGAATAAAAGAGAGAATGCTGAATAAAAAAATGTGAAAAAAATGAGTTTTGTTTTAGTTTTCTTAAGGGAGCTTCCTGTTCTTTTCATTTAGTTTCGTTTAGTTTTCCCCAAGATGCTTGCGGAAAATGTGGAAAGCACGAATATTTTTTCCATTAATTGCGTGTTGATGTGCGTGTTGTGTCATTTCACAAAAGCATAAAATAACGGGGTGTTCCTTTTACAAAAAGAAAAAAAAAGACTTTACAACTTAAACGAAAACGTAGAAAATAAATATAAATATAGTGCTGGAATACGTCAATTCTTTTGAAACACACAAAAACTAAACCATAAGCACAATTACTAATGCAAACAGCCAATGTTGTTTATGACACCAAGGATTTTAAACGAAGAGGCGTTAACCCTTAGAACAAACAAAAAATGTTGATGTCTACAGACTAAACGCCGACAAATGTGACCTCATAAAATATGCAAGTATGTTTTTGGCTGGACACTAATGCAGAGTGAACCGAAAACACAGATACAAGTAATTATAATAAAAAAAAAATCTTGAAACAGCTTGTTAATAAATGGGCGAAGTCGGTATAGTGTCTGTGGCCTTCTAACAAAAGAAAAAATACTTCAACACGTTGGTCAATATCTCCTAATTTGCTTGGCCATTTGGATTTGACTGGTTCTCGTTGAATACACACAGCGCTCCGTTTCATACATATAATTCTTTTCAAATCAAAGACTCTAACTACCAGTTATTCGTTACTCGTCATTGGAATTTGTACTTGTCTTAATTGACAACACAATATCAAACTCAAACTCGATGATACAGAAACTCTATTAGCTGCTACTTTTCCCACTACGATGACTACCGACTTCATTGTGTTCTAAATGTATGTGCGCAGTTTCAATTTTCTTCCTTTTGTGTTATCCAGAGATTCCTTAATCATAATCATCCTTATTACCATATACCAAGGCATAACTTCACTTTCAAAAACCAACAGGAAAGAAGAAAGTCAGAAATACTCGTTAATGCCTGTGTGTTAATTATCATAAATTAAATAAATACAAATTGAAAAAAGAGGACATTTATATTTAAAACAAATACCCTCGAGGACTTTTCAAAAAAAAAAAAATGTTTTGTTCTATTACCAAATGAAACCCTAAAGAGATAAGAAAAACGGGTCACATCTCTAGTGTAATATAATTTTGTAAAAATTTAACTTGTCTGCTTCCTATATAACAAAAAAAAAATGAAAATGATGGCCTTATAAAACAGTTAATGTTATGTATCACTACTCTATCTATATATATATATGTATATATATGTACATTTCTTTTAAATCTTTTAGTTTATGCGGCCCAGTTTGTAAATTCTAAAAACGAAACTAAAGTGGTTTTAATAACAAATTGAAAACAGAAATTACTAAAATATTATGGGCTGTGGACAAAGTAAAATCCATCTTTATCCTAGAAAATCGAAAAGTAAAGCGAATGGCAAAAAAGGAGGGCATGGTAAGTACAGAATGAAATGAAACATTTTTATTTTAAAACTCCCCACCCTAAAAAGGACACACATTCATTCGCCTGTACGTGTTTGTTTGTTTGTATGAGTGTACATGAACATTCATTCATTCTAAAATATACATATGTATATAAATATGTACTTACAACATATTCGAAGGATACTACCACCACCTGTTCGTTAAGCCTACTAGTATTATATACTGTAAGGCCAAAACCCAACCGGAGTAGGGGATATTTTGTAAAACATTATTTATGTTCTAGTCCTACATACAAATTTAGGTATTCTAATTCAACATGTTACTTCAATGTCCGTCCATCAATGAAAAAGAAAAACAACAACGTGCGTTTTATGTGTGTATACACCGTAAAATAGTTGTCACATAAGTTCCTAGATTTTAGGAAAATTTTCTTTATTTCGAATAAACAGATTTGAAATTTATCTAAGGTAACAAGTTGTTTGTATTTGTAAAAGATAGAATTCGTTATAAAAAGCAATAACTATAGCATCAAATATCAGGTACTTAAGTCCATCCTCGGTTTTTATTTGGTTTAATAGAGCGGAGTAACACTCTTGGGCAACACTATGAAATATTACTTTAAACAGTAATTCATCCAATGTTTTTGTATTAAGACAGCTCCAAATAAAAACAAGTTAGAAAATAATAGTCAGTCTAGACCGACTATATGATACCCTACACCATGAGTCAAAATTGTCTACATTGGTCAGGATAGTGCGGTAAGGCTTTTTCCGATTTTTATACTGAAAACAGCATTTGCGGTCAAAATACGTTGGTATACCAAATTTCAGACCGATCGGAGGTATGCGCTTTTCGGAAGTTTATCCGGTATAGAGATTTAGGTCTAATTAATTGGATATATAAAATAGGCATAAGTCAAATGCGTGTGCCATTGTTATAAATTTGTTGCCAGCCGAAATGAAGAAGATCATATTGGGGAATGGGCCGATTCTGACCATATTTGCTGAAGTCCGTTGTTTTTCTAAAAACATAAACAAATCAAATTTTAGAAAAAAATTTTGTTTTTATGTAGGTTTTAGTGAAGTTCAGGAATCAGCGTTATATAGGTTATTTTTGGAATACAAATGGTTACGATAAACATATTCAAACCGATTTTCAACGAGATTAATATGATAAATTGGGGCAATTTGCATGGAAACTACGTCAGAACATGCACCGAAGTATACTAATATTTGCGACCTGCAGACAGACAGACAGACAGACGTACGGACAGACATCGCCGAATCGACTCAGGAAATGATTCTGAGTCGATAGGTGTAATAAGTAAGATAATTATAGTCGTTTTAGACCTATTATACAATACCCTACAACATGCGTTTCGAGAGAGGGTCTTGGATCCAACTTAACTGAATATTAAAAATAAGCATAAACCGAATTTTTGTGCTATTGTTATTGATTTGAGCCATACAGAAATGTAAAAGTTCATATCTAATGTTATTTTTATATGGGGACTAGGTCAAAAAATGGACTAAAATTGACCATATTTAGTAAAGTCACTTACTTTTCTTAAAAACATACATATAAACCAAATTTTAATAAAATCTCTGCAATATTTGTTTTTTTTTTTTAATAGATTTAAGCAAAGATGGTGAATCAGCTATATAAGGGGACTATAACTAAAAATGGTCTTCCAGGGTCTATTTTTGGACTACTGATTAGTGGGTATAATAAAATAATTTCATTTCATCAAGGTTTACATGGACACACAGACAGACAGACGGACGGACGGATGGACGGACGGACATCGATCGGTATAATAAAAGATCAAATATCACCACAAACTCATACCCTCACCATGGTGGTATAGGGTATAACAAGTCAACAACATCCTTCTATGAAGTTATTGGATCGATTCCTTTGAAAAAAAAGTTCAGTGGATATCACCAACCATTTAATTGTCTTAATGACTCGCCGTTGTGAAGCATTACTAAAAAATCATGGAACTACAAAATATTGAAAACAAAATTAAAGGGAAAGTTTTCAGTTTTGTCAACAGCATATACAGTCATGCTCGGTATTCGCGAATACCCATTATCGCGAAGTCCCGGTTATCGCGACGTCTTAATTTTTAACATTGCAAGTTCTATAATCGCGACAGGTTACGAAAAACGGGTTCCATTTTCGCGACTTTTATGTATCTGTTTTTTTGAAATTTGATTACAATGTCTATAACCAAAAAAGGGAAATCCCCTTATTGAATGATTTTGATTTTCAATTTTGTCAGTTTATTCGTGTCATTTGTTGTGTAAATACATCTCTTAATATGGGAAAAGTTCAACATATTTTGAAGCCAACGATTTCTCAAAAATACAGATTAAAAAAATATTAAAAAATGGAGATTCCATAAATTCAATTTGGGTGAATTACCAGTTGCACAAGTCTTCGGTTTACCGCATTATAAAGCAAGAAAATTCATTAAAAAAGTTCGTACATGCTACAGAAAGTGGCGCTGGCAAGCGTGGCACCTTAAAGAGAGCTGGTTTTAGGAAAAAGGGACAAAATGTTCCAATATGAGCAGTGATTTTACGATCATTTGTATTCCAAAATTTATCAAACCAATTCAGGTTTCAATGCCAGGGAATGATAGTTGAAGAAATTTAAGCGTCGACATGGAATTAGATTTTTAAAAATTATGGGCTAGAAATTGTCTTCGAAACCTCATCTTATTAATCCATTTGTGAAAGAGTTTAAGGATTACGTTGATGAGCATGGGATGACTCTTCACCAAATCTACAATGCCAAATCTACAATGACGAATCCGGTTTATATTATAGGATGCTTCCAAATCACACTCTTGTCACATGTATTGAGGAAACGGCTCCCGGAAGAAAAATATGTAATGAGCGAACAATTTTGTTGCTCTGTTCAAATGCGAATGGCACAGACAAATTGATTGTTGGTTGTTGGAAAATCGAAAAACCCACGCCCCTTTCAATAATCCTGTAATATACAAGTCCAGTAATAACGCCTGGATAACATCATTTATATTCAAGGATTGGTTCCATTACGAATTTGTCCCCCACGTAAGTTTCACCACTTAGTAAAAGTTGTTCATAAGTAAAAATATTTTAGGTCCCAAAATTTGTGGCGACATATCACCCAGTTGAGGAACTAAAATGTGATGACGGTATAATTATAGCAATGAATCTACCGCCCAATTGCACTGCGCATATTCAATAGTTAGATCAAAACGTTATCAACTTGGTCAAAATAATTTTAAAAAACAACTGCTCATCCACTTGCTTGGTGAGAAGGGAACAAATTTGGAGCTCAAACTAAAAAACTTCCACCTCAAAAATGCAGTTCAGATTCTAGCTACGTCCTGGGATAAAATATCAGTGTTCAATATCCAATAATCCTGAAAACTGAATTTTCGCGATACGTCTGGTTTTTAATTAGTCGCGAAAATTGAGCTTGTACTGTATATGAATACTTTTAAGTTTTTTTTAAGTTTTCTTTTTTATATGCGTACGATTTAGAAGTTGAAGTACTAAATTTTACTACATAATCTAAGATATGACGTGAAATGCCTAGATGAACAAGGTCTCTCCATTAATCCAAGTAAAACATTTCCTGTACCATTACATAGTAAAAGATAATTTAATCTTATTAAAGGTTCAATGTCTAGGGTTAACTTTAAATCAGAAACAAATTTTGAATCCCCATTAACGAGTAGATAACATAATCAGAAAAGGCCAAACAGCCTTATGGGTAACAAAAGGCGTTGTTGGTACAACCTGGAGTCTAAACGACAAAATACTATTGTGGGTCTAAACTGCGAAAGAGCAATTAACGATCACGATCTAGAAAAGACTGTAGACTTCTGGTAAGAGTGTTAACGAACCATTAATAGGCTGATATTTATGCCAAGAGAGCAGGACAGCTGACTAGCGAAATTGTATACTATGTGGAGTACCAAGGGATAAAGACTGTGAAACACATTTTCTGTTACTGTCCAGCACCAACATATTAGAGGACTATATTGCTTCTAAGATCAAGATGAACTTCAAGACATGAAATGATAATGAGACTCCTGACTTTCGCCAAGACTCTGTGGAGTAACCTGGACAACAGCACTTCATACTAGTTTTTGACAAACGGGTCATCGCAATCACCGGACCTAGAATGATCTATACGGACTCTCTGACCAACTTCTGCAACCTAATCTGATCTGTCTACCCATGCGGCAAAGTTCTGCAACAGAAAAACATGGCAAAATAAGGTTGGCATGTGCACTTCTTATAGGTGTCGTAAAAACCTGTCCACCATTGGCTCAAGAAGACAAATTCATCCGTAAATATTTTAAATAAAAATTCAACATTAACGGGAAAACTAAGGCGCATTAATAATGCATATTTCAATTAAATTATTTTGAATTTATTCCTGGTTATTAACTAACGTTAATTATCTTTCAAAATAGTTTTTAAGTCTGTGGTCTCTAGTCAAAACAGCATATGTCTTTTTTGGAACTTTTTAAGAAAGAGTTTAAAAAGTGTGAGATGCTATTATTCTATTTTTAAAGCACGATTTCGGTATCTGAGCAGCCCGACCTGACAAATAAAATACAATAAATTTGGGAAACATTTTCTCTATTTCTCAACATAATTTCCTTTTAACTCGATACACATTTCCCAGCGATATTCAATAGCTGCGATAACCTGCTTATAGTTGGAACTGTCTAGCTCCTCAAAATAGCCATCAAACACAGACTCCACCTCTTCATTCTTGGCTAATCTTTTACCACCGAACCATTTTTTCAAGTTTGGAAATAGAAAATACTACAAAATTGTCTTGATGACACAGAACTTTCTTTTTGCCAAATTCGGTCTTCGTTTCCTTAATTTCATCGCTTAACCGCTGCAATAAGTTTCCATAATTCTCGCCGCACATCCCAAATTACAGATATCATAACCCTGCCTGCAGATGGAACTCTCTTCGCATTTTTTGGACACGATTGTATTATTTCAGTCCATTGTTTTGACTGTTTCTTTGCCTCAGGTGTAAATTGGGGACCCATGTCTCATCCATGGTTACGAATCGACGCAAAAACACACTATTGAAACATCTTCACGACACTGTTTTTGTTCTATTATGAACGAATGCTTACTCATCTCCAATTTTAGGTCAATATGCGTTGTATACCACTTTTTGAAATGCCTGTCATTTCAGCCAGCTCAGGTGCCTTCAGCCGTCGATCACCCGATCATTTGGTGAATTTTCTTAACTGTTTCTGGAGTGGGTCACTTCAATTCGTCGACCACTATGGTGTAAGTCTTGGCAGCTCGTACAACCTCGTTTAAGCTCTGCCAACCAATATTTTATAGTCGTAAACGAAGGAGCCGACTCCGCCAGAGTAGAATCAAGTTCGGCCTTAATATTGGATGGACTAAGACCTTTCCAATGGAAGTATTGAATTAGATAACAGTTGCCACTTTTCAGAGATCATTTACTTTTGATGGCTCCAAAAAATACATATCAACGTGCGCCTTCCAACTTGGAACATATGTTTTATAATGTTGCCACTTTTCATCAAAGTAATTTTTCTCAAACTACTGCCGCCATCTATACTTCAGGTCGGGTTGTTCTGAGGCCGCTCTCGTAGTTCAAGCAGATTGGCAATAAATATATGTCGGTATAAGTAATAGCCTGCAGTTAAATAGGCGCACTTCAAGTGCAGCAGATTGAGTTAGTTTTCTTCAACTTTTTCGCCTTGTGGCTTTTCCAGAAGTTTTCTTCTTCTTCAGACTCTGGGAACTTGGAATCATTTTCGCTAACGTAGTAAGTGCACAAAACCACACTTCACACATGGTGATTTACGGCAATTTCACCTAAGTATGTTAACTATAAAAAAAATCACGACAAAACTTGAAATTGCAAAAACACTTTTAATGCATGAAAAACAAGTAAAAGTGTTAAATTCGGTTGTGCCGAATTTTTTGTACTCTTCATATGGAGATAACGTTTACATTAATATGTAAACTTATTGCACTATTTATAACAAATGATAAACTTAATACTAAATTTACCCCATTGTCAATAGCAACATGCTCGAAATAATGACAAACAATATTATCATAACTTTACCTAAGTAAATGAGTTTTTTTGTGAATGAGCGTGATTTCAACAGACAGACGGACATCGCTATATCGACTCAAAATGCATTTTCCGATGCGTTACAAGCGGAATGACAAACTGCTATATATCCTCTGTACAGTGGTGAGGAGAATATAAATACAAACGCGGATTGAAAACTCTTCAGTGTGGCTTATTCCACAACTCCCTACGAAGGTTGTTCTATGAATTCCCACTTTCTGTTGCTGGCCTAGCATACAAATTCTAACGTATCATCTAATGTTTATGATAAATTAACCATTATGATCAACTTGAAAAAGTTAAAAATAATTGAACCTGGAGAGATATCAAGAATGCGTGTTGTGCTACCAGTGCTCGTTAAAAAAAGAGAGATATTAGCTAGAAACACATTCGAAGGTAATTGGAACCAAACTATGGCATTTATGAACGTATTCCGCAACTCCCGATTCTCCCCTACATATAATCGGAGAATATGATGGTACTTACTAAAAACTCTTACGTTATGCTGTTATGCCTTGAGAGCACAGAAATATATATGATTACTATGAAAGTCCATTAAATAGATAGAAATTTCGGAGTTATAATATTAACTTTAAGAAACATAACAAAGATTGTGGCAACTGATTTGCATTCATGTATGGTTTTTCAAGAAGTGTGAACATTTAAAATAAATTATTAGTTTACAAAAATTCTCACACCTTATTTATTTAAGGTTACTGTTTCTCATACTATTTCGGCCCAACTTTGCATTTCTTGGTTTATTTAACATTTGTTCCTACTTCCCGTTTTTCTCATCTATTATATTGTTGGTTGCAAACGTGAAGGACATTAAAACGGTAGAACAGGGAAAAAAACACTTTACAATGACTGATTGATTTTTACTAATTTGTTACTTGATTGAAAGAAATAATACAACATGTACGTACATTCAGTAATAAGTTTTATAACATGATGATGACGATGATGATGTTGATGATGATTTTATTTAGAAAATATACGAGGAGAAGCAATAAGAACAATCAATTGCAAAGATACACATGATTTGTCATCAAGTGTTAAGAAGGAATGAAAACAAAGGATTCAGGTCATGCAAAAAAGTTTTTATATTTGTCAAGGTATTATTGTAAGAAGATTTAAAATATTAACAACAAAAAAAAAACAATGTTATTAAATCAAAAATAGTTTTTTTTTTTTATTGATTAAGATGATTAAAGAATAAGGACATAAACGTAGATTAATCTATTGAATTTCATTTCTATTTGTAAACTCAATAATCCGTATAAAATCATTTCAGGTGATTCGGAGGCGGAAACAGATGAAGAGGAAGGTCATATCGACGATACTGAAAATCGAGAACGTGATCGAACTGAAGACACAGAAGAAAATAGCAATAAAGAATCTGGAGAATCGGATGAAGAAGTTTCAGTATCATTACTACGCGCCAGAAACCTAACGTTGCTGCAAAGCCAGTGAGTACTTTTGAAATTATATGATTTTACCTACTTAAATACTTTAATAATTGCCCTGTTTTAGGGAAATTTCCAGTAGTCAGCAGAATTTTTTCCGCATGCTGGATAAAAAGATAGAAGATGTAAGTTTTTTGTTTTTTTAATGAATAACTCTGAATAACTTAGTAATATTATCGTCGGAATTATACAATTACAGGGTCCGGATTATGATTCAAATAGTGAAACAGAAATAGCACTAGAAGAAGCTCGCTTAAATGCTTTGGTTCAGCATTGGGAATCAGCTAGCTTAACGACATCAATGTGTTCCTCAGCAAGTCGTTCACTGCAAACAACACCAGTACGACAAACATCAGCTAAACAGTTGACCGCAGCTGCGCGAGCTATGCTGCCAACCGGTATACCACCACAAGTTCTAAACTCAGAGTTTCTACCTCATCCTGGGACACCACCAACCAGCAGTCAGCTAGCGGCCAGTGGCGCACTAAAACTTACGCCTAGTAAGCAAATATCCATTCCTCAAATGAATTCTGGCATGTTGCATCAAATATCTGTGATGCCACAAATGCCGCTCAGTATAAACACGGAGACATCGCCACCAAATATGGCCAACGTTACCGCTAATACGTCCAATGCCCTGGCTATAATGCAGGCACCCAATGCACAAACGACGCCACAATATATGCTGGCCATACCAACAGGGTCCTCGCCACTCTTAGGTAAGACCGGACAGGTTAGTCCTAAACGTTTGGTTGATGGCCGTTTGTTAATGAATACGACGAGTCCGCTAACACAACAAATGCAACCACCCCCGCCGACCAATCCTATACAACAGCAGTATATAACCGCTACCCCGCCAAATTTACAACAACAACAACAACAAACAGCCCCACTTAATTATAATGTCAATGGTGGACGTGTGCCGCCGCCCCAGTCAGCGGTAAACATGCAATTGTCGTATTATGGACAAGCTGCCACGGTGCAACAAAGCATGCAACAGTATGGTGAAACGATAACACAACAACAGTTGCAACAGCAGCAGCAACAGCAAATGCACCAACAACAACAAATGCAACAGCAACAAATGCAGCAACTGCAACACCAACAACAACAAATGCAACAACAACAACAAATGCAGCAGCAATATGAACAATCTCAGCTAGGCCAAAGTCAAACACCATCATCCTCAACAACATCTTTTTATGGCGACGTCATCCATAATGTTCAGGCAAGTAAAGTAACAATAAACTGAATCAACAACTTCCTTTCTACAGCTCTACTCCCCTATGGAGTTAACTTTACCGCTTTTGAATAGGTTTAAGCGCATCTTTATTTAAATTTGCATTACTTATATGACACATCGCAGGTTTATGTACAAATATCGCTATCTTCAATTTACAATAAAATTAATTTTTGGTTTCATACCCTTCTCTGCTATAAATAACATTTTTTTTAATATTGATTTTAGTTTTTAAAATCATTAGTAGCACTATTTCTTATTGTAGTAAACGGAGCGATAAATATTTTTAGATCTAATGAATAAATTGGTTTTCATCGCTCACATCAAAACAATTCTTCGATTTCGATTGAAAAAGACTTCTTCCAGCTGCAGTTTACTATAATTTGTACGAAATGCGTATCTCTAGCGGTTTTTCGAGATAACCAAATATTTTAATTACTTCAATTATATAATATGGCAAGCGAAAAATTCAGTTAAGCTTCTATTACACGACGTGTTTTTTACATATGTACTGTCACTTTTTTATCTATATGTAATTCCGTATGCCTGACAAAATTGTCGTTTTACATACGATTCATAAATTTTGCAATCACATAAATTTTGCATATCGCTCATTTGCGAGAAGTCCCGCATAACTCAAAAACGCGATTTTTTTTTTTAGTTAATAAGGCAGAAATATGGGTCACACCGTAATCTAAAACATATCAAAAAATGGTACTGATATCCCTTTCTCACATAGAGTGGCAACCAAAAGTGTTTTGTACTATACTCAGCAGTTAGGCTTAAATGAAAACTTTAAATGAATTTATCTCGGTATCACTTTTTTCTAGTTATGCCGGCCTTCTAGCAAATGAGCGATATTTATTTTAGTATGACATAACTTCTAAATGTAAACAGCTGATTTTTTAATTGTGTGAATTTACAAAATTAATTGTTGAAAATAAAGTTATATATTTTATATATTTTTTAATTGTTAATTAATATTAAACAATTTATTTTTCTTTTAATATTAATCTTTTTAATTTACTCCGTTCGTCTTTCGCTACAAACAGTGTTGTATTTTCATATGTTTTGTCATGTCAAAATAGAACCTGTTCTAAGATCACAATATTCTACACATAACTTTACTATTCCATAGGCTCTTCTAAATTATGTTATCTGTTACATTTCAATTTTAGGCGGCCAATACTGAATACCGATTTCCACCAGCCATTAGTGTGCAACGTTTGGCTCCTCAAGTGCAGCGACAACTTCGCGAAACACAAGAACTCATCAAAGATTCATGTCCCCAGTTATATGCAGCAGGCTATGGCAGCCCTGGGCCACCGCCACTTCGTAATCCAGCAGCTGTAACAGCACGTAATCACCCAACTAATAGAAGACCTACCCTGGAGACACAATTTTCACAAGAACTCTCGTGATATCTACATAATTAACAAACAAATCTAAATTAAACTGAACTAACGCTTATTGAAGCCAAATTTAGCATGTTAACAAATTATGGTATAAACTACAAGAGAAAGGACAAACAACAATGGAATGGATAGAATTGAATCTTAAAGTGGCAGACAATGAGTTTTAAGAGGACCCAACTAAAAAAAAAAGTAAACAAATTACATGTATTCCAAACTAGACCAACCAAACAAAAGTCTTTAACATTAATAATATGGAACTCTTAAATGCTTACTTTTATGATAAAGAAGCCACTTAAAATTGTTCGATTTTATTCAGATGAGTTCATATTGTGTACTCTAACATTCTCATAACAAAACTAATAAATCTCGTTAAATAATGATTCTGACTAATTAAAAAGAAATAAAATAATTCAAAATTAAAAATAACAATAAAATGTCATATAATTCATTTGCATTAACACCACTTTTCTTGATCTTATCTTAATTGAAACTCTCTGTACCACTTAAATTCAAATAGGACTTTTGAGCCAAAATAAACGCCCGCCCAAACGCCCCCATTTTGTTCTAGTCATATGTACTGTTATCTGTCATCCTGATGCACCATATAGGAATTATATTATAGTATATACAAAACATAACAACGTTCTTAAAAGGAAAAACAATAAAAAAAAATTAAAAAAGATATATTTAAAAATGTACCAATCCAATGAGAATTATAACTGTTTTACTTTTGTTCGGTGTACTGTACTGCAAAATAAAACCAAAAAAGATAAAAACAAAACTTTGTAAACATACTCGTATTGTATTTTGAGTCATTTTTATTAAGATAATGATAATGTGTAGCATATTATTATTATTTATTATTAAATTATTATTAATTATAATAATTATATATTGTATTTATTATTAATTGAATTATTTATTATTATTATTATTATTATTATTATTATTATTATTATTATTATTATTATTAATTCTATATACTCTAATTTGATGTAAAATAGTTTTTTTCTTATAAAAAAAAATGAAAATAATAATAATGAAGCCAAAAAATAAATAAAATCGATGATGTTTAGAGCGGAATTTTTTCAATGTCTAATATTAAAATTCTATATCTTAATAGATAGAAGGAGAATCGTACTGGGGTAGAGTAAAACTTGTGGACCACGGAACCTTTACCCCACGAAAGTCAACTCCAATGTAATATGTATTCCTGATCTGTACTGAAGCGCGTATCAGAGGGAAAAAAACAGAAACCTACATATACAGCGAGTGACAATACAATGGAAAATTTTAACAAAATGTATATTTATTGCCTAGAACGGTTAATACCAAAAAAATGGATCAAAAAATTAAAAACTTTTTTTATTAATTTACAAATTTGTATGTTTTATATATAAAAAAGCTAACCCATAAAACCCAAGTTTTTATTATACTCCCTTTCTTTGTAAATGAAGGTTACCACCATGTAATTAAATAATTGATTGACTGAAAATTAAAAAAAATTTTTTTTTTGTTTTTTGACATACATAGATATTTCATCATTTAAGACAATCAATTATTGAATTTGATTTTTGGGGGGGGAAAAAATGTTAGATAATTTTGTTGTCACCAGGAGCTGTCTGCAAAGCTTCAGCTCGATTGGATCACGGGAAAAGTGTTAAAAACTGATCCAGAGTTTTGCCGACAGACAAGCAGACATTACGAGTTAATATAAAGGGAGTAAAAACAAGTAAAGGTGCTATTACACGAAGTGTTTTTTACATATGTACTTCACTTTTTTTATCCATATGAAATTCCTCATGTCTGTCAAAATTGTCTTTTACATACGATTCATAATTTTTGTTATCACACGTGCATATGCATTTCCGTATAACATAACCTCTAAATGTAAACAACAGCTGATTTAATTTGTGAATTTACAAAAATTTATTGTTAAAAAAAAGGTTTATATATTTTTTAATTGTTAAATAATACTAAACAATTTATTTTTCTTTCAATATTAATCTTTAAAATTTACTCTATTTTTCTTTCGCCACAAGCAGTGTTGTATTTTCATATGTTTGTCAAGCAAAAATAGAACCTGTTCTAATTGAAAAATGTACATGTGACTTGTATTGTATAAACAATATTGTATTGTACATAAACAATATTTCATATGTATCACACGATGTGTACAACTTTTGTTGTGGGAAAATTTGACAGTACATATGTAAAAAACACATCATGTAATAGCGCCTTAAGTGTTAAATTCGGCTGGGCCGAATCTTTGATACCCTCCACCTTTTTCATTTTCAATTTTCATTTTTTTTTATCATTTTCCATTTTTCACTATTCAATTTTCATCTTTCGTTTTTCATTTTTAGTTTTTCATTTTCAATTTCTCATTTTCCATTTTTCATTTTTCATTTTCCACTTTTCATTTTCCATTTTCGATTTTTCATTTATCATTTTCCATTTTTCAATTTTCATTTTCCATTTTTAATTTTTCTTTTTCCGTTTTCCGTTTACCATTTTTCATGTTCCATTTTTCATTTTTCATTTTCCATATTCCAATTTTCATTTTTCATTTTCCATTTGCCATTTTTAATTGTAAATTTTTCATTTTCCATTTTTCATTTTCCATTTTTCGTTTTTCATTTTCCATTTTTCACTTTAATTTTTCCATTTTTCATTGTTCATTTTCCATTTTCCATTTATCCTTTTTCATTTTCCATTTTCCCATTTTTAATTTTTAATTTTCCATTTTCAATTTTTAATTTTTCGATTTCCGTTTTCCATTTTTCATTTTCCATTTTTAATTTTTCATTTTCCATTTTTCAATTTTAATTTTTCAGTTTTCATCTTCCATTTTTTATTTTTCATTTTCCATTTTCCATATTCCATATTCCATTTTCCATTTTCCATTTTTTCATATTTCATTTTTAATTTTTCATTTTCCATTTTGCATTTTTCATTTTCCATTTTCCGTTTTCCATTTTTCATTTTCCATTTTCCATTTTTAATTTTTCATTTTTAATTTTCCATTTTCCATTTTTAATTTTTCATTTTTAATTTTCCATTTTCCATTTTTAATTTTTTATTTTCCACTTTTCATTTTTCATTTTCTACTTTTCATTTTACATTTTCGATTTTCTATTTTTCATTTTTCATTTTCCATTTTTCATTTTTTATTTTTCATTTTCCATTTTTCAATTTTCATTTTTCAATTTTCATTTTTCGTTTTTCATTTTCCATTTTTCATTTTCCATTTTTTATTTTTATTAATTTTTAATTTTTAATATTTAATTTTAATGATAAAAAATATGTGGTAAAACTTGCTTAGGCCAATGTGACACGTGCAGTATTAATATACACACAGCTGTAATGACTTCAACAATACGAAGAATTGCAACATATACAACATATCATAAGAAAAACAACAAACACACAGAAAAATTTTATTTTTTCAAGAGTTTTTTCAAAGTTTCATTCATAGCTCGTGAACCCTTTGACCGATTTTGACCATTTTAGATAGCAACTCCTTTGGGACGTTAATAAACGATTTTATACAAAAACCAACGGTCTAGCTTAGATATTGACAGCGTGATCGTGATTTCCACAGACAGACGGACAGACGGTCATCGGTAAATCAACTTCCCTTGTTATAAGGATCAAGAAAATATATTTTTTTTGGGGTCTCAGGAATTTATTTCGATGCGTTACAAACGGAATGACAAACCTATATATACCCTCTGCCACTGAGGTGTGGAGGGTATAAAAATAGATTAAATTCAGAAAAAGTAACAAACCCTAAAAGTATGAATTTTTATGCTGATGAAAAAATGTTGGAAACATTTACTATATAATAATTTAAATCTTTATCTCAATGGTTTGGTTTGGTTTGGCGTCAATATTTTGTTAGGAATCCATTATTTTTAGTTATGCTTCACAACGTCGGACCATTAAATTGTTGATGATATCCATTGAAATTTGTTATCACTCTAAGATATGCCCTGTTTGTGTAATTGCGTGTCCGTATCTAGAATTTCCCATAGATTTTACTATTCTATTTTAAATTCTATTTTCCTCCGCGCTTTCCTCCCGAAAAGCAAGCACATACTATAATATTGCCACCGCCAAACTTTGCAGATTAATTTGTACTAGCAGAGCCCAGCCCTCGAAATTCAAGTGCAAATTCTAGAAAATTTTATTTTTTCATTCATAAATAATTTTATAAGAGCCTAAAGGTATACCAATCAATTTTAGCCAATTCAGAATTTAACACAAATTTAATGAACACACACAGCATTGTTAGTAGCAACTCTAAATGAATTTTACTCCAAAAGAATGTAGCAGATGGTGCAAATCTGTAAATATGGTGTAAATCTGCAAAGTAATACTTTTCAAAAGGTATATTTGATTCGGTTGGTAATTGAAGGTCTAAAATATGTCACAAGAAATCGCTTTACCTATTAATATTATAGATTATATTACAGTCTTTTTCTATTTGGTCGTCGTATGAATGTTCTTACATCATGGCCTCTTAAATTAAACTTTAACTAATCTGAACAGAGAACAGTATTCCAATTCCATCTTGACCAGTTCATATGTTCCTTAGCACAATTTATGCGAGTCAGACAATTTTTCTCTGATATCAGAGATTTCTTCACAGGACGATAACAACAAAGATCAGCATCGATTGCTCGTCAGGAAACAATTTGCGTACCTATTTTTAGTTCAGATTGTTAATGACCTCTGTAGCTAGTATTTTTGGACATTTTTTAAACTCGCTTGCTATTAAATTATCCTGTCCTCTCTCGCGATATTTCTTGATAATTTTTGAAATAATGGTTTTATTTTTTGTAGTATATTTTTCACAAATTTTTAAGACCTTCACAAAACTTTATATTTTATGTATCTATCTATAATATTAATAGGCTAGGCGATTTCTTGTAACCGATGTTTTGTTCTACTGTTTTATCCTGATTTTGACCAAAGCTTTCAAATGATATACATATTGCTGAAAACCGATACTAAATAACAAAGTTATATAATAGTCAATGTGAAAACTTCCCAAGTCCATAACTCGGGAATAGGCTCGACCACCGAAAAAAAATATTTTCTGGAATCACCCCAAAAACCCCTACCACCCCAAAAAAAAAATTAAAACGGAGCGTTGCCCCTAAACTCCACTTGTTCCCTACAAAAAATATTTTTTCCAGTTTATCGGTTTTCTTTTTTTTTTGTAAGTGATTTCGCAAAACTACATAATTTTAGAACTTAACGCGAAATTATTTAAAAAAAAAAAACAAAGTTGCCAAATTCAGAATTTTGTAAAGATTTCCAATGTATTGTCATCCACTGTATTTGTTTTTTTTTTTTTTTTTTTTTTATTTAATTTTTCCGTTACCATTCCAAGTTACAAGCAGGTCAATTTCAGAAATTAAAATTGAAATTACCAGCGAGATAGATATATTTTTGTGGAATCCAACTAAAATTTTCTGGGTCACTCAGCAAATTTTATTGTTTCTAAAGCCAACTTACGTCAAAAATGTTTCAAAAATTTTTAATTGGAAATTCATTTATATGATGCCACTCAGTCGTATGATTTTTCGACATAAAAATCCGATAAAATTCATAGGACTGTCATAGTTGACTACAGCGACAAAAGTAGTCGTGTAGCCGTGCAGCTGTGTTGCTGCCAAAATAATCGTTTTCATATAAACGTGTGTATTTTATTTTTGACAGGCCGTAGTGATGTAGCCGCTGTCGTCTATGTTTTTCATGCATAATACTCAAGTCTTATGAAAACAGCTGTTTAGAATAACAAACAAATTTCTTTTGAAATTTATATTTTATTTACACTTTCTTTGTTTTTGTTTACTTTTTTTTTAAATTACCAAAAAACAACTCTGGTCCGATGAAAATGACAAGTTTTAGAAACCAACGGACTTCGAAAATAAAATCATACATAATACTCGACTTTTTGACAGGTCGTATTACAATGTTATAGTGTAAACTGGCCTTAAATAAAATTTAAAACATAATAAACTAACTTGTACCCTTTCTGTTGACTCTCACAGTATAAAGATAATGAGATAATCATTTGGAAAAAAGGTCATATTTTATGAGTTACGAGGAAAGTCCATTTCGTTTGAGTACCCACACTAACCTACTAAAAATTGTTGAATTTTTCTGTAAATGTGATAATCAAAATTTACTCACCTTATTTCAACAGTTGTTCTTTGCCAATGCTTTTGTTAACTAACTTTTTCTTTAACTATTTTATTTTTTTTGGTAAATATAAGCTTGAATATAAAAAAATATTGAAAAACAAATTTATTTCTTTTTTGATTTCAAAACGGAACTTTTTGATTTTTTTTTTTTTAAATTTAATTTTAATGATTTTGAATCTTCATAAAATAAAACAACCGAAACACAAATAATCGATAATGAAACACATCTCCATTTTAATAAAATAACACATCTCTAATAGCAAAACAAAAAAAAACACAAGTATATGCTAAATTTTATAAACAATTTTACGCACTTATTTTTGAATTATATATTACATTTTTTTAAAATCGAATTACATACACAGAACACACGAAAACTAATTTACAAAATTATGCACTTTTTACCACAAAATACTATCTTTTTCCACCCACATAAAGCGATAAAAGACACGAACGTATTAAATACTTAAACCGGCTACCATTCGCCAAAGTGACGATCAAAAACTGAAGCTATAGTTGTAATTGTTGCAAAAACAAAAACCAAAACAACAGTTAGATGGCGAACATTTTTTGACATTCGTTATTACTGCTCTCTTAAATCTTAAACAATTTAATTTCTTCGGCAGCTCTACTTCTTAATATGTATAACTTTATCTGTTCTGAAAATTTACATATATTTAAGCAAGTGTTAGCTTTTTATTGTTGTGTGGTAAATTTCATTGGTCATTTTTGAATAGGTGGGTATCGGCCAATTAATATCTATACTAATATTATAAAGAGGTAATGTGTGTTTGTTTGTTTGTTTGTAGAAGGTAATCTCCGTAACTACCCATCTGATATTCCTGAAATTTTCACAGAGTCTTACTGCGGATATGGGAAGTGCTATAGGCTATAATTTTTTAAATATTTTTAGTGGGCGTGGCACCTCCCACACAAAGTAAATTTTTAATATCATATACATATCTTGAGTACTATGATAGGGAGAGCTTTGCAAATTTGTGTAAGGTTGTTAATATTAGTACCTACGCCGGAAATGGGCGGGATCGGACAAGTGGGTGTGGTACCGCCCATACAAGTAATAATTCAATATTATATATCTCGAGTACTGTGATAGAGAGAGCTTTTCAAATTTGTCTGATGTAACTTATTATTAATGTGAGTAGTCGGACAAGAAATGGGCAGTATCCGACCAAAAGGCGTGGCACCTGCCATACAAATTAAATATAAAATATCATATATCTGGAGTACTATTATAGTGAGTGTCTTGGGACTTTGTGTGAGCCCATAAGTTACTCATGTGATTAGTTAGACAAAAAAATGGGCGTGATCGGAGCAGTCGGACAAAAATTGGCGGATTCACACCAATGGGCGTGGCACTCCCCATGCAAAGTAACTATTTAATGTCATATATCTGGAGTACTGCAAAATAGAGAGCTTTGCGGCTTTGCGTGAGCCCATAGGTTCTTTGTATGATTAGTCGAACAAAATAATGGGCGTGATCGAAGCAGTGAGTCCATCGGATATAAATATGAGAAGTCCCATAAAAATTGGACGGGATGGGATTAGTGGACTTGGCACCTCCTATATAAAAAGTATGAAGTACTACGAAAGTAAATTTTTAATATCATAAATATATATCAAGTACTATGATAGAGAAAGCTTTGCAAATTAATCTCAGGTCATCTATTATTAACGTGAGTAGTCAGACAAAAAAATGGGCGGGATTGGACAAATGCGCGTGGCACCCCTACACAAACTTAATATTAAATGTGATATATCTGAATAACTGTATTGGTGAGAAACTTGGGACTTTGCGTGAGCCCTCTCATAACGATTCGTGGGGGCAGGGGGAGGGTGTAGCGAAGCACAGCGGGTTACATCTAGTATATAATATACTATGCAACGGGCTTTAAATTATTTTTGTTTTAATTCTCATAAGACTGATACCGATAAAACATCAGAATTCCAAAATGTCGATTATGTAATCTATAATATTAATAGGCTAGGCGATTTCTTGTGAACGATGTTTTGTTCTATCGTTTTACCCGATTTTGACCAAACGTATATTATTTCAAAGGTATTTCTTTTTAGCCGTTTTGCAGATTAACAGATTTTTAAATTTTTGTCTTTATTTTGAGTAAATTGCATTTAAAGTTGCTACTAACACACACACATAAAATTATACATATGCTATGTGTGTTTTATTAAATTTGTTGATGTGTTTGTTAATGAGTTTGTTATCTTCATTCAGAATAATAATAAACCATAAAAGTGTTGGTTTGTGAATTGGCTAAGTTAAAAAAATAAAGCCGCCTAGAAATTGCACTCGAATTTCGAGCGCTGGAATCTGCTAGTCAATATAAATAAGCAAACGAAAAGTAGAATTAAATGTTACATCTTAATTTTTGAAGATATATACAGTTACGGTAATGAAAATGTTTTAAAACCACCCCATAACAAACAACTAAACATCCAAAAATGCCAATACCATATTAAAAATTTTTATTTTTATATTTAATTTTTCTTTTTATGATTTAGGCTTATGTTTAATAACCAATTGTAAATCCTTATAAATATATAATCCTGCACTATAATTACAAGGCTTTGACTTGTTGTGCAGGAAGTCAATAAATAAATCAATAAAAATTATGTCTGTCATTCTATTGTATCTCTTCAATTTTCTGTGAACGTGGTTTTGTAGCTAAAATAAAAAAAGATATCAAACCTCCGAGTAAAGGGAAAAACTTTGCGGTTTTTTATTTTGTGAGCCTCGTGGTTGCTGCTCGGCATGAAGTTGGGTTATGTAACCTAAGTTCATTCATGCTTTCTGCAGCAATTTACGTTTCATCGAATAAATGTCGTTTTCGTCGTTTCTTTTATTTCGGGGTGAGGGATAACACGTTTCGGTGGTTGTTTTTTGATCCGAGCGGTTGCTGATTAGCATGTATTTAGGTTATGCACCGAAATGCATGCTTTCTGGTTATTTTACATAACCGATCATTTTGATAGTTTTAAGGATTGAAATCAAATGGCTCTCCCTAACCTCACTTGCGAAGGCATAGGTTGTGTAGGGATCCATACGTCGGAATAAGCTGGAATTATGACAAGCTGGAGCTAGCGCCAACCTAATTATATCAAAAAAAAAAAAATAACGGGGAAAAAAAATAAGTTTCCTTGATTAAAAAAAACGTTACATACATTCAAATATATACATATCATAAAATAGGCTTCAAAATTAAAGGATATTGGAAAAAAGTTGATTTTCATGAAAACCGCTTGGCACCCTCAGTGTTAATATGTATGTTTTTTCTTCCATGGGGGCAGCACTATCTTGTTGGCCTGCTCCACATTTTAGTGGTTCGCTCCGTTATTAGTATCGGAAAGGCAGCAGAAGTTTTTTTTGTACATCCACTAACTTGATTTGAATGAAATGGTGGTACACCGTACACTTTTCCATCAGTTTTGTATAGACATGCCTTAAGTTAACCGAGAATGAAAAAAGTAAAAGCGTTAAATTCGGCTGTGCCAAATCTTTGATAACCTCCACTTAGGATTTACGTTTTTACCCTTGTTCTTTTAACACAGCGTAGTAAATTTCAATTTCATATAGTAGTAATTTTACTAAATCTACAACATTTACAAGTGTTACAAGGATATTTTACTACCAAGAGTGAAAACCCTTATTTTGGCCTAAGGCCCAACTCAGACGACGATTTTTGACGACGCGCTTTTTCTTAATTCTCTTTTGAAACTGCTGCCAAAAACCTATTGCATTCATACGATGATTTTTAGTTTCATGTCTTTTTTTCTTTTTTTTTTTTGAATCTGCTTTAGTTTATTTTTCGCATTAAGAAATATGCATATTTTTCAATTCTATTTATTTATTTGTTAAATATTATTTACATTATTTCATTATAAGATTTATGCCCGTTTCCTCAATAGGCGATTATCTTTTATCCCAACGAGAAACTGCCGATTAAAGAAATTTGGTTTTCTCAATGTCTGGTTTGCTTCTATTTTGTCGCAAAGCTAACCGGCACTCATCTGCCAATTATTTATTTATCGTACAGATAAATTATTCTCCCAACTTTCATATCAATTTTGAGAGTCATTGCCAACTGAAAATAATTCTGTCAACTTTCATACGTATTTTGAGAGGCATTGCCAACTGAAAATAATGTTTTTGTCGATACATTGAGAAAACCAAAATTGTTAACCGGCAGTTTATCGTTTCAATAAATTTATGTCCTGGTTAAGAACAGGCAGTTTGACGATACATTGAGAAAACCGGCATTAATCTTTTTACACAATAATTTATCACAATTTTTCACACTATAAGAGCTGTATGCAGCTTGCTAAGGAATCAAAAACTTCATATAAAAAAACGCTTCAGAAATGTTTAAGGAATTTTTCTGTTGTTAGTTTGCAGCTTTTTAAAAAAGTAGTATTGTTATTAAGTTAGGCAACCCAGGCTTCGGCAGGAATATCAAATTTTTCGTTCTTTCTGAACGGAATTTTGACAGGAGAGGTAAACGTAAACAAAATGTAATAAGCTTAAATAATTAGAAGTTCTTTTTCAGTTGCAAACATGGTTGTTTTCAATTTCAATTTCACAATTCTTAATAATTGACGGAAAACAGCTGATTGCTACTGTTGCACTGAAAGGTACTATTTTGCTTTTTTTTTCTTTAAAGAGCTGTACGCAGCTTGTTAAGGAATCTTAACAGAAAATTTTCATATATTTCTTAAAGAAAAAAAAAGCACACAAGTACCTTTCAGTGCAACGCTAGCAATCAGCTATTTTCTGAAATTGAAAACAAATCAATTCTTCGGTTCTGCTTTATTTGGCCTCTAAACGCTTTTTAAGCTCAGTATCAAAATTACCCATCCGCTTCTTGTTTTTCTTTGTCGAATTTTGTTCGTTTTTTTCCATGTTTGCAACTGAAAATTTTTTTTTAGCATATTACATTTTGTTTATGCTTACCTCTCCTGTCAAAATTCCGTTCAGAAAGAACGAAAAATTTGATATTCCTGCTCAAAGCCTGGGTTGCCTAACTTAATTTACGTCAAAAAAAGTAGTAAAAACAATACTACTTTTTTAAAAAGCTGCAGACTATCAACAGAAATTTTTTGACAGAAAAATTCCTTAAGCATTTCTGAAGCGTTTTTTTTATATGGAGTATTTGATTCCTTAGCAAGATGCATACAGGCCTTAAGAAATATATGAAAATTTTCTGCTAAGTTTCCTTAACAAGCTGCATACAGCTTTATATACAAAAACGTATTTAATATTTAAATTATTAAGAGTAGAATCTTTAGAATATCTAATCAAATAGCAGAACGTATCAATATTTAAAAGTTTTAAGTTGAAACATATTCAGTTTAAAGAAATTATGCATATTAAATTAAATAAATAAAAATGTAAGCGATTCTTGATCTCACTGAATAGAATAAAACGTAACAAGAAAAAAAGAAATGAGTGTAAAGAGAAATATCAAAAAAGTCTTCAAAACAGAAATCGTGTCTTTTTGTTTACCCCTTTTTTCTCTACAGCTTTAGCCTACAAACAAAAAAAGACGTCGAAAAACAA
The DNA here is from genome assembly GCA_963682025.1 of Cordilura impudica. Classification (NCBI taxonomy): domain Eukaryota; kingdom Metazoa; phylum Arthropoda; class Insecta; order Diptera; family Scathophagidae; genus Cordilura; species Cordilura impudica. The sequence continues at coordinate 10,722,751 of OY821519.1, forward strand.
CGTCGTCGAAAGTCGCCGTGTAAGTCCGAGTTCACACAAGGTCCGATTCACACAAGGCAATTTTTGTTGCGCAATTCTTGAGTTTGTAGGAGAGAGGGGAAAGAATAGTGGTATTTGGTACAGAGTTGCTTGTACTCGGCAACTCGTTTTGTTGTGCAATTCGTAATTATAAACACGAAGTTAGCTGCAGCTTATTATTTGACATTTCTTTTTATTCTTTGCTTCGCTGTGAAAAATTATTATTTCATTTATTTTATTATTTTTTTTATTTCATTTTTTCTTTGACTTCCATTTTTTCACACAAATAGATTTTTCACTTTGGACCAATAATAAATTCTTTTTACACAAGCTAATAAAGTGAACTGTCAAAAATGTAAGAATTTGAAAGCAAAAGAAAACGAAAAGTTGCGGCAATAAATTTCTCTGTGTGAACATTGAGGCAATTTTAAAAGAGAATTGAAAAAAAGTTGCGCAACAAAAATTGCCTTGTGTGAACGCAGATTAAACACAGCCTGTTTTCTATTTTTTGTTGTTTTTTTCGTTGATCAATTTAGTACTTTTTATGAAAATTTCTTAAAAATTTCATGAAACATACAATCTGTTGGTGAGAGCGGGTGAGAAGCAAGAGGGTATAAAATGTTTCATGGTTCCAGGTTTTTATACATTTTTTTTTGGAGAATTTCTCTTTACACTCATTTTAAAATATATATGTATGTATTTGTTTCGTATATACATATATTTTTTTAGTATGGAATGAACAAATACAGAAAATTTTCCGATAAAATGTCAACAAAATGTAAATTTAAAAAATTTTACTTACCAACTATTAAGAAAATTGGGAAAATTCCAAGAAATATTTCATAATGTCCGAGTCCCGGCCCGGACATTATGAAATTTTCCATAAACTTGTTCATTGAATTTTTTTTCTACGATAAAATCAACTGAAATTTTACAACAAACACATGCAATTCCGCAACCGTCGTCATAAACACAGTTGTTATACGTTCAAACGCTGAGTCGGGGGTCACACAAGGCAATTTTTATTGCGCAACTTTTTGGCAATTCTCTTTTGAAATTGCTTTTATGTCCACACACGACAATTTCTTCGACAATTTTACTGTTTTGTTTTTATTTTCTTATAATTTAACATTTGTGCTCTAGTCGTAAAGAACAATAATAAAATTAAATACATACATACATAAATTAATTGGTTTTGTTGAAAAATGAATTCAAAAAAAAAATTAAGTCCCGATTCCATTTAAAGGCCATTTTAATAAAGTAAACAATAATTACGAATTATTCACACCAAGAAGCGAAACACCGAATGAAAAGAAACATCAAATATTCAACAAAAAAAAGCGAATGAGAGAATTGCTTGAAATAGCCGAGAACCGGCAATTATTTTTCCCTTTTTATTCCCCTCACCGCAAACTCAAGAAATGCGCAACAAAAATTGCCTTGTGTGAACCGAGACTGAGCGTAAGCGTTAACAGAACAGTTTTATTCATTGATGTAAAATCGGTTCATAACCGAGATAAATACAGATGTAAAATGTTACTATAGACCGCAACCATCAAAACAGAAAATTTTTTTGCACCCGTAAGGTGGTACATAACAATTGAATTTCCATAAAACAATAAAAATCCTTGAAAATTTAGAATTATCAAAAAAACGGCTTCAATGAAAATAACATTTTTGGGTTGGAAAAGGAATAATTATTATTTTATTTAAACCATCCACATTATTTTATGCTAAAGCTTTTACAAGCTTTCAAAATATTTTTATACATATTTTATTTGATGCTTCCTTTTTTGGTTTTATCACATCAATTAAATCTTCTAAAGACAAATCGAACGTTACATATAAACGTTTAATACATATTTAGTAAAATCTTATATTGTGTAATTTCTATAAAAAGGCAAAATTATAACGATTTAAGAAACATTAAAAAAAGAGGAAAAACGAAAAAAAAAATCTATCCATAAAATTTTAATATGTAATAATACGTCTATTATCTAAAGTTATGTATATTTAAAAAGAATGAATATGTAGTTATAGTTAATTATAAAGAGCCTCTTGCAGAGAGAGATTTCTTATTTAGTTTTGAACCGACAATGGAGGTGGTGGATACGAATACATATCCGCCGACGCATTGGGAACGGCATACGCAGCATTTGGTAGAGGAGGTTGTTGTACATAGCTGCCAGCAGCCAAATTCTTGGGCAAATAACTTTCATAACCGCCACCACCAGCCTGGTGTGGAGGAGCTTGACCGAAACGTGATTTCTTTTCTTCACCATTATCATAAGAAGGATGTGGAGGTGGAGCAGACGAAAAACGTGAGTTTTGACCATTTGATCGCGTCATTTGGGGGTTATTAGGATTATGAGGTCTGGGAGGATAAGCACCTTGTGAATGCTGTTGAGGAGGATATTGTGAATAGGGTGGTCTGTGTTGTTGTTGCTGTTGGTGTTCAGGACGTCCACCGTAATTGTTGTTGGGACGATTATTATTAAAACGTTGGAAGTTATTACCACCACCGTATGGTTGTTGTGGTTTCTTATTATAGCCTCCTTGTGAGTTGTTATTACGACCACCACGTCGTGACATTGAGGAAGCCATATCCATTAAACGGGGATTTATAACCTTAAAGAAAAGTAAATTATAAATATAAGAAATTGATACAATTTTTTTTTATCATATAAATCTAAATCACAATTATTCAATTTTAAATCAATATTAGATTTTTTAAACTCTTTCTTTTAACTCATACTCTCTGTCTGTCTGTCGTGGGAAAACCCCATTCCCCTTCTCCAATTCATCTGAAACTTGGCCCATAGTCTTGTTGTGACTACAGATTAATTTTGGGGTAGTCACGCACAGTCATGCATAGGCACGCACAGTCACGGAGTGATCTAAATGTCATTTCCCCACATCTAGTCGATCAGAAACCTTGTCCATACACTTGTTGTGAAAAAAGATTAACTTTGACTTATTCACGCACAGTCACGGAGAGATTTAAAACCCATTTCCCCTCATCTAGTCAATCTGAAACTTGGTCGATACACTTGCTATAAAGAAAGATTAACTTCGAAATAGTCACGCCAGACACGGAGTGATTTAAAACCAATTTTTCCCTTATTCGATCGATCTAAAACTTGGTCGATAGGCTTCGTGTGATAAAAAAGATTAACTTTGACATAGTCACGCACAGTCACGGGGTGATTTAAACCCCATTTCCCATCATCCAATGAATCTGAAACTTGGTCCATAGACTTGTTGTGACCGAAGATTAATTTTAAATACACGCAAAGTCACGCACAGAAAGAGTTTTAATAAAAACTTTGTTTTTATGGGTTAGATTATTTTTATTTCAAATTTTAATTATTCATTCTCACCTGATTTGCTTCCTTCAAGACCTGTATCAAATCATTTGCCTTGTTAGCATTTGAATTTGTGAATAGAGTGTATGCCGTTCCCGTGTTATTCGAACGTCCAGTACGTCCAATGCGATGTACATAGTCCTCAGAGTTTGATGGATAATCATAGTTGATGACGAATTTAACATCATCGACATCTATTGTCGGTCGCATGTGGAAAAAAATTCAATTTTTACGTTAAGCCAGGACAAAAAAAAAAAGTACTTAGCAAAATATAAACATTTATACTTAGTTTGAATAATTGGAACAAAAATTTATCCATCAATATACAAAAAAGTTGTAATTAATATTGGAATTTCTTATAAAATTTTCATCAGAATAGTGGACCTCGACCTTTTTCACATACAATTTTTATATAAACTACAAATGTCTTTATTTATGGACATCCGTAAATAGTTTAGATTTTTAAAAAAATAAGAAGAAAAAAAACATAAAATTTGAAGCTTAATTCATTTATAAAACTAACTTAAAAAAAATAATACCTATTTCATTAAATTTCAAGCACTTACCTTATATTCCGGCTGAATCATTAAGAACTGTAAATAGATTGTTTTTTTTTTTAATGCAGCAGTGTGATACAGCTGGCTGCCAGGCTTTTCTAAACCAAGGATAATTGAATTTAGCTTTCTTTTTGTTATGTGTTTTTGAGGGAAATTTTACTAAAGCAAGGTTTTAAACTAGTTTAAGCGTTAATCACAAAAAAATATATACATATATAGATAAATATATATATATATATACTTATATTTGAAAAAGTATATAAAAATCGAAGTCCATTTGTATTTTTTTTTTTTTAGTTTTTTTTTTTTTTTTTGAGAAACTGATGTTATTTTTGTTCACATATATCATTTATAAAATTCTTCCCAACCGGAATTAGGAAATATACCTAAGATCCTTAAAAGTCAGTCAAAAATATTGATAGTCGTAGGTAGATTTAATTTTGAAATTAAGAAAAAAAAAATGTTAAGTTAAGCATAAAAGAAATTACACCCCATATCTCGAAAACTATTTTTTATTGGAAATGGCGACATTTAAAACAATAAAATACATATAAGTTCACATTACAGTATTTGAAACGACGATATACCAGATTCGGGGATAGTGTTATTTTGAAATGGAATTGAGAAATTGATCAAATTAAGAAAATGTTAAAGTAATCTGTTTTACTTTAGTTTAGGGCCAAAGATTATCAACGGCTTGAAAATTTGAAGAAAAAATTTTTTTTTTCATTATATACATACATATATTAAAATGAAAATAATGTTTAAAATTAAAAAAAATATATATATATACATATATAGTATATATAGAAATAAAGTTTATTGCCTGGCATAAAATAGTCAAACATTCGAGTTCTAGCACCCCCCTTTCCTCATTATTATAAAAGAGCAGTTTTATACTTTTTAAAATATAAACGACTTCATTTTTCGTCCTTGACTGACCATAAAATATATAAATTGTATTACAATGTATTAACCAGCAATGTATGGAAAAAAAATTCTCCTCATTATTCACCCCACACCAACAATAAAAAAAAAAAAATAAAAATTAAAAGAAAACCTAAATAGTAATGAAATAATCAATAACAATCAATCAATTCATTCTCTAACAGAAACTCTCCTTTGCCAAGAGAATTTCAATAAGTCGTTTTTTATATTACTCGAAAGTTTTTCGCTTTTTACATTTACTCTCTTTCTCTCTCTCTCTCTTTTTTGTTACAAAAAGAAGACAATAGAAAAAAAAAACGGTGTTGGGTTTTACTTTCGATTCATCCTGTAATTCTCACTGAGACGTCATCATTTAATCAGCACATCACAGGAATCACAGACGAACCAAATTCAAATAATGAAAGAATTCATCAAATACAATTTTCATCCACAGCATCACTCGCTTTGCCATTATAATCATCAAAAACATAATTGTAACATTGATTGTGCTGTGTGCAAATCATATTCATAACGCTTACCTAAACCACGAGCAGCTACATCAGTAGCCACAAGTATAGAATTACGGCCATTACGGAATGAAGCCAAAACATAATCACGTTCCTGTTGAGACTTGTCACCGTGAATGGCACATGCCCGCCAACCTTGTCGCGAAATTGTGCGAGTTATTTCATCAACTCTCTTCTTTGTCTCAACGAATATAATTGTTTTTGTGTCCTTTTCGGATGAAATTTCACCCAGAAGTTTAATCAATTTGAAATCTTTTTCATTTTCATCACAAACATCAACTATTTGCAAGATGTTGTGATTGGCCGACAAGGTCAGTGAACCAATATTGATTTGTATATAGTTATCTAAAAACTCTTCGGCCAAATTGCGCACTTCTTTGGGCCATGTAGCGGACCACATCAGAACTTGCCTATCGGGACGTATTTGCTTAATAATCTTACGGATCTGAGGCTCGAAGCCCATATCCAACATACGATCGGCCTCATCCAAGACCAAGTAGGTGCAACGTTTTAAATTGGTTACACCACGTTCCAGAAAATCAATCAATCTTCCAGGAGTCGCAATAACGATTTCGACTCCCCGCTCCAAATCTCGAGATTGGTAATGCTTTGGAGCGCCGCCAAATATACACGTGTTGCGTACAAGAGTCTGGGAGCCGAATTCGTTTGCAACTTGCTGGATTTGCTGAGCTAGTTCACGAGTAGGTGCCAGGATCAAAGCGATTGGGCCGTCGCCATGCTCCAAACGTGGTTGATTGTTTATATGAACCACGGCTGGCAATACATATGCTAACGTCTTACCCGAACCGGTTTGAGCCACACCCACCATGTCTCTCCCACTAAGTGCGATTGGCCAACCTTGAGCTTGAATGGCGGTGGGCTTAGCGAAACCCATTTTCTTAATGCCAGTCATTACGTATTCCGGAAAGCCACCTTCACAAAAATCAATACTTGGCGTTGGAATGCTAACACCCTTTAACGTTATTTCGTTGGTCGACAAAAATCCATCGACTTCGGTTTGGGTGCGTGCCACCACCGAATCACAGGGCTTGTAGAAGTTCTTCTTGAACGGCGTTAGTGTTATCTCTGACCAAATGATATTGGGCAAACGATCGCCATTGGCAAAGGTGTTGTTTGGATTGCCGTTGTTGCTGCCATTATTATCATATGGACGATATTCTTGTTGAGAGTTATTGCGATGTTGTGGATTTTGAGGGCGACCGCCATAAGGTGTTGGACGTTTGTGCATCAAACCACCGCCACCTGGACCGTGACGCATTGGTCCTCCACGATTGTTATGTTGGTCACGGAAACCACCACGGCCACCATTACGGGCCATTTGCATATTTTGATCACGATTCTCGAACCTTTAAATATAAAATTTTCAATTTTCCATTAAATACGAATAATCTAGTGCCATTTTTTTGTTAACACTAAATATTTATTAATTATTTATAAACTGAAATTAAATATAATTGCCTGCATTCAAACTAATTAATGCAAATTGTAGAATTATTCATTTAGAAGATAAAATGTCAAGCAACGACATGTGTGAACACTTTTGTTTGCCAGCGTATATGTTCCAGATTATTTAACATTAAAATTGTTTTATTTATGCATTCAGGGGACATTTTGTTTTGGCACAGCTTGACCTTAAATTTGATATTTCAAGAGATTATAAAAAAAAAAATGAACATGAATCACAAAAAAAAACGATAAAAATAAGCACTCACAAAATGTTCAGTTTTGAAATTTTACCCAAAAAATACGCTATTAATAATGAAACAAAAGCATTTTTACCTTTGCAAAAAAAAAAATCGGTCGAGCTGTCTGTCGATCGTGTATGTATACTCTTTTTTTCAAATATTAATCATAATTAACATATGAAAATTCTGTATACTAAAACCCTTTAAAAAAAGCTTTATAAAATGACCTTTGTGCGGTGATTACAATTTTTCAATAGTTTATTAACAAATATTTGTCAATTTTATATAAAAAAAAAAAATGAAATTTGCCATAAAAGAAAAAAACTACGCAAGAGTATTGATTTTTCAGAGGGCAGCCATTTTGTTTTCCTCGTTTACATTATGTCAGATACTTATATTGAAAAATCTGCCTAATTTGATATAATTAGTATAATTTATATATTAATTTTAAATTACTTACATTTTTACTTTATTTTTTTTGTATTATATTCAAATTTATTTAACTTTTTTAAATGGTTTTATCTTAAGCACAAAAATTTTCACCTTCCACTGAAAAATACTTTTTACGAATGAGAGAAACTAAGCAAATTATAACTAAAGAAGACATAATAACGATACCATAAATATTTTCTGAAAGTAGCGCCATCAAGAGAGAATTTTTCAATTAATCGAGATAATGTCTTCTCTAAAACAAACAGCTGGTTAAATACATAAACTTTTATTTTTTCTAAAATTATTTATTTTTGCTAATTGTTTTGCTAAAAATCTATAATGAATAATTTGGATACCAGGGTGCAGGTCCATTCTAAATTAGAAAAGGTAAATTTAGATAAATAGCTTAAATATTTTTATATTAAAACGATTTCTTAATCTCTCGAAGGAAACATCTAATTTGATTTTGTTAAGAGAAAGGGTGGAAAAATACCATGACTTGTCTACTCAAATGTCTGATATATTAACAGTATTTGAAAATCGTTTGGGAAAATTAGAAACTACCATACTACCTGTGTACCAGGAAACTGAACAACTACAAAAGAGACAACAAAGTAAGTTTAGATATGGTACTTGATGTATTTAATTACTACAACTATTCTCTATCATTCTAGATTTGGAATCAACCCTTAATTGTTTGGAAACTGTTTTATCGCATTATGATGTTTCACAAGAAGTTTGCAATCTTATACATCAAGGTCCCACAGAGGGAAGTGTTGGTTTGTTCCTCGAAGCTTTAGCAAGACTTCGCTCCGCTATGGAATACTTTTTGCATCATAATTCGCAAAGTGTTGAATTGGAAAATGTTACCAGTCTCTTCAATACTGGCTGTGAGGGTTTAAATAATCATTATCGATTGTCCTTAAAAAAAAATGGTGCTCCTTTAAAACCGGTTGACATATTGGATCTTATCTACAATGAAGATGATTCATCTAATGATGAATATACATCGTTTAGACAATTAACTCAAAGCACTAGAGAGGAGTTGTTTACCATATCCCATTGGCTGGAGCAAAATTTGAGATTTGAATATACTGTCATTTATGCCACCGAAAGAGGAGAAGTGGTATTCAGATCTTTGCAAAATTTAAAAGATCATCAAAAAAGTAGTAGTTGGGGTAATGAAGCATTGGTAAGTTATTTATAGAACTAATAGAAAAAAAATGAAAATTCAGAAAACAAAATTTTCATATAACGTTCTCATTAAAATTTTTATATGTTTTTTGTAAATAAAAAAAAATTAAATTGAGATTCTACAAAAATCATATTTGAAAATCAATAGTCAGCAAAAAACTTGTCAATAACGAATCATTACATTTAATTCTTACCATAATAGAACAAAAATCTCTACTTAAAAAAGCTAAAAAACTCGAATGAATTCTTTACAAGCTCTGATATAATGTTTCGTTAAATTTCCAGTAACTGTATTTTTAATGAACTATAATAAACTACAGTATTAATAAATATGTATTTATGTTTTAAAAATCTTTTATTCAGTTTCAAAAGTGTTTTGCGTGTGTTAATATCGTTTGTATATTTTGTTTAATGTTTTAAAAATTAAAAAAAAAAATAAATAAAAAATGGAAGATTGTCGTACACCGACTTTTACCACCTCTAACGAGTTTAAATTCAATATAAGTCCAATTCCTATTAATGCATCATCATCAAACTCATATCCAGATGTCCACAACATCATGGCGACCAGACGTTCATTTACACCAGTTCAAAAGCATTTTTGTTCACCTGGTTTGTCGCCGATTTACAAACTGTCTGGATCTATATCAAGTCCCATAACAGCGCATCACAGTTCATCATTTATGGAATTTAAAAAACCATCATTGCACCCCAAACCCATTATCACGTACACACCATCACCAAAGTACAGAGAAAGTACTGCAAGGACATTTCTAAGTCCTTGTCCACCAGTGTTGGGAAGTAATTTTTCATCATCGCCCTTATTTGGTAACGTTTCGGCGGATATTAGTGGTTCTAGTCCCCAATTAGCGAACAATAGAAATACTTCTGTACTAAATCATACTTTAAGCATAAAATTGTTATTGAAAACCATGGGTCTGGAACGTTATTGTGAGAACTTCGAAAACTCGGGCTTAGATTGCAATAATTTAATGAACATAAAAGCTGGCGATCTTCTATGTATTGGTATTAAATCTGACGAAGATCGTAATTGTATCATGGAAATGTTTCAAAATATTTATTCTGCTTGAAGAAACTGCAAAAACAACCAAATTCTTTTCTAACTATATATTTTAATATTTTATTGTCTTGTTTCTGATTGTGAAAATAAAAGATTATTGTTATATAAATTTATTTAAATAAAATGCTTTTAATAAAAAAAAGAATGTTTTTTTTATATTTTTTCTTATGTTACCTTAAAGGTTTTGTTTTTTTTATACCCTCCACACCTCAGTGGCAAAGGGTGGTATATATAGGTTTGTCATTCCGTTTGTAACGCATCGAAATAAATTCCGGAGACCCCCAAAACCATATATTTTCTTGATCATTATAAAAAGGGAAGTTGCTTAAGTTAATTTTGTATAAAATCGTTTATTAACATCCGAAAGGAGTTGCTATGTAAAATCGTCAAAATCGGTTAAAGGGATCACGAGATATGAATGAGACTTCGAAAAAACTCTTGAAAAAATAAAATTTTTCAATGTGTTTGTGTTTTTCTAAAAATATGTTGTATAAGTTGTAATTCTTATTGTTGAAGTCATTGTAGTTGTGTGTATTAATACTGCACGTGTCATTGACCTAAGAGAGTATTACCACATATTTTTTATCGTTAAAATTAAAAATTAAATATTAAAAATTCAAAATGAAACATTAAACATTAAAAATTAAAAATTCAAAATGCAAAATTAAGAATTAAAAATTAAAATTAAAAATTAAAAATTTAAAAATAAAAATGAAAAATGACATCTGAAAAATTAAAAATGAAAAATAAAAACTTAAAAATTAAAAATGAAAAACTACAATTGAAAAATGAAACATTTAAATTAAAAATTTTAAATTAAAAATTATGAACTAAAAAATAAAAATTAAAAATTAAAAATTAAAAATTAAAAATTAAAAATTAAAAATTAAAAATTAAAAATTAAAAATTAAAAATTAAAAATTAAAAATTAAAAATTAAAAATTAAAAATTAAAAATTAAAAATTAAAAATTAAAAATTAAAAATTAAAAATTAAAAATTAAAAATTAAAAATTAAAAATCAAAAATCAAAAATTAAAATTTAAAAATTAAAAATTAAAAATTAAAAATTAAAAATTAAAAATTAAAAATTAAAAATTAAAAATTAGAAATTAAAAATTAAAAATCAAAAATTAAAAATTAAAAATCAAAAATTAAAAATTAAAAATTAAAAATTAAAAATTAAAAATTAAAAATTAAAAATTAAAAATTAAAAATTAAAAATTAAAAATTAAAAATTAAAAATTAAAAATTAAAAATTAAAAATTAAAAATTAAAAATTAAAAATTAAAAATTGAAAATTAAAAATTAAAATTTCAAAATTAAAAATTGAAAATTAAAAATTAAGAATTTAAAATTAAAAGTTAAAAATTAAAAATTAAAAATTATAAATTAGAAATTAAAAATTAAAAAATGAAAATGAAAAATGACAACTGAAAAATTAAAAATGAAAAATGAAAACCTAAAAATTAAAAATTAAAAAATAGAAAACTAAAAATTAAAAATTAAAAATTAAAAATTAAAAATTATAAATTAAAAATTAAAAATTAAAAATTAAAAATTAAAAATTAAAAATTAAAAATTAAAAATTAAAAATTAAAAATTAAAAATTAAAAATTAAAAATTAAAAATTAAAAATTAAAAATTAAAAATTAAAAATTAAAAATTAAAAATTAAAAATTAAAAATTAAAAATTAAAAAATAAAAATTAAAAATTATAAATTAAAAATTAAAAATTAGAAATTAAAAATTAAAAATTAAAAATCAAAAATTAAAAAATAAAAATTAAAAATTAAAAACTAAAAATTAAAAATTAAAAATTACAAATAAAAAATTAAAAATTAAAAATTAAAAATTAAAAATTAAAAATTAATAATTAAAAATTAAAAATTAAAAATTAAAAATTGAAAATTAAAAATTAAAAATTAAAAATGAAAAATTAAAAATTAGAAATTTAAAACTAAAAATTAAAAATTAAAACTTAAAAATAAAAATTAAAAATTAAAGATTAAAAATTAAAAATTAAAAATTAAAAACTAAAAATTAAAAATTAAAAATTAAAAATTAAAAATCAAAAATTAAAAATTAAAAATTAAAAATTAAAAATTAAAAATTAAAAATTAAAAATTAAAAATTAAAAATTAAAAATTAAAAATTAAAAATTAAAAATTAAAAATTAAAAATTAAAAATTAAAAATTAAAAATTAAAAATTAAAAATTAAAAATTAAAAATTAAAAATTAAAAATTAAAAATTAAAAATTAAAAATTAAAAATTAAAAATTAAAAATTAAAAATTAAAAATTAAAAATTAATAATTAAAAATTAAAAATTAAAAATTAAAAATTAAAAATTAAAAATTAAAAATTAAAAATTAAAAATTAAAAATTAAAAATTAAAAATTAAAAATTAAAAATTAAAAATTAAAAATTAAAAATTAAAAATTAAAAATTAAAAATTAAAAATTAAAAATTAAAAATTAAAAATTAAAAATTAAAAATTAAAAATTAAAAATTAAAAATTAAAAATTAAAAATTAAAAATTAAAAATTAAAAATTAAAAATTAAAAATTAAAAATTAAAAATTAAAAATTAAAAATTAAAAATTAAAAATTAAAAATTAAAAATTAAAAATTAAAAATTAAAAATTAAAAATTAAAAATTAAAAATTAAAAATTAAAAATTAAAAATTAAAAATCAAAAATTAAAATTTAAAAATTAAAAATTAAAAATTAAAAATTAAAAATTAAAAATTAAAAATTAAAAATTAGAAATTAAAAATTAAAAATCAAAAATTAAGAATTAAAAATCAAAAATTAAAAATTAAAAATTAAAAATTAAAAATTAAAAATTAAAAATTAAAAATTAAAAATTAAAAATTAAAAATTAAAAATTAAAAATTAAAAATTAAAAATTAAAAATTAAAAATTAAAAATTAAAAATTAATAATTAAAAATTAAAAATTAAAAATTAAAAATTAAAAATTAAAAATTAAAAATTAAAAATTAAAAATTAAAAATTAAAAATTAAAAATTAAAAATTAAAAATTAAAAATTAAAAATTAAAAATTAAAAATTAAAAATTAAAAATTAAAAATTAAAAATTAAAAATTAAAAATTAAAAATTAAAAATTAAAAATTAAAAATTAAAAATTAAAAATTAAAAATTAAAAATTAAAAATTAAAAATTAAAAATTAAAAATTAAAAATTAAAAATTAAAAATTAAAAATTAAAAATTAAAAATTAAAAATTAAAAATTAAAAATTAAAAATTAAAAATTAAAAATTAAAAATCAAAAATCAAAAATTAAAATTTAAAAATTAAAAATTAAAAATTAAAAATTAAAAATTAAAAATTAAAAATTAAAAATTAAAAATTAAAAATTAGAAATTAAAAATTAAAAATCAAAAATTAAAAATTAAAAATCAAAAATTAAAAATTAAAAATTAAAAATTAAAAATTAAAAATTAAAAATTAAAAATTAAAAATTAAAAATTAAAAATTAAAAATTAAAAATTAAAAATTAAAAATTAAAAATTAAAAATTAAAAATTAAAAATTAAAAATTAAAAATTAAAAATTAAAAATTAAAAATTAAAAATTAAAAATTGAAAATTAAAAATTAAAATTTCAAAATTAAAAATTGAAAATTAAAAATTAAGAATTTAAAATTAAAAGTTAAAAATTAAAAATTAAAAATTATAAATTAGAAATTAAAAATTAAAAAATGAAAATGAAAAATGACAACTGAAAAATTAAAAATGAAAAATGAAAACCTAAAAATTAAAAATTAAAAAATAGAAAACTAAAAATTAAAAATTAAAAATTAAAAATTAAAAATTATAAATTAAAAATTAAAAATTAAAAATTAAAAATTAAAAATTAAAAATTAAAAATTAAAAATTAAAAATTAAAAATTAAAAATTAAAAATTAAAAATTAAAAATTAAAAATTAAAAATTAAAAATTAAAAATTAAAAATTAAAAATTAAAAATTAAAAATTAAAAATTAAAAATTAAAAATTAAAAATTAAAAATTAAAAATTAAAAATTAAAAAATAAAAATTAAAAATTATAAATTAAAAATTAAAAATTAGAAATTAAAAATTAAAAATTAAAAATCAAAAATTAAAAAATAAAAATTAAAAATTAAAAACTAAAAATTAAAAATTAAAAATTACAAATAAAAAATTAAAAATTAAAAATTAAAAATTAAAAATTAAAAATTAATAATTAAAAATTAAAAATTAAAAATTAAAAATTGAAAATTAAAAATTAAAAATTAAAAATGAAAAATTAAAAATTAGAAATTTAAAACTAAAAATTAAAAATTAAAACTTAAAAATAAAAATTAAAAATTAAAGATTAAAAATTAAAAATTAAAAATTAAAAACTAAAAATTAAAAATTAAAAATTAAAAATCAAAAATTAAAAATTAAAAATTAAAAATTAAAAATTAAAAATTAAAAATTAAAAATTAAAAATTAAAAATTAAAAATTAAAAATTAAAAATTAAAAATTAAAAATTAAAAATTAAAAATTAAAAATTAAAAATTAAAAATTAAAAATTAAAAATTAAAAATTAAAAATTAAAAATTAAAAATTAAAAATTAAAAATTAAAAATTAAAAATTAAAAATTAAAAATTAAAAATTAAAAATTAAAAATTAAAAATTAAAAATTAAAAATTAAAAATTAATAATTAAAAATTAAAAATTAAAAATTAAAAATTAAAAATTAAAAATTAAAAATTAAAAATTAAAAATTAAAAATTAAAAATTAAAAATTAAAAATTAAAAATTAAAAATTAAAAATTAAAAATTAAAAATTAAAAATTAAAAATTAAAAATTAAAAATTAAAAATTAAAAATTAAAAATTAAAAATTAAAAATTAAAAATTAAAAATTAAAAATTAAAAATTAAAAATTAAAAATTAAAAATTAAAAATTAAAAATTAAAAATTAAAAATTAAAAATTAAAAATTAAAAATTAAAAATTAAAAATTAAAAATTAAAAATTAAAAATTAAAAATTAAAAATTAAAAATTAAAAATTAAAAATTAAAAATTAAAAATTAAAAATTAAAAATTAAAAATTAAAAATTAAAAATTAAAAATTAAAAATTAAAAATTAAAAATTAAAAATTAAAAATTAAAAATTAAAAATTAAAAATTAAAAATTAAAAATTAAAAATCAAAAATTAAAATTTAAAAATTAAAAATTAAAAATTAAAAATTAAAAATTAAAAATTAAAAATTAAAAATTAAAAATTAGAAATTAAAAATTAAAAATCAAAAATTAAGAATTAAAAATCAAAAATTAAAAATTAAAAATTAAAAATTAAAAATTAAAAATTAAAAATTAAAAATTAAAAATTAAAAATTAAAAATTAAAAATTAAAAATTAAAAATTAAAAATTAAAAATTAAAAATTAAAAATTAAAAATTAAAAATTAATAATTAAAAATTAAAAATTAAAAATTAAAAATTAAAAATTAAAAATTAAAAATTAAAAATTAAAAATTAAAAATTAAAAATTAAAAATTAAAAATTAAAAATTAAAAATTAAAAATTAAAAATTAAAAATTAAAAATTAAAAATTAAAAATTAAAAATTAAAAATTAAAAATTAAAAATTAAAAATTAAAAATTAAAAATTAAAAATTAAAAATTAAAAATTAAAAATTAAAAATTAAAAATTAAAAATTAAAAATTAAAAATTAAAAATTAAAAATTAAAAATTAAAAATTAAAAATTAAAAATTAAAAATTAAAAATTAAAAATTAAAAATTAAAAATTAAAAATTAAAAATTAAAAATTAAAAATTAAAAATTAAAAATTAAAAATTAAAAATTAAAAATTAAAAATTAAAAATTAAAAATTAAAAATTAAAAATTAAAAATTAAAAATTAAAAATTAAAAATTAAAAATTAAAAATTAAAAATTAAGAATTAAACATTAAAAATTAATAATTAAAAATTAAAAATTAAAAATGAAAAAAAAAAATTAAAATCAAAACAGGCTTATAGGGATCAAACTTTGAGTATTATGATGCCGGCTGTTAAATAATTAATTTCATTGGTGCTCTTAATGTTTCATTATCGGCAACAGTTTCAAAATGGTAGCCGTACCCAATATTGGGTAGAGGGTATCAAACATTCGGCACAGCCGAATTTAACACTTACTTGTTTTTAAATGAATTCGTCGTTATGTCTATTGTTTATTTTAGAAATCACGACATTCGGGCCGCCAAGAAACCAAAAAGACTCCATCTATACGTTTACAACAAATGTAAGTTTTTATTTTTATTTTTTGAAATTCAATACGTAAATATTTATTGTAAACAATTCCGCCCTAGCTTTGAACGTAAAGCCAATAAACTTTATTTAAAAGCAACTCAAACTCTGGAACAATCAACCGGTATTTCAATTAAAAAAGCCACATCCCATTCCGAACATTTATCATCAGAAGAATATGCCGACGGTGATCAAGAACTAGACAAATATCTGGTAATGTTATTGGGTTTACAGCGACTTCTGAATTGGGAACGGGCTTTAATGCAGGAAATCATACCAACTTCAAAACAATCAGATGTTTTTGCCAAACTAGCTTATAAATCAATCGATATGGTTGTAAAAGACGCTGAAGCGATCACAAATCGTATAATGCGTAGTATTTCACGTAAAGAATGGACATCAGCTTTGGGTATATTTAAAACTTTAAAAAATGTTCTCCTACTGCAACCCGATATTGATCGTACGTATGATGTTCAACAGCGAGAACAATTGACTAAAGTTTTAAATAAATTACAATATACGGTTAGTATTGAAGTCGCTTTTAACTAAATGTTGTTATAAATTTTATTTGTTTTTGGTAGGCAAAAGACAAAGATCATAATTAAGGATACGATATTTAGTTTTTGATTTCTATTTTTTTTTTTTTTTTTTTTTTGAAAATTGTTAATTTTGATTTTATTTATTTGTAAGAAATTTCACCCTCAAAATACCTATAATGACTTTATCTTTAATATAAAAAATTATCGATTGAAATTAATTTTACTTTAAGGGGGCCAAAGCTTTGGAACATTTCCTTGAAGTGGTTAGAGGTGATTCGACAACCAATATAGTTGGCATGAGTTCTAGTACTTTGGGCTACGTAAATGTACCCAAAGATGCTACGGTACATGAGTTAACATCCAACACCATATGGTTTATAGAAAATCTCTTAAATCATTACGATGTCATTGGAGTAATATTACAACCAGACGTACTCTATTCCACGCAATTGGATACGATACTAATGAAAAAGCAATTACCCGAAGAAGAACGCAATAAGGCTTTGTTGGCAATCTATATAAGTAAGATATTCATAAATATGGGAAAATGTTTCACCTTATATGCTTAAAAGTTATACATTTCCCTTTTTCTTTTTAGAAAAAGCTTTAGCTGAATTAAATCTTTCTATTATGAACAAATGTGAACAATATAATGATCAGGCTACCAAGCACTTATTCCGTCTAAATAATATCAATTACATTTTAAATTCTTTAATAACTTCAAACTTAATTGATATTGTAACCATAGCCGAGCCGGATTGCCGCAATAGTTATATTGAAACGATTAAAGAATTGAAGTTTTCGTATCAGAAAACTTGGTCTAAAATGCTATCGAACATCTCACCGCTTGATGAATTGCCTAAGCCTATCCAGGGTAAAGTAAAAGATAAAGATCGTAGTATTTTGAAAGAAAAGTTTTTGGTAAGTTCGAAGAAAAGCCAAATTGTTTATAAGCTTATTATTAGTTTTGCCATCAATATTTTTAGACTTACAATAAAGATTTTGAAGAAGCTTGTAAAATTCAGAGAGGTATTTCAATACCGGATGTTACTTTAAGACAAGGTATTAAACGCGATAACGAAGAACATATTCTACCGAAATATAATGATTTTTTCAACATGTAAGTAACATTGCTTACCTTTTTTAATTGTTTGTTTTAAATTTGTAACTTCGAAACAAACATAAAACAAATCTCTTTTTAAATTACAAAATAAATAAATTTTTAAGTAAACCCAATTTCTTTCATTCTAATATTTCTTTTCTTACTCTTAGGTATGCTGGTGTACAATTCAGTAAGAATCCTGACAAGTATATTAAATATAAACCCCATGAAATTAAGGCTTGTCTTAATAAACTATTCGATGATTCTGCTTAATGCTATTCTAAAATTTACATAATCACACAAATCGGTATATATATATATATTTTTTTTTATTATTTTAAATTATTTTTTTTATTATAAAGTTAGTTACAAAAAATGTTTCTTATTATATAACAATTATTAAACTAAGCAAATAAATAAATAATTCCATAATTATATTAAAAAAAAAATATCGTTTATCTTTTATGCAAATATTAATGTTTTCTTTGAAAGAAAAACAACCTATTCAATTAATATAAGAAATTCGTTGATGGTGCTTCTGGTCGTCCACAAGCTCCATAATGTGATATCGCTATTGTATTATTACTACGACAATTTTCCATGTCCAAAAAGCAATCATTCGAATATGTCATATTATCTGTACCACAAACTGGTTCAAAGTCGGTTGGACAAATTTTGGCACATCCCTTAAATTGTACACTACTCAGACATCTTTTGAGGGGTACAACGAATACATGTTTGCCACAATTTTCTTTACGCATATGACATTCGGACTTGTAGAACTTGTTATCCGAACCGCATACAAAATTGGGCGGCTGGGCATCACAATCTGTTTCACAGTCAGCTGTTAAGAGGCAGTTCTTAAGTGATACATGTACAACTCGCAAGTGGCAGGTTCTACGTTTAAATTCACACATGGAAGCATAAGTGTTGCCATCAGATCCACAGACAGGTCCACCTTCTATATCTTGTTTGGTGCAACGTTCGCCACAATCCTTAGGAGGCGATTTTAAGTCTGTACAGGGTCCAATATGTGCCAAATTGACGCCTCTCCTAAAAAAAACATTGGAAAAACAATATTGAATTAATTTTTTGACCAAAAAAATTTTAAAATCTAAAAAAATTATGCCTTAATTTTCGGCAAAGGAATGCTACTTAAGTACTTGTAATTGAAAGACTCGGAAAAAAATTTACTTCATTAGTAATTCTTGCGTAAAAAAAAAAAACAAATAATATTATAGTCGGTCTAGACTTAGGATACCCAATACCATGTGTTTAGAGAAAGGGTCTTAAGTCGAACTAATTGGATAAAGCAAATAAGCATAAATCGAATTTTATTTGCATTGTTAATCATATCGGATGCTATATTTATATGGGGACTAATGCTATGTTCAGACGGATAACAAAATTCGGGTTGGTTCGCTCTCTCATTTACGTTTCGAGCCCCAATCATGATTGAATCTACATGATTCGCCATACAAAATTTTGAGAGCGAACCAACTTGGTTCATTTTAAATCTAGTTGCGAACCAAGAAGAATTTGCTGTCATCTCCAATTTTGATAAAAAAATTATCGCTAGTTTATCTGAACTAGCTGTCAAAAATATTTAAAGAAAGAAAAAACAAAAAAATTATGTATGCAATAAAATAGAATAGAAACAATTAACAAATAAAAAGTATATATTTATATATGTATATATATATTTAAATAAAAATGGAAAAAATGAAATAGATACGTAAAGTGTAAAGGAATGTCTTAAAATATTTTCACAATAAATATAAACGTCAAAATGAAACATGAACAATCGTCTGAACACCAAGGTTCGGAATCGTCTGAACATGCTATAAGTTGAAAAATGGAACAGGGGCCGAATTACGGCATTCGTTATCGAGCCAATTTCATTGTCATATTTGTTTTTGTGATTACAGCATTCGATATCGATTATCACCTAACAAAATTTGAGATGATAGCATTCGGTAACGAGTGCGAAATTACAAAAAGTTACTCTTTAGCGAAATTCATATCGAGAAGTGTTGTTTTAATACTTTTTCTGGTAAAAAAAATTTAAGTGTAAGTTTTTAAGATTTAAATACTAAAATATGTTTTGTTTTTCTTTAGAGGTAATATAAAGAAAATAAATATGAAACAAAAGGATTACATGGCCGAATTTATGGTCGAATATTATCATTTGGCAAAACTTATAATTCCGAATTATAGCCAGGGTAAAGCTACGTCAAACAGACTGTGGGAGCAACTTACGGTTACATTATGGACCACCAATTAAGCACACTAAGTCATGGCGAAAGGTAAGAAGAAAATTCATATTTTTTGTTTAAGGTGTTTCGATAAAAAATTTAACGCAAAAAGAAAATTTCTTTTAATGAAGCTTCTGAGAAAAGAACCGGCGGTAGTCCGTATAAGGAAATGACCTTAACACCTGCAGAAGATCAAATCATTCAGGCCAGTGGCATAGATGTTTATCCGTAACTACTTTTGAAAAACAAAACACTTCAAATGAAAATGAAATTTTGGAGTCAATTTTAAAGGATGAAGATGACAGCTATAAAGCAGGCGATGATGTCTAAATAAATCTTTAGAGAAAGAAAGCCAATACAAAAAGTAAAAAATGACAAAAAAAAAACCGAGTCTAAATTAACAATACTACACTTACACATCCAAACAACTGAAAAATTTCACCGTGACCAAAATTCTAATCATGACCATATGGTAAGCCTGAAGAAAAGATCTCGTAAAATAAAAGAGGGATCGACTATTACATCGAATTCCTTTTTTATTTTTTATTCATGTATTTTTTTTTTTATTTATTTTTTTCTATATACGTTTTTGTTTGTTACATTTAAATTAAATTTCCTGCGTATTATTAGCGCCAAAACTTTATTTTTTGTTTGTTTTTTTTATACCCTATACCACTATGTGGTTTGGGTATAATGACTTTGTGCTGCTGTTTGTAACTACCAAAAATATTTGACCTAGACCCATCGTTTATTATACTGATCGGCTCAGAATCACTTTCTGAGTCGTTTTAGCGATGTCCGTCCGTCCGTCCATCTGTGTGTCCATGTAATCAAACTACAGGTCGTAAATATGAATATATTTTAATGAAATTTGGTATATAAGCTTTTATCGGCCGTAGAATAAACGCTATTGAAATTGGTGAAAATCGGTCCATGTTCCGACCTAGTCCCCATACAAATGACCCCTGTGAAATCGACATAAATCGCCATAAGATCCAAATTATCATATAGATCTTAGTATAATTGTGTTCGTATGTGTTTATTGTATCCATTAATCAGTAGTCCAAAAATCATCTCTATTAGACAATTCTTAGTCATAGGCCCCATATAGAGCTGTTTCCCGATCTTCATTTAAATCTATCAAAAAAACAAAAATATTGCACAGATTTTTCTCAAATTTGGTTTGTGTATATTTTTTAAAAATATATGTGACTTTTCCAAATACTGTCAGGATCGGTCCATTTTCTGACCTAGTCCACATATAAATATAGCACCCGATATGAACTTTTTCATATCTGCAGCCACAAAAATTAATAACAATGCCACACAAATTTGGTTTTTGCTTATTTTCTATATCCAGTTAGTTGGATCGAAGAGATATGGTTTCTAAACCACGGTATAGGGCAGGCACGAACAAATTTTGTGCGGCCCCATATAAATTAAAAACAAAATAAAAAAAATTTGTTTGTTAATTAAAAAAAAAATTTTAAACACGTAAGAAAATTATAGTCGGTCTAGCTCGACTATACGTTACCCCATACCATGGCATGGTTTAGAGACCCTATCTCTTATGTTCAACTAATTAGATATAGAAAATAAGCATAAACCAAATTTAGTTGGCATTGTTATTAATTTTTTTGGCTGCAGATATGAAAAAGTTCATATCGGGTGCTATATTTATATGGGGACTAGGTCGAAAAATGGACCGATCCTGACCATATTTGGTAAAGTCACTTATATTTTGAAGAAATATATACAAATCAAATTTGAAAAAAAAAATCTGTGCAATATTTTTGTTTTTTGATAGATTTAAGTGAATATCGGGAAGCAGCTCTTTATGGGGCCTATGACTAAGAATTGTCCTACAGGGATTTTTTTTGGAAGGACGGACGGACAGACGGACGGACGGACGGACGCTAAATCGACTCAGAAAGTGATTCTGAGTCGATCGGTATAACAAAAGATGGGTCCATGGAAAATATTTTTGGTAGTTACAGACAGCAGCACAAAGTCATTTTACCCAAACCGCATAGTGGTATAGGGTATAAAAATTTCAAAATGTTTTTTTAAATTTAGATTTAATTCAAAAAAATAAATTCAAAACATTAATACTAAAATATCAAAGTATAGTTCCGAAATAGCATTTATATAACTTTTCAATAGGGCCACAAAAATAATACAAATTATTAATCTTAATAAATGCGAAATTAACCCTAAGCCCTCTTTTGATGTGTCTTATTTCTGACTTTCTGGTTGAATTTTCCGTTTTGGTGTATTCAGGGACTTATAGTAAAATTTCACGGCGAATATTTGTGCGGCACATTTTAACCGCTTAAATCACTGTTTTAATGGTGTTTTTGCTCCTTTTAAAAGAAGGACAAAAATGACCCATAACTTGAGGAGTTAAACGGTTAACATATTATACAAAAAATGTTCTCGGTAACATCGGTATTTTTTTTTTTGCTATTTTGTTTGAAAGTGGATATTTGTACAGAAATATAATAGTGCGGCCCACCGTAGGTGAAATTCCAAATTTGGCCCTACAAGCCATTTACGTGCCCACCCCTGTATAGGGTATCGTATGGTCGGTCTAGACCGACTATAATTTTCTTACTTGTTTTTTTTTGTTTTTTTTTTTTTTTTCAAAACGTGTTTTTATTCCGTTACGACAGAAATAATCTTGTACTTTTGTTTATTAATTTCGATACGTAACTTATCGAATGCCATAATCTATCCATTCGATACGTTACGAAATTTTACACGATACGAAAGCTCACTTGATCACGAATGCCGTAATTCGGCCCCAGTCTTGACCAAATTTTTTAAAGACACTTATTTTTTAGCAAAAACATATCAAAACCAAATTTGAGAAAAATCTGTGCAATATTTTATTTTATTTTTTGTAGATTTAAGTGAAGATTGGGAAGCAACTTTATGTGGGTGCTATGACTAAGAATTGTTAAACAAAATTTATTTTTGGCCCGCTAATTAGTAGTTGGATTAAACATACACAAACCAATTTTGACCGGGATCTATATTATAATTTGGATCTTATGGCAATTTAAGTCGATCTCATAGGGGACAATCGTATAGGGACTAGTTTTGAACATGCAAATATTTTCACTAATTTCAATAGCGTTCGTCCTATTGCCGATTAAAGCTTTTATAGCGAATTTGATCAAAATAGATTCATATTTGCGACCTGTAGTTTGATTACAATATTTACGTGGACAAACAGACAGAAGGACGGACGGACGGACATCGTTAAATCGACTCAGAAAGTGATCGGTATAATAAAATATGGGTCTGGGCCAAATATTTTGGGTAGTTGCAAATATCAGCCCTAACTCACTATACCCTGACCACATAGTGGAATAGGGATATAAAAATTATACTCTAAAAATCAATTTAAGTAGTCCCTTTTACCGGAGAAGGTAGCTTTTTGTAGATATGTACAATTTTCAGTTTTTTTTTAACAAAGTATTTATTATTAAAACAGTTTTAAAAATATCTTCGAAAAAATATATTTAATTTAAAAAATTTGCCGCAAACTTCCTAAAGACTGTGTTTGTGTGTACTTTTTGCTTTGATTTATATTTTTACTCGTACCATGAAATTAATATTTTTAGATAAAAATATTTCATTTGCTATACTCAGTGTCGTTTTAAGTAATTTTTAAAATTACTTAAAACTTAAAAGTATTTCACTTTTTGTATTATCCTAAACTCCAAAAATGTTTATTCAATTCGGTTCGTTGTAATACTTACAAACATGTCGCATGAGCCAATTCGCATTCATTATTGTAGGTTTTAGCATCCGTACCACATAATTTATCACTTTTCTTGGAAGAGAATATAGAACCAAACAGATTATTGAAATCTTTGCATGGAGGCAATTGCTTACATCTGGACAAACGAGCCTTACACTTATCCATACCCATCTTTTGTATGGCTTTGCGTTGGGGACTAAAACAATCAAATGAGAATGAATGAATGAACAACTCCGGACGAGTATAATACACACAACACCTTCTACATACCCACAATTTAACATTTTCAATTCGCACAGGGATGAATAAATGTTACCATCACTACCGCAAACATAGGCGGCACTATCTGTTTTGGCACATTCGGTGGGACAGTTTTCCACTTGATTACCGTTGCGTTCTTGGGGCATACAAAATGATAATGGCACCTCAAACACATGTTTACCACAATTGGAGGAACGCATTTTACAAGGACTGGCATAAAGTCTGCCATCTGAGCCACATGTGGGTCGGGCAACACGCCAACATGATTCACGACACATTCTCGTTGATTGGCAATGTTTTCGACTTGTTTTAACCACACCCTGTCCGCAAGTTAACAATTTCATTTCACAGGTGGAATTATAAACATTGCCGTCTGAAGCACAAATGGGACCATCCTTTGGAGCACTATTACAATCAACGGGGCATGATTCACGTATGGCACTTGTATTGCTGCAAGATCCTACATGAGCCATTTTAACAGCGGACAAACCGACGCGACAAGCTTGTACACGCAACATGCATCTGAAATTTCAAAATGAAATAAAAAAAAATTATATACTTATAATGTATTTCTTATATAATATATAATTAAATGGGTAAAGACAATACAAACCTATTTAAGTATGTGCGTCCATCTGTACCACATATGGGATCTTTTTCACTAGGACAACGATGTTTACAATCAGATCCTCGGGCTCTTTCGCAACCATCTCTTACATCCTTGAAAAGAAAAAAAATTATAAAATCTATAATATTAGTAGGTAAGGCGATTTCTTGTGAACGACAGTTTTCTCCCGATTTTGATCAAATGTATCTTATTTGAAAGGTATTTCTTTTTAGCTGTCCACCAGATTTACAGATTTTTAAATTTTTACATTTTTTTTAAACAAAATGCATTTAAACTTGCTACTAACACATACATAAAATTATACAATGCTATATGTGTGGTCGTTAAATTGGTTAATATATTTGTGAGTTTGTTTTCTTCATTCACAATAATAATTGTGTTGAATTGAAAAACAATTTTGGACATAAACCAGTAATTGGACGTAAACAATAATCGATATTTAACAAGTAAGAAAATTATAGTCGGTCTAGACCGACTATACGATACCCTATACCATGCGTTTAGAGACCCTATCTCTCAGGCCCAACTAACTGGATATAGAAAATAAGCATAAACCAAATTTGAGTGGGATTTTTATTAATTTTTTCAGCTGCAGATATGAAAAAGTTCATATCGGATGCTATATCTATATGGGGACTAGGCCTAAAAATGGACCGATCCTGCCTATGTTTGGTAAAGTCTCTTGTATTTTGCAAAACTATATACAAACAAAATTTGAGAATAATCAATGCAATATTTTTGTTTTTTGATAGATTTAAGTGAAGATCGGGAAGCAGCTCTATATGGGGCCTATGACTAAGAGTTGTCCAATAGGGATAATTTTTGGACTACTGATTAATGGATATAATATATATATACAAACCCAATTTGACTAAGATTTGTATGATAATTTTGATCTTATGGCAATATATGTTGATTTCATAGGGGTCATTTGTATGGGGGCTAGGTCTGAACATGGACCGATTATCACCAATTTCAATAGCGTTCATCCCATGGCCGATAAAAGATCAAATACCAAATTTCGTCAAAATATATTCATATTTGCGACCTGCAGTTTGATTACAAGCTTTACATGGACACACAGACGGACGGACGGACATCGTTAAATCGAATCAGATAGTGATACTGATTCGATCGGTATAATTAAAGATATTTTTGGTTGTTACAAACAGCAGCACAAAGTCATTATACCCAAACCACATAGTGGTATAGGGTATAGTTTTGAATTGTTAATTCGCTAAAATTGATTAGCATACCTTTAGGGTCTTTATTAAATGAAAAAAGAAAATTTTTAGAATTTGCACTCGAATTTTGAGGGCTGGGAGCTGCTAGTTATAATAATTATCGGTGTAAAAAATTAAATAATGATCGTATTAGAAATTTTGCAATTTGGTATAATTGTAAATGATACCAGATAGAATCTTAAGTTCCGAGTTTTGTTATTTGTAATTCATCTTGCAAACTCAACCAAATTTGTTGGAAGAGTTAACTTTACCCTTTCAGACCTAGCTATACCGATTGTGAGATCTGGTTTAAGGTGATTAAAATATAAACAAATACATTTTTTCTGATTCTTTTTACCAGTATTTGAACAAAAGAGAACTAAAAAAGAAACGCGATGTAAAATTAAAAGAATATTTATATTGATTTTACAATAACTACAATCGTTTTACTACTCAGGTCTGAAATTGTTAAAATGACAGTTGAAAAGACGTTAAATACATTTTTCATAAAAATTAAAATTACGCCGTACTAGAACATAATAACCACAACTAACAGAGCAATAAACAAGTAAGAGTGTTAAATTCGGGTATGCCGAATCTTTGATACCCTCCACCTGTGCTTCATGTTTATATTAATTATTTTTATTAAATTATTTTTTACAAATGTATACAAAATATTTGAAAAAGTAAACAAAGGGTGAGTTCCAAAACGTCATTTGCAATGCAACTAAACAAAGTCATGCATTCCTAAACGCAACCGTGTAAACGTTGACAATGTCACACATCCCTAAATTTTTAATAAAAGTTATCGATGCGTAACAAAAAGCAAACTTTGCATTACTAATTTTGTTGATGCAGTGTTTTTATTACAAAGTAAACAACACATTTGTTTGCTTTGTTTCGAAACGGTAGTAAAAAAGCATCACTGCAATGAATTTTGACGTTTTGGAACTCACCCAAATTGATAAATTTAATATAAATTATTACAACAAATACACCGAATATTTAATATTTTTTAGAGGTGTCTCCATATTATCGGACATATCTTGGCACAATGATGCCCGATTTACCCCATTTTAAATCGCAACCTGCTCGAAATAATGACAAACCATATTATCCTAAGTTTACCCTAATAAATAATATATTTTGTGAATGAGCGTGACTTCAACAGACAGACGGACATCGCTATATCGACTTATTATAAGAATGGAGAATATATATACTTTATGATGCATTTTTCCATTCATTACAAACTGAATGACAAACTGATATACATATACCTTCTGCACAGTGGTGTCGAGGGTATAAAAAACTAAAAAAATATAATCCAAATTAAAAAGATTGTGTTTTATAGTTATCAAAATAACTAAAAAAAAATTAACTGTTACTAAGAGCGACCGAAAATATCAGTTATTTTAAATTTTTTAATAAAATTAGCATATAGAAGTAAATGTCGGAGAAATCATTCAAGTTACAATTTTGACCCTTGTGATCTAGTTTTTATAATTTTTATTATTTCGAGCAGAAATAAAAGTTATTTTTTGAAGCAGAAATAACCTCTTTTATATTCATTCTTTCGAGCAGAAATAAAAGTTATATTTTGACTTCTTAATATCAACCAGTGCAAAAAAAATGTCGGTCTAGACCGTCTATACGATACCCTATGCTATGCATTTAAAAAAGGGTTCTTAGGGCGAACTAATTGGATATATAAAATAAGCATTAACTATGTGGTTTGGGTATAATGACTGTGCTGCTGCTTGTAATTACCATAAAATATTTGACCTAGACCCATCTTTTGTTATACGAACGACTCAGAATCACTTTCTGAGACGATTTATCGATGTCCTTCCGTCCGTCTGTCCGTCTGTGTGTCCATGTAAACCTTTTAATCAAACTACAGGTCGCAAATATGAATATATTTTGATGAAATTTGGTATATAAGCTTTTATCGGAACGCTATTGAAATTGGTAAAATTCGGTCCATGTTCAGACCTAGTCCCCATACAAATGACCCCTATGAAATCTACATAAATTGCCATAAGATCCAAATTGTCATATAGATCTCAGTCAAATTGGGTTTATATGTGTTTATTATATCCATTAATCAGTAGTCCAAAAATAATCCCTATGGGACAATTCGTAGTCATATGCCCCATATAGAGCTGCTTCCCGATCTTCATTTAAATCTATCAAAAAAAATATTGCACAGATTTTTTTCAAATTTGTTTTGTATATATTTTTTCAAAATATAAGTGATTTTACCAAATATGGTCAGGTTCGGTCCATTTTTCGACCTAGTCCCTATATAAATATAGCATCCGATATGAACTTTTTCATATCTGCAGCCAAAAAAATTAATAACAATGCCACTCAAATTTGCTTTATGCTTATTTTCTATATCCAATTAGTTGGTCCGATGAGATAGGGTCTCTAAACCATGGTATAGGGTATCGTATAGTCGGTGTAGACCGACTATGATTTTCTTACTTGTTTAGCCTGCAGATATATAAAAGATAGATGTAATAAACGCACACGAACCAAATTTGACCGAGATCTATATATTAATTTTGATCTCATGGCAATTTAAGACGATCATTTGTCATTTGTCATTTGTTTGGGGACTACAATTTCACTAACTTCAGTAACGATCGTCCTATGACCGGTTATACCAAATTACATCAAAATTTATTCAAATTTCCGACCTGTAGTTTGATTACAAGGACACACAGACGGACGGACGGACGGACATCGCTAAATCGACTCAGATGGGTATAATGGAAGATGGGCCTGGGTCAAATATTTTTAGCAGTTACAAACATCAGCACAAACTCATTATACCCTGACCATTTAGTGGTATCGGGTATAATAGCTGTTATTTCTGCCTGAAAAATCAAAATCAAAAAATAACTTTTATTTTGTGACTTCTATGATAAAAGCAATAACTGTTACGGGCTCTGGTTACTAAATTGGATTATTTTTTATTAGTTACCTTTCAAAAATAGTGATTTAATCCTTTCTCAAATTCAAATAACTACACATTAGCTATTACTGATGTGCTTGTAGTTACCACAAACATTTTCTGATATTTTGTCCAATTACCCAATTTTCCGATTTATGTATGTATTCTCACCTGAACGACACTATTTCTGGAACAAGTCTTCTTTTTCAAATCACACAAATTGGCATAAATCAAACCATCCGAACCACACACTGGATCTGCCCCCACGGTAAGACTAGGTGGACATGATCTGGGACAATTGCTGGAACTGCCACGATTTTGACGTGGCATCGAGGGATTCATTGCTGCAGTAAGTAAAGCTAATGATTCATCGTTTTGAAAGTCAGCTTCAGTTGGTTGAGCTGGTACTAAACCTTCTGTCGTTGCAACGGGAACATCTGTTGCAGGTGCCAATTTCTCTTCGGGTTGCAATTCAATGCGACTATAACGTATTACTGGTGCCTGAGCCGGCAGCTTTATGATTTTAATGGGTGAATCGGTTACTAAAAAAAGAAAGTACAAACTAAAATCTTAGTGCATGATTTAAATTAAATTTACATATCAAGAGGTTAACTTAGAAAAGTTATTTTTCAGTGGAGCAAAAAACTGTTTAATTTGAGAATTATCTATAATATACAATAATGGCGCTTTTCGCGTTTGATTTAGCATTTGGCGCTTTTAGTTTCCTTTTTAAATGGAAAAATCAAGATTGAAATACTTAACTTTAAAAACTAAGTCATTGAATATCCGTTTTTTGAATTCTCTACTTTTGTTATAAAATTAAACGTATAATTAATGTTGTACTAATTACAAAATTCCATAAAATATTTCTACTAAAATTAAATCAGTTCAAACATATAAAAATGCTAAATATTATATAAAAACAAGTAATAGTGTTAATTTCGGCTGTGCCGATACTGAAACATTAATTCCGAATACCAATTAAATTTAAAGTAAATTGTTTTTCTTTTCGGCCAGTTCCTATTATAATTTCTTTTTATAAAAAATAATGATCATGTCTTCTAATGGCTTACTAGAGTACTTCCTAGAACACTAATGAAATTCATTATTTATCGCAGCCGGAGTTATAATACCCTAAGTTTGAACCATATTAGAATGTTTTGAGACCTTAGAGGTTATACGATAATTAAAAAAAAAAATTGAAATGATTCTTGGCTAAAAATTATTAGTATTAAAAATAAGCAAGTTTTAAAATATTTTTATTTGAATTAGCTAGTAATATGTTAATTTAAGGACACATTTAATACAAGAAAAAAGAAACTAAATATCTTTAATATTAATAGGCTAGACGATTTCTTGTTACCGATGTTTTGTTCTACCGCTTTATCCCGATTTTGACCAAACGTATATTATTTGAAAGGTATTTCTTTTTAGCTGATCAGAAGATTTACCGATTTTAAAATTTTTCCTTTATTTTGAGTATTTTGCATTTAAAATTGCTACCAGAATATACATAAAATTATAGATATGCTATGTGTATGTTTATTAAATTTGTTAATGTGTTTGTTAATGAGTTTGTTATCTTCATTCACAATAATAATAAACCAAAAAGTGTTGGTTTGTGAATTGGCTAAGTTGAGAAATAAGGTTGCCTAGAAATTGCACTCCAATTTCGAGCGCTGAAATCTGTTAGTAGAAATTAAAACTTTTGGTTTTTTAATTTTTAATTTTTAATTTTTAATTTTTAATTTTTAATTTTTAATTTTTAATTTTTAATTTTTAATTTTTAATTTTTAATTTTTAATTTTTAATTTTTAATTTTTAATTTTTAATTTTTAATTTTTAATTTTTAATTTTTAATTTTTAATTTTTAATTTTTAATTTTTAATTTTTAATTTTTAATTTTTAATTTTTAATTTTTAATTTTTAATTTTTATTTTTTAATTTTTAATTTTTAATTTTTAATTTTTAATTTTTAATTTTTAATTTTTAATTTTTAATTTTTAATTTTTAATTTTTAATTTTTAATATTTAATTTTTAATTTTTAATTTTTAATTTTTAATTTTTAATTTTTAATCTTTAATTTTTAATTTTTAATTTTTAATTTTTAATTTTTAATTTTTAATTTTTAATTTTTAATTTTTAATTTTTAATTTTTAATTTTTAATTTTTAATTTTTAATATTTAATTTTTAATTTTTAATTTTTAATTTTTTTTAATTTTTAATTTTTAATTTTTAATTTTTAATTTTTAATTTTTAATTTTTAATTTTTAATTTTTAATTTTTAATTTTTAATTTTTAATTTTTAATTTTTAATTTTTAATTTTTAATTTTTAATTTTTAATTTTTAATTTTTAATTTTTAATTTTTAATTTTTAATTTTTAATTTTTAATTTTTAATTTTTAATTTTTAATTTTTAATTTTTAATTTTAAATTTTAAATTTTTAATTTTTAATTTTTAATTTTTAATTTTTAATTTTTAATTTTTAATTTTTAATTTTTAATTTTTAATTTTTAATTTTTAATTTTTAATTTTTAATTTTTAATTTTTAATTTTTAATTTTTAATTTTTAATTTTTAATTTTTAATTTTTAATTTTTAATTTTTAATTTTTAATTTTTAATTTTTAATTTTTAATTTTTAATTTTTAATTTTTAATTTTTAATTTTTAATTTTTAATTTTTAATTTTTAATTTTTAATTTTTAATTTTTAATTTTTAATTTTTAATTTTTAAATTTTAATTTTTAATTTTTAATTTTTGATTTTTAATTTTTAATTTTTAATTTTTAATTTTTAATTTTATATTTTTAATTTTCAATTTTTAATTTTTAATTTTTAATTTTTAATTTTTAATTTTTAATTTTTAATTTTTAATTTTTAATTTTTAATTTTTAATTTTTAATTTTTAATTTTTAATTTTTAATTTTTAATTTTTAATTTTTAATTTTTAATTTTTAATTTTTAATTATTAATTTTTAATTTTTAATTTTTAATTTTTAATTATTAATTTTTAATTTTTAATTTTTAATTTTTAATTTTTAATTTTTAATTTTTAATTTTTAATTTTTAATTTTTAATTTTTAATTTTTAATTTTTAATTTTTAATTTTTAATTTTTAATTTTTAATTTTTAATTTTAAATTTTTAATTTTTAATTTTTAATTTTTAATTTTTAATTTTTAATTTTTAATTTTTAATTTTTAATTTTTAATTTTTAATTTTTAATTTTTAATTTTTAATTTTTAATTTTTAATTTTTAATTTTTAATTTTTAATTTTTAATTTTTAATTTTTAATTTTTAATTTTTAATTTTTAATTTTTAATTTTTAATTTTTAATTTTTAATTTTTAATTTTTAATTTTTAATTTTTAATTTTTAATTTTTAATTTTTAATTTTTAATTTTTAATTTTTAATTTTTAATTTTTAATTTTTAATTTTTAATTTTTAATTTTTAATTTTTAATTTTGAATTTTGAATTTTGAATTTTTAATTTTTAAATTTAATTTTAAATTTTTAATTTTTAATTTTTAATTTTTAATTTTTAATTTTTAATTTTTAATTTTTAATTTTTAATTTTTAATTTTTAATTTTTAATTTTTAATTTTTAATTTGTAATTTTTAATTTTTAATTTTTAATTTTTAATTTTTAATTTTTAATTTTTAATTTTTAATTTTTAATTTTTAATTTTTAATTTTTAATTTTTAATTTTTAATTTTTAATTTTTAAGTTTTAATTTTTAATTTTTAATTTTTAATTTTTAATTTTTAATTTTTAATTTTTAATTTTTAATTTTTAATTTTTAATGTTTAATTTTTAATTTTTAATTTTTAATTTTTAATTTTTAATTTTTAATTATTAATTTTTAATTTTTAATTTTTAACTTTTAATTTTTAATTTTAAATTTTTAATTTTTAATTTTTGATTTTTAATTTTTAATATTTAATTTTTAATTTTCAGTTTTTAATTTTTAATTTTTAATTTTTATTTTTAATTTTTAATTTTTAATTTAAAATTTTTGTTTTTACTTTTTCATTTTGCATTTTTCATGTCTCAAAACTTCCTTTTTACTGTCATTTGTTAATTTTTATTTATGTTTGATTAGCATTAATATTAAATGCAGTGATAATTGTGTTATTTATATGGAATATATTATAACATTAAGAATACTTTTAAATGATAGAGGAAATTAAATATAAATGTTTATAAAAAGTGAAGAAATATAATGCAGAAAACATCGACAAAAAGGTCATTACATATCATAAGATTTTCACCAATACAATCATAAGTCACACCGATTTTGTCTTACGTCTTACATCTTACGCTGTTTTTGTGATCGTATTGTGAAATAGATTTTTACCCCCTGCGCGTATAGATTTTTACACATCAAAAACGTTAGAAATATTATTTAAAAGTCTTACTATTACTACAGAAGAATTTATAATTTTTTGCTGTCAAATTTGTTAATTTTAGCAAAATAAATTTGCTGATCATTAGCGCAATGATTCTGATTCTTTGTAGCGTTTTTAGTGCTTTGACGAAATTAGATAATTGCTCTTGTAAGAACATCTTCCTGGTTTTTGTTTCTAAAGTACTATTCGGCCAGTTCTTTATAACTGAAGCTCTCCATAGTTTTCTGAATGTTTTTATTTGCGACTGTTATTGCTGAAATATATTAAAGCAATTGAGTTTGTATTCATTTTCTTATAAGCCTTCTCATAAGCCATCATCCTATGTTTGTAGATAAAATAAGGTAAGAAAATGATATTAGTGCATTACTACCTAAAATAATATATAAAAAGCCACTATACAAATGAATTATTTTCTTTACTATTTGCATTAGTGCATTGTTAGGTAAAATAAAAAGGTATAAAAAAAGGTATGATAATAAAAAACCCAGATTACAAATGAATTACATCCTCTGTGTATTGACATTCTTACTTACAAATATATCAAAAGGGTAAGCAGATATCATTACTGGTAATAGAACAAATAATGACTATTATAAGCTATAAAATACCTAAAGCACAAATTTAATACACCATTGT
Source organism: Cordilura impudica (assembly GCA_963682025.1). Taxonomy (NCBI): domain Eukaryota; kingdom Metazoa; phylum Arthropoda; class Insecta; order Diptera; family Scathophagidae; genus Cordilura; species Cordilura impudica. Next base: position 10,756,632 of record OY821519.1, read on the forward strand.
ATACTTATAGGGCTGTTTAAACTACAGTAATTTGTAATTTTTGAGTAATTTCATTAAAATTAAAAAAGTGTTCTATCCCGACCCGTGTCACAGGTGCAAAAGTATATATAGGGTTAAAGAGGACACTTTCACCTTTCTCCGGGTGGTACACGTTTCTTTTTCCTAGAAGTTTCCTAGAAGTTCTATTCCACTAAATTTGAAATTTGACAAAAATATAGTAGTTTAATAAATATTTCATAACGCCCCTAATATTAAACGGTAGGTCTGTGACCACTTACAACAACTAAAGGCTACAATCCTTCCAATCTTTTAAAAAGGAGCGCAGGTCATTATCGATGATAACTTGCGAGTAGTAACCATTTATTTTTGATAAAAAAAACAAAAAAACGTCACCTTTTTCTATTGAGTTTGACAACTAGCAATAGTTTAACCTAATTTTTTGGCTACCTTAATCTGGATATATTAGCTACAAAAGGCGTTAAAATTTTAAAAATCGGTGACAAAAAAATTAGACGTTTGGCCAATGAAATTTAAATTTCAGCCACAGTGCGGCGCAAAATAAGTCGTTAAAGTTGGTTTATAATCTGTCAATCAGATATCATACTTTACACCTTTTTAAGTATCATACCATCAATATTTGAAAATGAAGTTCATCTGTAGATATCGTTTTGAATTTACCAACTTCTGGAGTAAATTTTAATACAAATTTTATGTGAAAATATAGACTTGTTATAAATCATTAATATTTTAGTTCAAATATTTAATATTTTTTATAATATTTAGCCTATTTATTGTCATATTGGTGATTTTTGTAATACCCTAAGACCTCGCTTTGCGTCGTTGATACTTTCCAAAATAACGCTACACAAAATGAAACGACGCAAAGTGAATTACGATTCTCTATAAGAAACCATAAAAATATAAAAGATAGGTTCAATAATTTTTTTTGTTCTTAAATGTAAAAAAAGAAGAAACTTTTAAAAGATAAAAAAGACTAGAAATTCAATTAAAAAATTAAAAAAAAAAACAAAAAAAAAAATGAATAAATAATTAGTAAAAAAATTATTCGAACTCTGTAGATAAGCTGCTTATGGCCATTTTACAAAAAAAAATGTCCAAGGTTTGCTGAACTGCTTTTTGCTTTATTTCTAGGTAAAGCTCCTTGTAACAATTGTAACCATTTTCTGTTGCTACCGCACGAGATAAGCTTCTTTCACTGTCAGGATAATTTTTTGAAAAAATTTGTATGGCTTCATCAATTAAACTCATGGCTTTCGAGAGTTGTTGAGAAGTTAAGTTTTGAGCTGTCTTCTTCGCCACTAATTTCCAAATCCAGTTACATTAATTCATCGTTAGACATTTCTTAAATTTGTGAAGTTAGCAACTGATCTATGTCAGCACCATTACACTCATTACTCAAAATTACACTCTCCTGCTGCTAAGTTAGCGATTTCTTGACAAACAGTAGCTGCTTCATAACCATCAACTACTAAAATGGAACTTCCACATTTTTTCTTGTGCAAACATTCTGGCCATATTTTGCGCCAAACACAATTCATGCAAGATGGATGAAATAATTTCTATTGCATTCGATCTATTAACTTTTTTCAAAAATTCTTGCATTGTAGGTTTATCGGGTCCATCAGTTTCACTGAGAAGCTTAAAAGTTCTCCGGATGTAATAGCTTTTAAAAACCGATATTACACCCTGATCCATTGCCTCTATCACTGATGTGGTGTTCAGTGGTAAAACCACAAATTTTACATTTTCTGATAAATCATCAATATAAACTGGTTGACGAGGAGCATTATCTTTATTGCAATAAGCTTTAATTTCTGGAATAGCACATGATGAAACCCAGTCTTTAAATAATAATTCCGTCATCCAGGCTTTTTTATTGGCTCGCCAGTGGACAGAACAGCCCTTCATAGCTGTAGGACTTTCTGATTGGTAAGTAACGGCTTAAACTTAAAAGAAGAGTCAACCTATCTTTACTTGCTTTATATCCTGGTGCAGATTTTTCAGTTATCGATATGAATGTTTCTTTTGGTAGACGTTTCCAAAACAGGTCACTTTCGTCCGCATTGAAAACTTATTTCGGTGTACAATCACCATCGTGAATAATGGCTTTTAACTCTGTTAGGAAACGGTTTGTAGTGACAATATCAGCGCTGGCTGCTTCACCTTTGAGAAAAATGCTATGTAGATTTGCGCGGGTTTTAAACCTCTCAAACCAGCCGTGACTAACTTCAGCAGCACTACAACTTGTACTGTCGCTAGACATAGATTTTGTTGCTTTTGCCTGGATTACCATTTTCCTTAAAGGAATTTTCTGTGCAACCTGATTTTGAATCCAGATAGAAAGCAAGGACTCCATTTTAATCATAAAGCCACGCCTTGTACGAGTCATCGTCTTGGCATCTATCTCTTTCTTGAGCTTGAATAGTTCTGACGGTTGCTGCAGACAGATCAAGCGCTTTTGATATGTCCACAGCCTTTTCTCCTTTATGAAATCGTCGTAAATTATCCAATTTCATTTCCAAAGTTATATTATTTTTTTTGGTAATTCTATGATTTTTACAACAATTGCAACTATGTGTCAGAAAATAAAAAAAAATACTCAAAAATTTAATTTAGCAAATAATAATTCCCCGAATGATAATAAAAAACGACGCAATTCGACTCAAAGCGAAAATTAGTCTTAATTTATTAACGACGCAACTTTGAAAAAATGCAAAACGAAACGACGTAAAGCGAGGTCTTAGTGTACTATATTATTTTAAAAATAAAAAGAATAATAATCTAACCCATAAAAACAAAGTTTTTATTAAAACTCTTTCTTTCCTTATGCATATGAGTTTTGAATGTCTCCGTGACTGTGTGTGACTTTGCGTGACTATTTTAAAATTAATCTTTGGTCAGAACAAGTCTATGGACCAAGTTTCAGATTCATTACGGGAAATGGGGGTTGAATCACTTCGTGACTGGGAGCGACTAGGCGTGACTGTGTGTGACTATCTTAAAATTAATCTTTGGCCACAACAAGTCTATGGGCAAAGTTTCAGATCGATGGTATAAGGGGAAGTGAGGTTTTAATCTCTCCATTACTGTGCGTGACTATGCGTGACTATGTCAAAGTTAATCTTTTTTCCCGGCAATTCTATCGACCTGATTCAGATTGATAGGATGAGGGGAAATCCGTTTTAAATCTCTCCGTGACTGTGCGTGACTAAGTCAAAGTAAATCTTTTTTCACAACAAGTGTGTGGACCAAGTTTCAGATCGATCGGATGAGGGGACTGGGAGTGACTAGGCGTGACTGTGTGTGACTATCTTAAAATTAATCTTTGGCCACAACAAGTCTATGGGCAAAGTTTCAGATCGATCGTATAAGGGGAAGTGAGGTTTTAATCTCTCCATTACTGTGCGTGACTATGCGTGACTATGTCAAAGTTAATCTTTTTTCACGGCAATTCTATCGACCTGATTCAGATTGATAGGATGAGGGGAAATCCGTTTTAAATCTCTCCGTGACTGTGCGTGACTAAGTCAAAGTAAATCTTTTTTCACAACAAGTGTATGGACCAAGTTTCAGATCGATCGGATGAGGGGATATAACATTAAGATCACTCCGTGACTGTGCCCAAAATTAATCTGTAGTCACAACAAGACTATGAGCCAAGTTTCAGATCATTTGGATAAGGGGGGATGGGGTTGCCCCACGACAAACAGACAGACAGAGAGTATGAGTTAAAATAAAGAGTTTAAAAAAATAATAGCTTTTGAAACAATTGGTAATTCCTGATATGTCATGAGGGTGTTTCTAGATTTGACACGGCACAATTTAGTTTTTTCTTTTTTAATTTTACTAGAGAAGCCCTGCTGCTCCGCAGCATTATATTATATTAATTTTTATAATATAATACCAAAATTTGTCAAGAGAAGTTAACGTACAGTAATACCAAAATATGCCAAGAGAAGTTAACGTACAGTAATACCAAAATTTGCCAAGAGAAGTCAACGTACAGTAATACCACATTTTGTCAAGAGAAGTCAACGTACAGTAAAAGCAAAGTTGATTCTCCACGCATAACTTTCCTCAAACCCAACGAAAGCAGTTAATAGCTCAAAAGAAGGAGCTTGATCCACTGAGTGTTCTTAGACCTATGTCAACAGCCTACGTTAATTAGAACTCTAGTTATAGAGGTTTGAGAGAAGAAAAATATTGAAAAAAATCTTGAATGCAAAGTTTTTTCATAAATTCTTTTAATATATAAGATATAAATTTTTCATCAAATTACATTTTATTTTTATATCCCATCGAAATTTGTTTCAAAGATTTTCCAACTGATTTTTCATTGAACCGATTTTGAAAACGTGAAATTTGCATGGCGCCCTAAATTAAAATTTTATTTTGCCCTCAACAAACGTCAATGAAGATATTTTTATATGTTCTGCTATGCACAGAATCATTAGTCTGTAGGTCATTCCCCGTAAATAAAAATATAATGTTTTTATATTTGCTGTAATTGTCATGTGCGGAATATAATTTGAAGATTAGTTTCTTATTTTTTTTATATATAAAAAACAAACACTCGCACACACACGCACACCTTAGGTGTAACTAAAATTGTGCGCATATTTCCATGTTTAAACCATTAGAAGACCAAACGACCAATCCGTTTTATACGTTTTATATGTACAGAAAAATTACAGATAAAATACACATGTACGGGTACTCTAAAGTCATAAAATATTAACAATCATGTTCGAAACCACTTCAAAAAAAGTCAAAATCTTGAGAAAAATCATAAATATAAATATTTATTTAATAATAAAAGTGAAAGTAAAAAAAAATTCAAATAAAGTTTTCTTCTTTAACTACAAACAACTCTTGTCTTCTTTCCAACTTAAAAAAAAAACAAACAAAAAATCCAACAACAATAAAATAACCTTTAATTGAAATGACCACAAAGGAAATCAAATATTGTAGGTTCAAGCATTCATGCATCAATGATACGTATGATTTTGTATGATTTCCTGTTACAAATTACCAACCAACCAACTAACCAGCAGTTTGTTAGTTTTCAACTGGTATTTATTAATAAAGCCATGATCGTTGGTTATTCTTGCCATATTTGAATTTGCAATGGATAATAATGAATATGAATGATGATGATGATGATGATGATGATGTCTATTCACTTTTTGTTTCTCCATCATACAAAATATAGAGTAATCCGTTTTCATTTTCTTTTTTTTTTACTTCAAAAAACTTTCTTCCATTTCGAAATAAAATATATATATATACTATATATATGTACTAACTACAAAATCGTGTGTATTTATAGTTGTTTTCTCCTGCCATAATAAAAATCAATTAGTTTAACATAGATTCATAACTACTTACTAACTAACGAAGATGTGTTTTTGGATATTGTTAAGTTGTTAGTTACAACTATAAAATTGAAATTTCAATTCCTAAGTCCACAGTTTTAATTAAAAATACAAACAATTTAAATAATTAATGTGTTAACACAACATAATATGAATGTAATGATCATGACTCTTCCTAAATGTCTGACTAAACACGCACACAATGCTCTAAAAATATTCATATTTGTAAATTTTAGTGAACCGCCATTAAGTCTAAACTAATATCTCGACCAATAAGATGTTAACGTATTAAAAGTATATCACTTCGAGATATGGTTAAAAAATAACTTATCATAAAAGTTTTATCTTCAAGACGGTTTTCCTAATTAAAAGTTTTTCCAAGTTTTAATCACATCAATTGGTTTGGTAATATGAATTTGAAACTGGGCAATAAATTTCCACTACCTCATCGTTATTCATTATAAAATAACGCTTCTCGTTGCCAATGAATTGATTTGTGAAGTCAATTCGTGAACTATTTGTTAATGAGCTATTACATTTTGCGAAAAAAAAACACTTTTGGCGACATGAGGGTTTCCCACGTTAAAGTTGTCACATGTACTGTTGACGAGTGTTGGCTTCGTAATATGACACGAAAATAAGCCAGAAATTTTCGGACTGTTGCCAAAATTTTAAAGTCTACTACGGCATCGTTTTTCATAACGTATTCCTTAGGTATAGTCTATAATGAAAACTTTTAATTGGTAATAAAAGAATTTGTGAACTATTTGATAGTGTGCTATCGTAAACTGCCGCTCCGCTCCGGCTTGCGTTTTTCGATGTTATGTTAAGAAGACCAATATGCCAACATCAAAAATGTTGACGGACGATTTTTTTAATTTTGAAATATTTCAGAATTTCACAAAAATGTTTATTAAGAGGTTACTAAAAATTACACTGTACAACAATTTTCAAAAAAAATTAAAATCCCGAAGGTTTTTGTCCTACCGTGCTAACACCCAAAATCAATCTATTATATATCTATTATATTTCTGGTTTCCTGCTCCAAAAAATAAGATTTATTATTTTACAGGTATTTTAATTAAAGATGTTACCTTCGAAGAGAAAGGGAAGTAAACCAGAAATATAATAGAGAATAATATATACTAGCAGATTCCAGCGCTCGAAATTCGAGTGCAATTTCTAGGCAGCTTTATTTTTCAAATTAGCCAACTCACAAACCAACACTTTTATGGTTTATTATTATTGTGAATGAACATAACATAAATTTAATAAAAAACACATAGCATATGTATAAATTTATGTATGTGTTAGTAGCAACTTTAAATTCAATTTACTCAAAATAAAGGAAAAAAATTTAAAAATCTGTAAATCTGCGAAACGGCTAAAAAGAAATACCTTTCCAATAATATACGTCTGGTCAAAATCGGGATAAAACGGTAGAACAAAACATCGTTCACAAGAAATCGCCTAGCCTATTAATATTATATGTTAGAAAACAAATATTTAACTAAACTAAAAACAAATATTTTTTTTATAATAATCTAACCCATAAAAACAAAAAGTTTTTATTAAAACTCTTTCTTTCCTTATGCATATGAGTTTTGAATCTCTCCGTGACTGTGCGTGACTTTGCGTGACTATCTTTAATATTTAATTTGGTGACAACAAGTCTGTGGACAAAGTTTCAGATTAATTGGGTGAGGGGAAATGGGGTTTAAATCACACCGTGACTGCGCGTGACTATATTTGAGTTAATATTTGGTGACAACTAGTCTGTGAACAAAGTTTCAGATCGATCGGATGAGGGGAAATGGGGTTTAAATCACTCCGTGACTGTGCGTGACTATGCGTGACAGTGTGTGACTAACTTAAAATTAATCTTTGGCCACAACAAGTCTATGGACAACGTTTCAGATCGATCGGATGAGGGGAAGTGCGGTTTTAATCTCTCCGTGACTGTGCGTGACTATGTCAAAGTTAATCTTCTTTCACGGCAAGTCTATCGACCAAGTTTCAGATCGATCAGATTAGGGGAAATGGGTTTTAAAGCACTCCGTGACTTGCGTGACTATGCGTGACTGTGCGTGACTACCATAAAATTAATCTATAGTCCCAATAAGACTATGGGCTAAGTTTCAGATCAATTGGATGAGGGGAATGGGGTTGCCCCATGGCAGACAGACAGACAGACGTATAGTATGAGTGAGTTAAAAGAAAAAGTTTAAAAGTACACAAAAATCATAAAATTTGTTAGGTAGCCTCCCTAAAGAGGGCGCTGAGGGATAGGTCCCAAAGAAAAAAAATTTTCCTCTCGAAAAAGAATTGCCCCCTCTGTAGCACCAAACTTTGCCGTGACCCGAAAAAACTGACTTCAGTTAGGATGCAGCTACTTGGAAAACCTTAAAAGGTGCTATTAGTGTAGTATGATCGTTACAACAAATTAGATATGGTAATCTTACGAAAAAAAAAATCATGAAAAACTATTTTTCTTTTTGAGCATATGGTATAGCTTTCGACAACTACGTCATCTGTCTACTCTCATAATTTTCACGCAAAAGAAATGTTTGTTCTTTAACTGTTTGGAATTGTTGTTCCAAACAACATACATATCAAAACCAGCTCAACACCTTTCTGACGATGATAATGAATGTGAACTAATAGTTGTGGTATGGTTGATGATTGCTTGTTATGCACAGTGGCGCACATTGTATCTGCAGTTAATATAGAATTTGCGCTATAAAATGTCTTCTATTTGGCCAAATTTATCCAAAACTATTCTTGTCAAAAATTATTAGAACTGAAATATGAATTTTATAATAAATTCAAGTGATTCCCTATATTAATGGCGTTTTCTTTTCTGACAAAAAATGTCGCATTTTATTTTCACTTTTTTCGAAAGGTGTATTTTTTGATATATTCTGAATTAAGAGTTACCTTATCTCATAAATCAATCGAAAACTCTGAAAGTTAAGCACTCGTAAATCGCAAAAAATTGAAGCAATTGACTTCTTTCAAGTCATAGTGCGAGAATATTTCCCCATTGTTCCCCTTTTTTTTTTGAATATTTTCACCCTATGACTTCAAAGAGGATAATTATCAAAATTTTTTACATTTTATGAACACAGCACTTTGAGACCTTTCGACTGATGTATCAGATAAGGTTGCTCTTGATTCAGAATATATAAAAAAGAAAACGGCAGAGTTTTCGAAAAGGTTCTTAGGTCTACAGTCATTAATGGGCATAATAAATAATCACACACCAAAGTAAAGTGCTGTTACTTGGAAATGTGCAAAAGTTCATATTGGATGTGTTTGCCGTGGGTCCTTGATCAGATCATGAAATTATTTTGCAAGGTTACATATGTGTTCCAAAATCATATGCAAAACAACATTTCAGTAAAAAATGTCATAATTGAAAGTCTTTAATTCGATTTAAATGAATATCGTGAGGTTGTTTTATATGGGTGTTATGACTAAAATTGACCCTAAACTCCTTATTTTTGGTCTGGTGATTTATGGATGTAACATATACAGACATAACTGTAGACCTTTGTTTCTTCCCGAACCATCAATTTTGAAATTCTCCTGATAGTTTCTAATAACTGGAAACAATTTGACGGCAGACCTTTGATTGTTGGGCCAACTTTTTGTAGGACAAATTTGGATTTTGTTTAAAATATTTTAAAATTGTAGCACGTACTTTTATTTCGTCACTTATTTTAACCAAAGTGATAACAAATGAACAGATTTGTGATTAACTGTAATAACTGAAATATTTTTCAAAGATAATTTATCAAAAAAAAAAAATCACAGGGGAGATGTGTAAACATCTACCCCCGTATTCATAATGAAAAGTTAGCTGCTGCTTACAAGTCGCGCTCAACGAGGTTCTTACTAGTCAACCGATTAGCCTTAGTTTTTAGTTAGCACATAGTTTATTCATAATCAATTTTTTGTTGTCATCTAATAGCTTTAAAAACAACTCTGAAATTTGTAATGTCACCATATTTTTTGCATTAATGCCACCTGATATAGTGAAAATCAACTCTGTTTATATATCAATTTGTGTGATTTCACTCCTTCATTTTTTAAAATTAATATTTACAAGTGTTAAGTTTACGACAAAATTATTTTAATTTGAAAATTATGTGAAAAAATGTTTAAAAGATCCGCAAAGAAAAAAATATTTATTTGCACTTAAAAATAATTTATATATTTTGTTTTGCTTAGTTTGACACACATCAGCTGTTTTAACATACTTAGTCAGTGTTTGAAAGGTCGTTGGTCTGAGTGTAGCAAACGCAGCAGCAAGTGCATTATAAATAATACTCATGCTAGATACTGCATAACTTTTCATTATGAATACGGCCGCTAGTAATTACGTATCACTTATAGCAGTCAACTGCAGGGGCTCTGCTAATATAAAAATATTTATTATTTATAATTTCAACTGGTTAATTTTTAATTTTTCTTTTTTTATTTTTAATTTTTTCATTTTTCAATTTTCGTTTTTCTTTTTTAATTTTTTATTTTTCATTTTTATTTTTCATTATTCATTTTTTATTTTTCATTTTTTCATTTTCCATTTTTCGTTTTTCTTTTTTAATTTTTTATTTTTCATTTTTATTTTTCATTATTTTTTTATTTTTCATTTTTCATATTAATTCTTCGATTTTCTTTTTTTATTTTTCATTTTTTATTTTTCATTTTTCATTCTCCATTTTTCGTTTTTCATTTTTTATTTTCCTTTTTTTATTTTCTCTATTTCATATTATATTTTTAATTTTTCATTCTTTATTTTTCTTTTTTCATATTTTATTTTTAATTTTTTATTTTTAATTTTTTATTTTTTTATTTTTAATTTTTTATTTTTCATTTTTTATTTTTCATTTTTTATTCTTTTTTTATTTTTCATTTTTTATTTTTTATTTTTCATATCTCATTTTTTATTTTTTTTTTTTTCATTTCTCATTTTTTGTTTTCCATTTTTATTTTTCATTTATCATTTTTATTTTTCATTTTTTATTTTTCATTTTTTATTTTCATTTTCATTTTCATTTTTCAATTTTTCATTTTTCACTTTTTATTTTTTATTTTTCATTTTTAATATTTCATTTTCAAGCAGGTTATTCATATCATAATTTTTTCACCAATACAATCATAAGTCACACCGATTTTGTCTTACACTCACATGTTACGCTGCTTTTATGATTGTATTGTGAAATAGAAATTTACCCCCCTGCGAGTATAGATGTTTACGCATCAAAAAAAAATACAATAATGGTTGCAAAAACTAATAGGAAAAACGTGTGTTAAGATTTTTTCAATCTCACTCCTTACGAATAATAATTTCTGTTTACAAAACCTCATATTAAGAATATATTTAAAAAGTATGACATAGCCACATTCTCTATTCCTTTAAGAACATATCATTGTTAAAATCAGCTTCTTTTTAATTTATAAATTTCAAGTTTCAAAATCTTTTTCCCAACCAAAAAGCAATTGGAAAAAAAATACATTTGCGTACCACTGTGCTGTATGTTGTACTCTTTCATTTATCTATTTAAGTGGTTTCATTAAAAGTCATTGGCTAATGTGGAAGATGCCACTCTTTAATCGTTTGTACATGTTAAATGACTGGTTTTATTACTTTAAATGGAAGATCATTTTGTAGAAGTTACTGTTGTGTTATGTTATGATACAATTTTAATTGTTTTCGAGTCATAACTTATATAAGTTCAATTAAATATAAGAAATTATGGAATGGATAATTGGGTCCGGAAGCGTAAATCGTTAATTTGTTTTTGGCATTAATTTTAAATTTTTTAATAATATAAAATCAATTTATATTTAAATATACTATTTTTAATGGGTAAAAGAAATCATTTTCAATTTAAATAACGGTAAATTTTTAGTAAGACAAAACAAAAAGAAAACTTGAAATCGAATAATTGTTAATACAAAAAGTTTCTTTATCTATATTTGGCAAAGTCAAAATCTAAATAAAGTTATAACTTGGAAGCTTAAATTTTTTGACCATTTCTTTTTACCTGTTTAATGACTGGCCTAAATAGGTTAAACTTTTTTTTATTTCTTTTTTTTATTTATTTAAGTAAGAACTCTTAATCAAATATCTGTGTGTCCTATAAAATAATACTAGGCACAGCATGCTAATCCTCTAGAAGTTGGTAAATTGTAATTAAAAGTTTTATGCACTATTATTATTATTTTTAACAGTCACTATATAAAATAAGAAATTATTTATGGTCTTACCACTGGCCAAATTTTTTAAGCAGACTTTAATTGAAATTTAAATAAGAGAGAATCTTTGACGTATTCTTTTTTGATAAGTAAACGAACTATAATCACACTTGGTCATAATACTGCCAAGTCATTTAGGATCTTTAAAAAAGCATTTAGAATTATTATGAGGTTCTCTCTGTTATAAATTTGAAGAAAAAAGTAATACGTTAAAATAACGTACAAATGAATGAATGCATAATTAAACCGTTATTTCTTCTTTTCAAACTTGATGCGTTATTTCAAATGTTCATTATAATAATCACATGAGCACACAATAATATTTGTACATACGTTTTTAATGGTTTACAAATTACAATTTAATGAAAACAACAATTAAATCATTCAAAAGGTGGTTGGTGTTACAACAATATAAATATAAAGAAAATATAAAAAACAACATCAACAACAACAAAAGGGCATTTTGCCCTCATAAATTTGAAGTTTAACTCGTATAATAATGAATCGTTTGGGTTTGAACGCCAAACGTTCATGAAATAATATGAAGAAAGTTTCTAATTTTTTTGCCAAGATTTTTTTTATTTGTTTTTTAATGTAAATATAACTACACTCAAAATAAATTGTTAGGAGAAAAGTTCGAGTTGTAATTTTTACATAAACTGGTGCAGTGGTTATAAAAGAATATATTTTTTAATGGGACTTAAGTTTTTAAAATAATTAAGTTTAATTTTGCAATTATCTATTTGGTCTTAATTTATATCATATATAAAATTTTATTATTTAAAAGAAGAGATCATTTTTTTTAGAAATGCAAGAAAATTATGGAAAACAAGTAAGAAAATTATAGTCGGTCTAGACCGACTATACGATACCCTATAACATGCGTTTAGAGACCCTATCTCTTAGGCCAAACTAACTGGACATAGAAAATAATATAAACCAAATTTGAGTGGGATTTTTATTAATTTTTTTGGCTGCAGATATGAAAAAGTTCATATCGGATGCTATATCTATATGGGCACTAGGCCTAAAATTGGATCGATCCTGATCATGTTTGGTAAAGTCTCTTGTAGTTTGCAAAAATATATACAAACAAAATTTGAAAAGAATCAGTGCATTATTTTTGTTTTCTGATAGATTTAAGTGCAGATCGGGAAGCAGCTCTACATGGGGCCTATGTGTAAGGGTTGTCCCATACGGATAATTTTTGGACTACTCATTAATGGATGTAATAAACGCATACAAACCCAATTTGAGTAAGATCAATATGATAATTTGGATCTTATGGCAATTTATGACGATTTCATAGGGGTCATTTGTATGGGGGCTAGGTCTGAACATGGACCGATTTTCACCAATTTAAATACCGTTCGTCCTATGGCCGATAAAAGCTTATATACCAGTTTGATTACAAGGTTTACATGGAGACACAGACGGACGGACGGACGGACGGACGGACATCGTTAAATCAAATCAGATAGTGATTCTGATTCGATCGCTATAATAAAAGATGGGTCTAGGTCAAATATTTTTGTTAGTTACAAACAGCAGCACAAAGTCATTATACCCAAACCACATAGTGGTATAGGGTATAAAAATAAGACAACACTAGATGCGGTAGTAGCTACTTCCGAACAACATGAATTCTATATCTTCAATATCCTTCTGCCTAATATTTCAATTCATGCTTAGTCAGATATTTAACTCAAACGTAGAATTGTGTCAGTTAAGCTTGTTGCCTTCAGTTTAGATATTTCGAAGCTCACTCTATAAAATGAAACAAAGTTTGTATAAAAACTAAAAAATTTTTCAGATAAATATGAAACGTTTCATTACTTTTCGTTTTATAGAATAAGTCCATTATTAACATTTGAAATTGGGTTCTCCAAATCGACTTTTGACTAATCGACTTCCTCGATTTTTTTTGACTTGTTGAGAGTCTACTTTCATCTGATGAAAAAGTCAAAAGTCGTCTTTCGATTACAAATTTCATCACATTTTTGCAGGTGAACTCAAAAAGACCGAAATTTAAAAAATACGTAGTTCTGTAGTAAAAGAGTAGTATACAGTGATGTTGTGAAAACAATTTACAATGATATTTGGTATTTTTTAGCAGCTCTGTGGGCAACAATAATATAAACCAATTAATTTTTTTTTATTTTTTTTTTTCTGAATGTGTTGTGTCAAGTAAATCGGAGCAAAAATAGCGAAGAAGAGCCTGAATAATTTCAAACTCAATCATTAAAACGATCGAAAGATCGAAAATAAGAATTTTTATTTTTATAAAAAATAATAAAATTAAAAATACGGAGGGCACGCCGTTAACGCTAAATATAAGTTTAGCAAAAAACAAATTGTTTTTCTTGTTTTTTCAAGCCAAAAATAAACATGTATATTGTAGTATGCAATGTGTACTCTTATACAAACATATTTGTTTCAAATTTGTTTTATATTTTAATTTGTTATATTGGAAGAGGCTTAAATAGTATAACTCTGCTTGAATTCTTTTTTGGTTGTTTTCAGCAAATGTATATGAATTTAACTTTTTACCAAACAATCTACTGCTTTTGGTTACTGATGAGGGTTGGTGACTCTTCCCGAAACAGCTGTATAACCTGTCATGCAGAATAGAGATAAATTTTTTTGAAACAAATGTGCCAATGTTTTTGCTTTATTTAAAGTAAAAACATTTGATCTTGAGCCTGAATAATTTTAAACTGGAAGATACAGGTTGTCCAGCGACCGGCCCTCATACGGTATAACGTACATATATATTAAATACTTTAAATCAGTTTTCTCGCAAACAACAATTTTGAAATCCGTGATCATCATATGTAACTCAAAATCTACTTGACCGATCCTTTTGAAATTTTATACACTATTTCTACACATAAACCACCAGGTAATCACGAAGAGTTTCTTTGTTACAATTTTTTCCCATTTTTTAACAACAAATTCACCGAAATTTTATAGCAAAAATCGTGTTTATACCCTATACCACTATGTGGTTTGGGTATAATGACTTTGTGCTGCTGTTTGTAACAACCAAAAATATTTGACCTAGACCCATCTTTAATTATACCGATCGAATCAGAATCACTTTCTGAGTTGATTTAACAATGTCCGTCCGTCCGTCCGTCCGTCCGTCCGTCTGTGTGTCCATGTAAAGCTTGTAATCAAACTGCAGGTCGCAAATATGAATATATTTTGATGAAATTTGGTATATAAGCTTTCATCGGCCATGGGATGAACGGTATTGAAATTGGTGAGAATCGGTCCATGTTCAGACCTAGCCCCCATACAAATTACCCCTATGAAATCGACATAAATTGCCATAAGATCCAGATTGTCATATAGATCTTACTCAAATTGGGTTTCTATGCGTTCATTACATCCACTATTGAGTAGTCCAAAAATGATCCCTTTGGCCCCATATAGAGCTGCTTCCCGATCTTCACTTAAATCTATTGAAAAACAAAAATATTGCACTGATTCTTCTCAAATTTTGTTTGTATATATTTTTGCAAAATACAAGAGACTACACCAAACATGATCAGGATCGGTCCATTTTTGGACCTAGTCCCCATATAGATATAGCATCCGATATGAACTTTTTCATATCTGCAGCCAAAAAAATTAATAAAAATACCACTCAAAATTGGTTTTTGCTTATTTTCTACGTCCAGTTAGTTGGGCCTAAGAGATAGGGTTTCTAAACGCATGGTATAGGGTATCGTATAGTCGGTCTAGACCGACTATAATTTTCTTACTTGTTTTCACTTCAAAATGCTGCCAAAAATAAACAAAAAATTAAAGAAAACTCTTCGTGATTACCTGGGGAAATATATCACCTTTTAAATGCATTTCGATTTTTTTTATCTCACATGATCCGGTAACGAGTTACGATGTTCACCGTAAACAACTTTTTCGAGGCGCCTCCGGAGATTCGCTGTCACGGAGTTATTTATTAAAATTTTTAATTGCAAATTTTTTCAAAGATACTTCAAATGTTATACTATAACGTGTATATGAAATAAATTATCCAACATTATTCATATCTTCAAAAAAAAATTATGAAAATACGCCTTTTTTCGCCTTAAAAACCTTACGCCCCCTTAATCGATGTGGATGGTGGAATTCCTAATGAATTGCGCCAATTTATAACAAGACTAATTTTAAATCGCAAGTTAAACCGTAACCCATTTTTGGCGTGGCGAAATATGCAATCAGAATATCCACAAATGTGTAAAGTTACGAAAAGGATATTGCCAATTGTTGCAATATCAGTGAACAATTGTTTTCGTATTCAAATTCAAAACCCATAAAAACCCATAGTTGAACATATAATTTAGAATTTAATTTACCAGGGATGAGAATTACATAAATAATTATGTTATATATTATGTATTGTATATAGATAAAATATAATCTTCGATGCCTATTTAGGCATTTTTTTTTTTAATTTGTAGTATATATTTTCTATTTTAGGGTTATAAAAGATGAAGCATGATCATTATTAATAATGTTACCAAATTTACCTTTTAATTTGAATTGATTAACTCCAAAATTAGCTTAAAAAGTTGATTTCTCACGGTTAAAAATTTTCATAAAAAATCGACTTTTGGATAACTCACAGAAGTCGAAAAATCGACTGTTTGCTCCGACTATATAACCCCAATTTTGCAATCCTACTATCTGCGATTTTATAAATTAATTATCTTGTGTTGATCCACAAGCGATTTTATCTTACAATTCAGCTCGGAATCTATTTTCGTGTGAAAGTTTTACAAATTTTTGCTTTTTTATTCAACTTTAAATCATTTCCTTACTGTCAAATTTTTTTGGGTGTACGCAATTTTTCTAAGAAATCCTACATTAAGATATTGGGTAAAAAAAACTCGAGTATATTTTTGTTTTTGCATACATACATATAATAGCGCTTGAATGCATCACGCCGTACTTACCCGCTGCAGTATGAACATATTGGCCAAGAGCCAGTATTATACAAATAATTATCATAATAGGATGAAACTGCTGTTGCTGGTACCATTGTCTGTGGCAGAATGGTAGAGTGTTGTTGGTCGTAACGTTAACACTTTTTGGAAGAGCATTTCTTTTAATTGTTATGGTTGGTGTTGTTGTTCCTGCCGCTGGTAGTAGTCGAAACATTTTCACTGCACTTTCGTTGTAACGCTTTCGCTGTTTTAACAATTGTTATTAAAAAACAATAAAACGAAGAAGTAGACAAATTCACAGCAAAGATCTTCACGAAAACGGTTCGTCTTTCCTACACTATTATGTACTATGGTGGTATGGTTGGTGGTTGTTGTAGTCTTTAATGTTGCTATTGTTGTTGTTTGGAATATGTTGCTTCTTTACACTTAAAAGCCTTAACGTTGTTTGTATTATCTTTTATAGCTTTGAAAACAAACAAAAGAATACGAAGAAAGTTAAAAAACATCGCACATAAAATTACATACAGTCGCTTCAAAAACTGAGTGCTCGTCACCAACTATAATTTTCAAATTACTACAATTTTTTACTACAATTTAATATATTTTTGAAACATAAAACATGTCATTTTATTCTTTAAAATATACAGTTTCATATTATACGTTAAAAAACTTAAATTATTTTCCTAATCTTATATACAATAACAAAAATAAAAAGTGTAGTTATTTTTAACAACAAAAAACTGAGTGCTCACTTATGATTGTTCTTAAAAAATCACTTAGAACCAAGGTTCAGAAAATACACACATGAAACACACAATGTTCTGTTCAAAAGCAGCCAACACATATCTTTATTTTCATATCAATTATGTGCGTTTCTAAATTTTATACGGTGCCCAACACAACCACGACTGTGTTCGTTTTAATATTTCGTTATTTACACGAACATTTTTGTATCACATACTTTTTGTTTCAAACACACATAAAGCACACATTTTTGAGTGTTGCTTTATTTGAAGTTCATGTTCTGCTACGTGTAGTGAAAAAAAACACAGAACATGTACAATAAACAGGTTCGAGTTCAGTTATATTTTAAGTCGTGTTGTGGCTCGTGTAGTAAGAAAAACACAACATGTACAATAAACAGGTTCGAGTTCAGTTATATTTTAAACATATTTTAAGTCGTGTTTAAAATATAACTGAACTCGAACCTGTTTATTGTACATGATGTGTTTTTTCTTACTACACGAGCCACAACACGACTTAAAATATAACTGAACTCGAACCTGTTTATTGTACATGTTCTGTGTTTTTTTTCACTACACGTAGCAGAACAAGAACTTCAAATAAAGCAACACTCAAAAATGTGTGCTTTATGTGTGATTGAAACAAAAAGTAAGTGATACAAAAATGTTCGTGTAAATAACGAAATATTAAAACGAACACAGTCATGGTTGTGTTGGGCACCGTAGAAAATTTAGAAACGCACATAATTGATATGAAAATAAAAATATGTGTGTGTTGGTCTAAGTTATGTTTGTTTACATATATGTACGAGTTTTTTATTCAGTGTGTGTTTTTTTCTGAACTCTGCTTAGAACACAAAAATTTTTATAATTTAATACTTAATTTGAGGTCCTTTATTTTTAATTATGGCTTCAAATTGTCATTGAACAGAATTTACCAAATTTTGGGTCACCTTTGACCAGATCATTTTTGTTGTGAATTTCTCTTTCTCTTACCATTTTTCTCAAATGATCCCAAAGATTTTCGATGGGATAATGTTCGGAGACTGGGGAGGTATTTTCATCCATTTTGGAGTATTATAGAGAAGCCATAACTTAGTATTGGCGGCCGTATGTTTTGGGGCGTTGTCCTGGGTGAAGATATAATTTGGCTGCAGAACAATGGGTCTTAAAAATGTCGATATATTTTTTGTGATCTAATATTCCATCGATTATATGCAAATCCCCGACACCACCAGCACTCATACATATCCACACTAATACTCAGCCACCCCCATGTTTAAAAGTGGAACATAGGTTTTTATCTCTTAATTTTTCATTAGCCTTTCTCCACACTTTACACCTTCCGTCATTACCATACATGTTAAATTGCTTTCGTCTATGAAAGTAACACGATTCCAGAACTCCATCGTCTCTTTTTCATGGGTTTAAGCATACTCAAAGCTGTTTTTCTTGTTCGCCTTGCTAATGAATGGTTTCTTCCTGGCAACCCGACCGTGATAACCAGCTGCAAAGAGTACATTGCGGACTGTATTTATAGAAATATTGAGACCAAACTTTATATTTGTCGTTTCCGTAAGTTCTGTAGCCAGAAGTTTTGGATTTTGTTCAATTTCAATTTACTGTCTTCAGACAGTAAATGTGGCCGCCCAGATCTGGGCTCATATGTCAACTTTTTTGTGTTTTTATATTTGTAAATAATTCTTTTGGCGGAGGAATATGGTCCTTTCATTATTTCTCCAATTTGTCTTGTTGATTTTTTGGAATCACGTAAGTTAATTGTAATATTTTTCGGATTCGGTAGTCTCTTTTCATTTTGGAGGCATATCAAAAATTACTCCCAAAATAGTTTCATCTGATTCAACGTATGTCACACAACTGCTATTAATTACATATATTTAAAAAGCTTGTTATTTCAATTTTATTATGTTTTATTTCTTAAAAGTACCGTTATTTTTCTCCAGTAAGTAGCAAAACAAATATTAAATTCAAGTGAGCACTCACTTTTTGGAGCTAAAATTTTGTTTACTTTACATTACAGTGTAGTACATAAAAAAATGTAAAAAAAGTTTCGACAAAATATAAATGTTTAATAAAAATATTCATTTGAAAATTATAGTTGATGGTGAACACTCAGTTTTTGGAGCGACTGTATGTATATCTCTAGCTAAAGTTAAGTTTATAATTTGGAGGTATGTACTGGAATTCAATCCATGTAAGAGTTTGTGTTTTTTATTTGTTTTTATGTGTATTATGTGTATCAAGCGTTAAATAAGATCATAGAAACATTAAATAGAATATTATTATTATGGTCAGTTAATTTGTCAGACATTAATTCATATAAATTCAGCATTTCAGAGAACTAATCACTAACACACTCAAAGAAAGTACAAACTAGTTATGATTAAATATTTTTCAGCTACTCTTATTGAAACTCATACCAAGTATCCTTTAATAACGTTTTTATCGTAACGACAGCTTTGAATTATGGAATTTTATTGGGATTAGTTGAAATAGATGAAAAAAAATCTATATGTTAAATTTAAGGTCGATTGATGTTCATCTTCCGAATCTTGGCAGTCTAAAGTAAACATATTTCAAAACATTTAAATTTTAATACAAATTTTTATCGTTTTAAGTTCCATTTTATGGAATGAGGAGCTAAATTAAAAATTTTCAATAGTTAATATTCTATAAAATAAACTATTTTTTAACTGCATTCTACTTGATCACAGTTACAGACATCAAATATTTGTTTGTAAGATATCGATAACTTCAGTTAACCTGTTGACGAAAATGATCACTATCTATCGTAACAAATTTGGAATAACTGCAAATTTTTCGCAAAAAAAAATTGCAAATGAAATGAATTGATAAAAACAAACGATAAAAAATATAAAAAATCAAAATTTACCGAAAATTTTTATTAATAGTAAAAAAATAGTAAAAAGAACACAACAGTGTGATTATTTCCCTTTCAAAGATCGACCTTTACTTGCCAGAAAAAACGAATACAATCATAATTTTTGTTGTTTATTCTTATTTGTAAAATTTAAAAAATTTTGGTTTGTTATGATTTTTTTTTTTTTTTTTGTTTAATCTTTTTATGAACTTTTTTTTTTAAATTGTCATATTTTCCATGTTCTATGAAAAAGATTACAATTATTTTTAATTTAATATTATAGAATTATATGATTTCTTCTCGTTCTTAGATAAAATATTATTATTACCAATATTCCACTAATTAAATATTTCATAATATTACAATTATGATCAAGTAGGAGTCAATCAGTTAAAAAAAAGAATAGATTTAAAAATTTGTTTTTCTAATGATGTCATTTGTAACATGTTCAATGGATGTGAGAACTCTGATTGGACTTAAATTTCATATAATATATGAGCTGGTCTATGAAAGAAGTGCGAAAACAAGTTACCGAGAAAACAGTTGTTAGAGGTAAAAACTAGTTGTTTCCTTTTACCTGGGTTAGCTTGTGTCTTACTATATTCAAGGACGTCGAGTGCTGTTTCTGCACGGAATTTTATCGTGGTTAATCGCACTAAGTTGAATTTAAATAATTTTAGCATAGTTATCGCGTCGGCCGTCTTTTTCGTTATCACGTTAATGTAGTCGTTTCGGTTGGTCTTTTTTAGAAAAATTAGTGTTAGTTTAGTCCCGTCTACAGTCAATATTTGCCAGAAAACGATGAAGACAATGAGGGGTCTGATGATTATGTTAGTTCGAATGGCGATGATGATGAACTATATTTGTCTAAGGCAGAAGATGAAATGGAATAAAGTTCATACTTGTTCTCTGCTTTCTCTTCATTTATACTAAACTTTTCCACAAATTATGACTTTCTGGTTTTCATCATGTGAAAGAGCGTCTTATACTCTATCCGAATCGGCAAAAAAAGTGAAAATGATTTTTTGACATCCATTTGCTTAGAGCCGAAGTGCTATTCGAGCAATTGTAGACATGTACGTACGTACATTAGGGTGGAGAAAAAAAAGTATTCAAATTTAAAATCTCACCTCCTAGAAATATGCGAATAGCAAACAAACTGAAAAATACAAAGTTTTGGGTCAATATAAAAAATTTTAGAGGTGCCTCAACGCGACTGAAAGTTTCAAGTGTGTTTATATGGGGAAAATATGACTTTTTTTCAGATTTTACGAAAATTTCGTTCTATAGTTTAATTTTTTCGACAAGTTGTTATATCAATCGATTTCAGTATTAAATTATATTTTCAAAAAGCTAATGCATTCAAAATCGAATAAAACCTAGCAATGAAATAGCAAATGCCTAAGACCACTTTTGTGCCAAAAAAAACTAGGTCGTGAAATTTGACGGAAATTTTTTCAACTTTAAGAAATTAATTAAAGCCATTATTTTTTTTTTTTTTTTTTTGCTCTTTTTAAATATGCCAAAATTCAAAGTTCGGCCTCGGCTAAGAATGGGTTAACGTTGTTCGATTTATTCCAAATTATTAGCATGGAAGACTTGCACATTTGGTTATTATATTTTAAGCTTCACATCTAAAAATTCATCAGCACTTACAAAATATTTGAATTTTTTGAATAATTTGTCTTTTATTAGTCCAAAAGGGATAATGGGTTCATATAATTTTTTTCCGAAACCCTAGGCTATTAGGATAAAATATAACATTTGAAAGTAGAAAACTGATAAATTTTTGATACAAAGTATTTCGAAAGGGTACATTTACTGAATATTTCACAAAAAATTAATTTTTCTCGGAATCCGCAAAAAAATTCCTTGTAAAAAAAATCTGGCTGAGGAATTTATTTAAAAATTCACACAGTTAATCTCTAACATATATTTTATAAAACTTTAAAGTGCGAGATCCATTTTTCGAAATTTTTTTTCAGGAAATTTTTTAAAACTTAAAAAAGGAGTTTCCAAAATGTTATCAAAAAAATTTTCCATCTTTGGTCTCATTGCGCAATAGGTTAAAAACGTGGTAATAAAATAATACTTCATGTCTGAGTGCTCATAGGTATAGAGAGCAAAAAAAGAAAAATAATGGCTTTAATTAATTTCTTAAAGTTGAAAATTTCCTTCAAATTTCACGACCTAGTTTTTTTGGCACAGAAGTTGTCTGGGGAATTTGCTATTTCTTGGCGAGTTTTTATTAGATTTTGAAGTTATATAGCGTTTTAAAGAGACAATTTAGTACTGAAATCGATTCATATAACAACTTGTCGAAAAAATGAAACTATAGAACAAAATTTTCGTAAAATCTGAAAAAAGTCATATTTTCTCCATATAAACACACTTGAAATTTTCAGTCGCGTTGAGGCATCTCTAAATTTTTTTGATTGACCCAAAAGTCAATCGCATATATCTAGGGGATGAGACCGAGAGTTTGAAGACTTTTTTTATTAAGGGCCACCCTAATGTACATATAAGTATATTATTGGCATGCGAATTCTTAAGCTATCGTTGGACAGAGGACAATTTCTAAATTATATTTTGTATTTATTTTTTATAAGTTTATTAATAGTAAAAAAATTATAAAGGCCATAACGGTTGGATTCTTTCACTTTCAAAAATGGACTTTCGGTCAGTTCTTGCGAGAAAACAAGTAAGAAAATTTTATAGGATAGCTTATACCATGTGTTTAGAGTAAGGGATTTAGGTCCATCTAATTGGATGTAGCAAATAACCATGCCAAATGTGAGTGGCATTGTTATTAATATGTTTGCCTGCTGATGTGAAGAAGTTCATATACGGTTCTATATTAATATGGGGACTAGATACAAAAATGGACAAATCCTGACCATATTGGTAAAGACACTTTTTTTTGCAAAAACATATCCAAACCAAATTTCAGAAAAATCTTTGCAATATTTTTGTTTTTTATAAGTTTAAGTGAAGATCGGGAAGCTGCTTCATATGGAGGTTATGACTAAGAATTGTCCTGTACGGTTTATTTTTGAACTACTAATTAGTGGATGTAATAAACACATTTATATGGGGACTAGATCTGAACATGGACCGAATTTCAGCAATTTCAATAGCGTTCATCCTATCGCCGGTAAAAGCTTATATACCAAATTTCATCAAAATATATTCTTATTTGCAACCTGTAGTATGATAACAAGGTTTACATGGACACACAGACGGACGTAAAGATGGGCGGACATCGCTAAATCGACTCAGAAAGTGATTCTGTGTCGATCGGTATAATAAAAGGGTCAAATATTTTTGGCAGAAAACTATAATGAAAATTCCAATGCGTTCGGTGCGACCAGTTTTTTATCGGTCGCGAAAAAAAAATTGATAATTCATATATAGTACATCAATTTTGATATTTGCAAAAATTTAAAAAAGTCCTATGAATCAGGATATCATGATAGAAAACATATTGTGAATAGATAAAGATGTTGGTTCTGTTTTAAATTTTGAACCACTGTCTTCGAAGAGCTTGTCTATGTAGACAATAAAAGAGAATTAATCATTTACCACGGAATAGAATAATAGGAAAACTTCTTTAAAATATTTAAATGATTTTTTGTATATTTTGTGAGTGTAAAATTATTTTCTTTATGAATGAAAACAACAACGTCCGTTTTAATTGTATATGTGTACGTTCTTATGTTATTTATGTCGCATTTTATTACAGTTAAATTTTCAGCGCTCGTTGAAATGTTTCTTGTATTGCTTAATATCTATACAAATTAACGGGCTAAGATTTAAACACTTCGTACACTTAGCAAAATATTTTTAAATGCACTATGCAGTGAGGGTAAAATGAGTTTGTACTGATGTTTATAACTATGAACAATATTTGTCTTATGCCCACATTTTATTATACCGATCGACACAGAATTATTTTCTGAGTCGATTTATCAATTTCAGTCCGTCTGTCTGGCCGTCCGTCTGTCTATTTGTGTGTCCATTTGAACTTTGTAATCAAACTACAGATCACAAATATGTTTATATTTTGATGACATTTGCTATATAAGCTTGTATCGATCATAGGGCGAACACTACTGAAATTTGTGAAAATCGGTACATGTTCAGACCTAGCACCCATATAAATATCCCTATCAGACAGACTAAAATGGTTGTAAAATCCAGATTATCTTATAAATATATATCGAAAAAAATGTGGTGTATGTGTGTCCATTATACCCTCTAACCAGTAGTCAAACATTAAACCCTGTAGCCATAGTAACCATATAAAGCCGATTCCCAGTATTCACTTCAACCCTCAAAAATAAAAATATTCCATGGATTTTTTCAAATTGTTTTTGACAAAAATAAGTAACTTTACTAAATATGGTCATGACCGGTCCATTTTTGACTTAATCCTAACATCAGATATGAACTTTTCAAGAAAGTTAAATTTAAGACGCTCTCTCATAACACATGGTATAGGGTCTATACCGACTATAATTTTCTTACTCGTTTTAAAATAGTATTAAAGGAAATTACTGTCAGTTAATTTTGATAAAAATGATTGTTTAAAACCAGCAAGATGATAGAACATGAAAGGGACTAGATCAAAAGCGGTCAGGTCCCAATCATACTAGGTGTAGTCAATTTTTTATAGTCAACAGATTCATTTCTGATTGCAACCTGTAGTTTTGACACAAGTTTTAAAGGAGCACATAGTTAAACAGTTTGTTGGACAGACACTGTTAATTGATTCTAATTCGATGGATACAATAAAATGGGTTATGTAGGGTATACCTTTCAAATATTTTTACTTAACGTTAACAATTGTTATCACTCTATTGGAAAAGTCTTGATATAGTTGACATTTAAATTGGAATAGATCGAAATTTAAATATCTCCGAATTTCCCTAATGGGCTCATTCTATCAAACAAAGCGTTTGAATTTTATCTATATCGAGGGCTTATATTCAAAAAGTGCTATCTACATTTGACAGCAATATTAATTTTTGATTTCAAACTGTTCTCTAATATAACAGTCAAATATAATATTAATTTTGATATCATACATGATTAGTACGCCTATTTCTTAATAGATATTGTAACAAATCAATTGACAAATACTTTCAGATCTTATTAATAAATTCGTTTTACACGCTCTCTTTAAAATAATTATTGATGCAGATAGCACTTTTTGAATATAAGCCCTCGATATGAAAAAAAATGTAAAAATATTTTTAAATTTTTTTTTTTTTTTTATACGAATAGAATGAGTCGGTAATGTATTTTTCTTTTTGGAATTATTATTTGTTATGAATTTGAAATCAAATGTATGTAGATAAATTAATTGTTAATTGAATGAATTCCTTTGGAGATCTCCTTATCAAAAAAAAAAAAAGAAAAGAATTTTAAAACTTCGTAATGGTTTGCAATGTTGGCTTTTAATTGAATTCCGGTGAGTGTAAAAACATTTGAAATGAATGTACATACATATGGACTTTGTTTTTCTATATGAACGTATTCAATTCAAGTATAATATTTCAGACAAGTCTGTTTTTTTTTTTGTCGTTTCTTTCTCTTAGAATGTGCGAATCTCAGATTGTTTTTCACATGCACTTAGAATGATGACACTCTCACACATAAATTTACGAGCTATTTTTTGTTCATCTTTTTTAAATTCTTACAAATGGAGTTTCAGTTAGTTTTGATATTTTGTATATCTGTCACTGTGACTCGTACTACTTTCAATTGACCTCTTAACAATTAAATTTGAATTAATGTTATGAACCTGAATTCCATAGAAAGCGAATTCAGTTTCAATTAATTTGTCATAAATCTCTGGTGATAAATTTATACATGTGATTTTGTTTTATACTGGATTTTTATTATTCTCTAAATTTTAATTGAATTCATTGATAAAAAAATGTGACCATCTAAATATTTATTATGGTTACACTTTATAATTTGACTTTTTATTTAATTATACATTCACTCAATTCACTTGACTTTAATACGTACATACATAAATAATTGAGATAATGTTAAAGTATTTGAATTAACGGATACTTTTCCAAACTTCTTATTTTTGATAGCAACACTTTTTCGATTAATTACACTATTTAAAAATGTTTATCTTGTATTTTATTTTACACCTCACGATCTATTTAGCTTTGAGACCACGTCTGGTGACAAACCGTGCAAAAGCGAGATGTTGTTGAAATGTGTAGTTTTTTGTAGTTTATTTACTTTTCGGGCAAACGATCGAATCGCAATGTAATAAAAATGAAAAGAAAGGTTTGATGCGCGAATGCTGAATGAGTGTTCGCCGCGTTATGTCTTCTAGTTTTATATACCCAGTGAAAGGCAGAAAGCAGAGTCAGTTAGTTAGTAAGGCTGCAGCGATAGCAACAGCAAACATTTAAAGCAGAGTTCGTTCCTAACATTTTTAAACCACATACACAAACGACAAACAAACAAAGTTGAGGAACGAGTGTTTTAAAATTCACCAACATTGCATACATATGTTATGTTGTATCAATGAGGAGGGAAATAATCAAAAAAAAAAAACAACAACCAAAAACCGAAATAAAGCAAAAAGTCTGTGAGTCTGCGCAGAAAATGAAACTTGATTTGGAGCTACTGCAGCTCATTGTGTTAATAGCTTTGTGTCTTCAATTGGGAGTCGAAAATAA
The DNA here is from genome assembly GCA_963682025.1 of Cordilura impudica. Taxonomy (NCBI): domain Eukaryota; kingdom Metazoa; phylum Arthropoda; class Insecta; order Diptera; family Scathophagidae; genus Cordilura; species Cordilura impudica. Next base: position 10,783,602 of record OY821519.1, read on the forward strand.
TGCTGCATATGCATATAAAACAGTGGGTTGACAATGGAAAGTTAGAAAAACGAATCTAAACCGAAACATAATATGTATGAACATTGTATATGAGCAGCACTATGATTGGTGAAATTTAATTTAAGAAAATTAAAAATTAATACCTTAAGCTCATGAGCCCTCAATGTATGAAATGCTCAAAGTTTATTTAAGGTAGGGTTGATTTGTATGTTGATTTTATTTTTGTTTGAAGCTGAATTTAAACGATTTTTTTTTTAAATATTATTTTTATTATTTTCATATTTTCATTACTAACCATTGGTTTTAGACAAAAAAAAAAACTAAATGGAAATAAAATTTTAATTATAAAATTTTTAATTCAGATTGAATAGAATTACCACTTTTAAACAACAAAAAATCACATGAACATCGTATAAAACTATTCCCGTAATCATGTACACTGTTCCGAAAAATAGGGTTTTGCGAAAAGCCCAAACAAGCTAACAAAATTTGTTCTACAACCTGCCATGTTGTTTTTTTGTCTCTTCCTACAAATTGAGTAATAATAATTGAAATAAATGCTAAACCGAGCATGCTGAAGTGAATTAACTTCGTGGTGGAATAAATAATTAAAAATTTCGAAATAAAAATAATTTTAAAAAATATTATATCTATAATATTAATAGGCTAGGCGATTTCTTGGGACCGATGTTTTGTTCTACCGTTTTATCCCTATGACCAAACGTATATTATTTGAAAAGTAATTCTTTTTTAGCGGTTTTGCAGATTTACAGGTTTTTTTAATTTTTTCCTTTATTTTGAGTAAATTTCATTCAAAGTTGCTATTAACACATAAAATTATACAATGCTATATGTGTGTTTATTAAATTTGTTTTATGTGTTTGTAATAAAAATGAGTTAGTTTTTTGTGTTGATTTGTGAATTGACTATAATTGATTATCATACCTTTAGGGCCTTTTTTAATGAAAAAATAAAATTTCCCACTCGAATTTCGAGGGCTGGAATCTGCTAGTTAAATATTATAATAGTGCGTTTACAGTAAGCAAAATCTAGTATATACGAGATTTCGAGCGAAATCTAGCTCAGTTTTAGATTTCCCATACAACACAAAATCTAGCTCGTTACAAGATTTGTGCAAAATCTCACAAAATCTTGTCAAACTTGAGCACTGCCAAATGATACCACTGTGTTTTATTAATATTGTAGTAGAAAATTACAACGCAGTGACTGAAAAATTGACATTTAAAAAAAAGCAAACGAGTTGAATAAAAAGGAAATTAAATATTAATTATTAACAATAAAAATTGCGAATCTATAATAAAAAAATATTTAGTAATTGAAAAGTTATAACATTTTATACTGACATGTGCCCATTCCAATCTGCTAAATTATAATTGTGAAAAACAAATTTGTTTTTGCTGTTCAAACAATACATTTAACAAATGCTTTTTTCCCCAAAATTTCTATTTCAGCCTGTGCTTTTTAATTTTTAATGCATAATATAATTATATAATCTGTTCCTTTTTAGAATTTTCCATATTTCCATTTTCCTATTGTTTTGTTTATTTTTGGTATTTCTAGTTTATACGTTTTATTTTAATCAGCTGTTTATTGTTGTGGAAACAAAATCTCACAAAATGTCAAAAACTTTAGATGTAAACGGTATAGATTTTGAAATAGATTTCAACTAAAATCTACTAGATTTTCCTTAGATGTAAACGCACTATAAGACATTGTTCACATAAAATCCGGCCACACTGCAACACATTTTTAAGTATGGTGGCAACACTTCAATTTTTTTCCAATTTCGTTTTTTAAACATAAGCACCGTAATTTTTGCCAAGTTTTTAATCAGTTAGAATATATTTATACGCGCGGTAAAGAATGTAAAAACAAAATAGAAAAAAAAAATTGTGCACAAATTTCTGGAAAATCGGACATGTTCAGGTTTAATGATTGCCCAGCTTAAAAAAAGTACTGCAAATGATGTTATAAAACGATTAAAGCAAACATTAATTACAGATGGTAAACAAAAAGAAAGTGAAAAAGTTCCCAAAAGAAACCCAGAGCTTACAAACAAAATATTGCGTTCAATAAAGCAACATCCAGGACTCTCCGACAGTGGCCGCGCAAAAAAGTATGGCACCAGCGTAAGTACTGCAAAGAAAATACTCCTGGATGCTGGTTTCCGAGCAATTAAATACCCAAATCTGAGTGAAAAGCAGAATGCTGTTGCTATAAAACGGACAAGAATTCTTCACGACAAAGTTTTAACAAAATTTAAGAACTGCCTTTTTATGGATGATGAAACATATGTCAAAATGGACCACAAACATCTACCAGGGCAAAAGTTTCATGTTGTAACGAAACAAGAAGATGCCCATCCAAAATTCAAACATACAAAAATTAATAATGCTGACGATTTAGAAAAAGTACGCAGCGCAAGTGAATCAAAATGTTCAAAAGGAAATGAGTTTTAGTTTACTTTTTTAATTTTTCTTATACATATATTAATAAATAAGTATCAATTCGTAGTTAAACATTTTTTAATCGTTTTTTTTTTTAAATATTAAAAACTTTATGCGGCCGGACTTCAAGTGAACAATGCTTTATTTATATCCTTTACCACTTTGTGGTCAGGCTACAATGAGTTTGTGCGGATGTTTGTAATTACCAAAAAAAGCTGGACCTCGGCCCACCTTTTTTTATAGCGATAGACTCTGAATCACTTTCTGAGTTGTGTGTCCATGTAAATTTTTTAATTAATCTACAGTTCTCAGGACCATCGCTATTAAAATTGATGAATATCGGTGCATGTTCAGACGTAGTCCCCATAAAAATTACCTCTATTAGATCGACCTTAGCTGGCAAATTATTCTTGTAGGACCATTTTTAGTCGTATACCCCATATATAACCTCTTACCGATATTCACTTAATTCTAAAAAAAAAATTTGCGCAGATTTTTCTCAAATTTGGTTTGTGTATGTTTTTGCAAAAAAAAACAAGTGACTTTACCAAATATGGTCATGATCGCTCCATTTTTTTGACCTAAATTATTATAAATTATTTTGGATACGGACAGAGTTAAATTCGGTTATGCCGAATATTTGGTACCCATCACGTGAGTTTTACGTTTACATTAATATCTGGACTTATTTCACTATTTTTAATAAATGTAAACAAAATATGTGAAAAAGTAAACAATTTGATTAAGTTAATACTAAATTATTACAACAAACTCACTGAATTTTCAACATTTCTTACGGGTGTCTTCATATTTTGGCAGAATGATGCCCGATTTTCCCCATTTTCAATAGCAATCTACTCGAAACAGTGAGAAAGAATATTGTCATAACTTTACCCAGGTAAATAGTTTATTTTGTGAATGAGCGTGAGACATACTGACAGACGGACATCGATGCACAGTGATGTGGAGGGCATAAAAATAGCTTCCGCTATGAACTTTTTTGTATCGGTAGGCAAACAATTTTTCAAAACTTTTGTTTACATTTTTTAAAAACAGTGCAATAAGTCCAGATATTAATTTAAACGTAAGACCTGGATGGAGGCTGTGCTGAATCTTTTGTACCGCTATTTCACTCTATAAATAAATAAATAATTTCAACTTGAATATGGTTGTTTTATTTAACAACCGTATTAATTTAAACTAGCAGATTCCAGCCCTCGAAATTCAAGTGCAAATTCTAGGAAATTTTATTTCATTAAATAAAGACCCTAAAGGTATGCTAATCAATTATAGCCAATTCACAAGTCAACACAAAAACAAACTCATTTTTATTACAAACACATTAACAAATTTAATAAACACACACATAGCATTGCATAATTTTGTGCATGTGTTAGTAGCAACTTTAAATGCAATTTACGAAAAAAATTAAAAATCTGTAAATCTGCAAAACGGCTTAAAAGAAATACCTTTCAAATAATATACGTTTGGTCAAAATCGGGATCAAACGGTAGAACAAAACATCGATCACAAAAAATCGCCTAGCCTATTAATATTATAGATTAAAAACAAACGAGACGTTTCTATTTTAAATTAGTATCGCTGGCATGATGATATTTTTTTTTTTGACTCGGTTTTTGCAACTGCCTCGCATTTTATCATTTCATTCAAACAGAATGCATTTTTTGAAGTTCTCCGCAGTAGTAAGGTTATTTACCCACAATACTGGACTAGATATTTATCAAAATTATCGATTCTCTTAACCACTGTAGTAACAAAATTTTACATCAGTGAGAATTTAGGTAGTTTGTACAGTGAGCTAGATTTTACTTTTTATACTCATATGTTAGCTGATGGATGTGGCAGTCGCTGACATCCGTATCTTAATTCATACAGCATGCTGAGCAACAAAGGTAGCCTATAACCAATATTTGTTTTTGGTTAACAAACTGTGTATACATATGAGCATACCCCAAATTATGCCGCATACTTCAACAGCAAACAAATTATGTATGGTACTGTTGATATTCTCTTGGATTTAGCAGCCCAAAAAATAATTTACTCGAATACCACTTTCAACCACACACAATAGTAGTAGCCACCATAATGCAATTCAACAAAAATTTGCATTAAAAAGTGACAGGTTTTTTGCTTTTATTGCTTGCCACTTTTTGCTTATTCTCAATTTACTTGATATTTGCTTTTAAATTGCATTAACCACAGCTTGTTTAATTCGGGAGAGATGATTGTTTTGACCCTCATTTTATGACAGCAGTAATAAAAAAAAAAAAAAAAATCTTATAACGCTTGCACATGGCTAATTTTAAATATTATTTGTTTTTCGAACGTACCTTTCGCTGAACATAAAAAAAATATAAAGCATTTGATTTGTTTAGTGGTGGTCTCCTTTGGTCATATCGGCGGTTTCTCTGCTCAAATATCCATGATTGCACAAATATACGTACGTACAAACATGTATGGTTTTATGTTTGCCTTTAATCTTTTACTATGGCTTGTTCGTGTTTCATATTAATGATGCGTAGGTTTCTCAGATTAAAGCAACATAAGCTTTTCTTAAAAAATAATTATGTATGTTTTATTCTGATTTGGTGTAACTAAATAAACAAAATCTATTTATGCTTGTGTATGGCTTTTAACAAGGTAATAAATCATATTTTCACAGGAACACTAATGTAAAGGTGACCTATATTGTTTATACCGATTTGCAATAAAAGCAATTTAACACTCTAAAAACTTTAAACTGAAAATGTGTTGTTACCGTTATACAAATTTCCGTGAAATTTGCATACACAACGAGGAAACATCAAAGGAATTTAGAACTTTTTACAGTTACTATTTAATGCTATAGAAATTAACAACGGTTTATATGATGAAGTGGAAAATATTTTAAGTTTAATCTTTATTATTCATTAAAATGACCATCGTTTCCACTCTATTTAAGAACAGTTGGCATTCTAGGCAACACAAATGGTGTCAAAGATATTAGACAATTGTGAAACTTCTTATATTATTGGTAAAATTAAAAAAATTACTAGATATTTTTTATTAACTTTAATCAGTGTATGAATTAACTAGGACAATTTTTTATATACTTCCAATGTATTTTCTTCTTCAATGTGAAATTCATAATTTTATTGTATTCCTTTTTTCTACTTATTTTATATTAAATTATCGACTTAAGTCTTTCACTTAAAAAAAAAAACGAGTTCGTACTCCATTCCTTCTACACAATAATGATATGTTAGGTTGAGAAAAGGAACCATGTATACACATAGCTGATATCCGTTGTACCCAGATATACACTTAAGCCAGAGAGATGGCTTGTTGTGCGCTCTACACATTTCCACATTCATCTGATTTCTATCCCTGTCTTTACTTAGAAATTCGGTCATCAGCAAAATTCCTGAGTGTTTTCCAACTTATCCTCCTAAGACCCCTCAGGCTGGGTATGATGTCGCTGGATAGATGTCTGACCCTTGTTTTCGCGAATGTAGTACAGAAACGATAACAATAAGTGCTTCTGAAAGATACAAGTAAAATTCAAGCTACATTTGCTCCTTGTTTTAATTAAAAAAAAAATAAATATGCAAAGTGACAAATTGAGGAAAAAATATTTTCATTAAAAATACACAATATATAAAGTAAAAACGGTCATTTCCGTTTAGTTTTCCTCAAATATGGTTGGCAACGTCATTCTATTACGTGAACATAATGGCAACGCACTCAGATACAAATAGGATTGCGAGAAAGAGTCAACATGATAAGTACGGATGTCAAAAATTAACGTTTTAGCAGTTGCTTATTAAAGGCTTGCCATATTTAATAATTTAAAACAATTAATAAAAAGAAACTTTATGCAAGTAACACAATTGACATTTTCATAATTTTTCATTTACAATAATAAATGTAATTAATTTGTGACATTTATTGTAAAATATATAAACTACATTCATGAGTGAAATTCGTTTGTACCTATATTTACATCTCATGAAAAGTGCCTTATTTTGCAACTAAGAATTTTCATTGAAAATTAAAGACTACAACAACGAAAGGCCATTAGCAATAAAAAATCCAGACAAAAGTTAATTTTTCCTTTTAAATACATTATAAAATTTAATAGATCATTGAAAAAAATATTTATGAACGTGTGTGCCGCAATAAATAAGTAAAATTTCGAGTTTTTTTATAACGAAAAAGCAACTAAATATTTTTAGTTGCACTTGCAGCTAAAGTTTTTTAGGAACGAAGTAGCAGACGACGTCGACGACGGTGACTACCACGGACGGACGTACGTAAAAGATGGCGACGAGCCGTACAAGTCGCATACAGCAGTCGAAAAACATAAGCTCGATATTTTCCAAACTCCATGGTGCTTTCTCAGAGGCCTGTGGACCTCAACGGTTTTCCACTGATAAGAAAACCTTGGAAAAGACTTGGAAATTAATGGATAAAGTAGTGAAATTGTGCCAGCAGCCGAAAATGAATTTGAAGAATAGCCCACCCTTTATATTGGACATTCTGCCGGATACGTATCAGAGGCTGCGTTTGATTTACTCTAAAAATGAAGATCAAATGCACATACTTCACAATAATGAACATTTCAATGTGTTTATCAATAATTTGATGCGAAAATGTAAGCAGGCAATAAAGTTATTCAAGGAGGGGAAAGAGAAAATGTTTGATGAAAACTCCCACTATCGCCGCAATTTGACAAAACTGAGTTTGGTGTTTTCACATATGTTGAGTGAACTTAAGGCTATATTCCCAAACGGTGTCTTTGCTGGAGATCAATTTCGAATTACAAAATCAGATGCAGCGGATTTTTGGAAATCAAATTTTGGCAATAGGTAAGTATTTTGACAGCATTGCATCAGGTTTTATATTGATGGCTGTGGTTTTTTCTGTTTGTTTTTTAAGTACGCTGGTGCCTTGGAAAATTTTCCGTCAGGAATTGAATAAAGTACATCCCATATCATCTGGCTTAGAAGCTATGGCCTTAAAAACTACCATTGACTTAACATGCAATGATTATATATCAAATTTCGAATTTGATGTCTTCACACGACTCTTTCAACCCTGGGCTACGCTCTTAAGAAATTGGCAAATTTTGGCTGTTACCCATCCCGGTTATGTAGCATTTCTAACATATGACGAAGTCAAAGCTAGATTACAACGTTATATACACAAGGCCGGAAGTTACGTATTTAGGTATGTGTGAATGAATCGCATGAATCATTGATCTGTATATGGAAACGTTCTTTGTTAACGAAGTATAATAATTATTGTTTATTTGTCTATAGATTATCATGTACACGATTAGGACAGTGGGCAATTGGTTATGTTACGGCGGATGGTGAGATTTTACAAACAATACCACAAAACAAATCGTTATGTCAAGCATTATTGGATGGTCATAGGTGAGTAGAAAATAAATGTCTACAATGTACTAGCATAAAGATTAGCTATGAATATTCAACAAAAAATAAAATCCTATTTTATTTTAGGGAGGGTTTTTATTTATATCCCGATGGTCAAGCATATAATCCAGATTTATCATCGGCTGTGCAAAGCCCGACTGAAGATCACATTACAGTAACTCAAGAGCAATATGAACTCTACTGTGAAATGGGTAAGTAGTATTGAAACAAAAATACAATTGTCGAAAATATCAAAAAATTAAATATTTTCTTCATAATCTCTTCGGAATTTTATAGGAAGTACTTTTCAATTATGTAAAATATGTGCAGAAAATGATAAAGACATACGTATTGAACCATGTGGTCATTTATTGTGTACACCTTGCCTAACATCTTGGCAGGTGGATTCAGAAGGACAGGTACATACATACAATTTGGAAACAAATATGTTTAAACAATATTTATAAATTATTATTTATTTTCTAGGGTTGTCCATTTTGCCGTGCTGAAATAAAAGGCACTGAACAAATTGTGGTAGATGTGTTTGATCCTCGTAAACAACATAATCGTAACGCAACTAATGGACGCCATCAATTAACTAACGATGATGATGACACTGAGGTATAGTTTAAAATCCCATGGCTTAAGTATTTACTACTATTATTGTTTTTTTTTTATATAATTTCAATGATTTTAAGCCTATTCTTTAAACGAAATGAATTTTAAAGAATTAAGCTCAATCTATATATATATATATAGTTTTATATATCTCATCAAACTCTTAAAGAGTTGTCATTTTTTGTTTTTAGTTAATTGTAGCCTTATTCTTTTCAAAGCATGTATGGTTATAATTTCTTAAAAACAAATATTTATCGTCCACTTCATGAAAGAAAGCCGTTTCGAAATATGAGTTTCACAGTTGAATTATATTAAATAATGAAAATCATAAAAGAAATATACTAAAAGAAAGTGCTGCTGGTCTTTCATGAAACAAAACGAATATTATGTATTCTTGTATAAAAAGGCTTCTATTTCCTTAAATTGTTATTTTCGAAACTTTGCTTAAGCAGATTATTTATTATTTTATTTTACTCATATAATTTGTAAAGGCTTCATTTGTAAATAGCATTTTGATATATACATATAAAAAACCAACAAATCTAATAAGAAACCAAGTATTTATTTCGATAAATTTTTTACAACTCATTTTGATTTTTAGTTTTTCTATTCGCTCTTAAAAATGCATATTATTTCTCCCTCTTAGTATTGTAATTAATTTACTTTTTAGTTAGTGTTTTTATTATAATTTTAATTTAATTTATATTATACAAATTAAATGTTTATTAACTTATTTAATGCTTTTGAAGTGAAGTCCTCAAAACTCATTAAGCAAAAAAAAAAAAAAAATAGCAGTTAAATAATTACGTTGTCGCCATTATTTTTAATTGTAATTCAGGCAGTTTTCCATAAAATACACATTTTCAAATATTCTCATATACATATATGCTTTCGACATGATAAAATAGATATGGCGCTTGTGATAAGAATACAATCAACAATCGAAATATCTCTGCTTTAATTGGAAAAGGATTATTTTATGTCCAACTAACTAACTTTTGAATTTACTTGAAGAAAACTTGTGTTGGAAGATTTAGAGAAGTGCACATTTTTTTAAAATAAAATATTTACATTTAGCAAGATTGGCCGAAAAAGTCTGTGTAGAAAAGTAAATATTTTCATTAAAAAAAATAAAAATCTTATTAATTTTTAAATAATATCGTTGATGTTTTATAAAAGTTATAAAAATATGGAACTTTTTGAATTATAATTAAAAATTTATGACAAAAACAATAGTTATTAAATAAAAATATTCCTTAAAAATATGAAATGAACAGCATTTTTTAATGAGTGTAAACGCAATGCAATAGTGGCATAATAAATAATTTATTATTTTGTTTCTTTGCATTTTCTCCCAAAGATTGTAGAAATTAGCATTTTTGTTAAGTATCATCACCGTTTTTTTTTTTTTTTATAAAAATTATACATATTAAAAAATAAAAACAAATACATAATAATGCATGGTAAAATTGATTAAAATATATATATATATATATATATATATATATATATATAAAAATTATTTTTCTTTTATTTTATTTAAGTAATAAATTACATACGCCTTTTACACAATACAAAATTTTATGAATTGTAAAAAAAAGTTTTTTTTAGTTCAATTATTTATCACCAGAGTCTCGAGTACACATTTAATAAGACTGTTTTTATAAAAACTAATATAAATATTAACGATATTAAAAGCAGTTCTCGGCTTTTTTTTGTTGTTTTACTTTAACCGCTGAGGCTGCATAACTAAAATTTAGCATTAATTCATATATCTTTGTTTTTCTTTTCCTTGAAACATTTATATAATTTTCATATTTTAAAACATCTTAACTAATCGTATTTTTAAACTAATTTAAAATATAATGACTAATTTTGTTTATAAAAAAATGAAAACAGTTGTGTCTTGTAAATTATAGTTATTTAATTTTTATTGGCTTTCAAAAAAAAAAAATTAACTAAATAAAATTATATAATTATTTAAAATTTTATTTTTATTTCTGCCTTTTTTTTATTTTGAATTTATAATTGATTGACAACAAATATATATATTTTTATAAATAAAAACAAAAAACAATTTATTTTGAAAAACGTACCTTTTTATATTATGAGTTTCCACGTTTTGTTTTGTTGTTTTTTTTTTTATCTGCGTTTTGTGCATGATAAAGAATAAGTTTCTACCTTTTGTTTCTGTCGTTGCGTTTGTTTAATGTTTCGTTATACACTGTTTTTAAAACTATCAAATCATTCTTTCAAAGCACGTCCATTTTTTATACCGTATAATTTATTTTTCTTTTAAATTTAAATTTTTTACAACTCATTTTGATTTTTAGTTTTTCTATTCGCTCTTAAAAATGCATAATTTAGGAAAAACTTGCCTTGATAACTGTTTTGAACGATTGTATTGAGTACTAACTCTCTAAGAACTATGGTACAGTTAGGAATTCACGATCAATTTGAGTGACCTTTAAAGTAAAGAGAAAACAAACAAAATAAATGTTTCTTATTTATAGAAGACCATTAAAATTATACCAAAAATGGAATTAATATTGCCCGTGTTTCTCAGAGAAGTTAGAAATAGTTAAAATTTAAAAACTCTTTTTTCTAAAACTTACCGTACCTTTCGAACTGGACATTATTAAACATTGTTTTAATAACTTGAATACACCGAAAAAAATACATGCTACATAATACCGGAAATAAAAAAATTTAAAGACAATTTATATAAGGAAGTTATTTAAAAAATTTTGCATAACTTACAAAATCTTTGTCGAAACTCTTTAATAAAAGTGGCAAAAAGTTTTTTTTATGTTTTTTACTTGTTTGTTTTTTTTAGTATTTTTTAAAGAAAAACTTAGGAATTCGAAAAGAAAGCACAGAAATTAAATAAGAGAAATGTAAAAAAAATCCAACACCTGTAAAAACTAATTTTCAAACTATTTAGACGCTAAAAACTCTTCACGTTGTTGTTGATTACCAAGATCCTTTTTCAGTGCTCAAGTTAGGGTGAAAGTACTAGGTCAGTGTAGTAAAACCTCCAATGGGTTTGGAATTCTAAGGGCAAACTTTTAATGTGTAAACATCTATACGCGCAGGGGAGTAACTTACTATTTCACAACACAATCACAAAAACAGCGAAACGTGTGACGCGTAAGACAAAATCGGTATGACATGATTGTATTGGTGATAAAATTATGATATGATATAGCCTGTTTGAAAATGAAAAATAAAAAATTAAAAATGAAAAACTAAAAATAAGAAATGAAAAATAAAAAATGTAAAATAAAAAATTAAAAATAATAAATTAAAAATAAAAAACTAAAAATAAGAAATGAAAAATAAAAAATGAAAAATTAAAAATGAAAAATAAAAAATGAAAAATATAAACTGAAAAAATAAAAATTTAAAAAAGAAAATTAAAAAATGAAAAAAAAAAATAAAAAATTAAAAATGAAAAATAAAAATGAATAATAAAAAAATGAAAAAAGAAAAATAAAAAATGAAAAATAAAAAATAAAAAATGTAAAATAAAGAATGAAAAATAAAAATGAAAAATAAAAAATGAAAAATAAAAACTAAAAAAAATTAAATGAAAAATAAAAAATAAAAATTAAAAATTAAAAACTAAAAATTAAAAATTAAATATTAAAAATTAAAAACTAAAAATTAAATATTAGAAAAATTAAAAATGAAAACGGAAACGGAAAAATGAAAAACGAAAACCGAAAAATTAAAAATAAAAAATAAAACATGAAAAATTAATAATGAAAAATGAACGAAAACCGAAAAATGAAAAATAACAAATGAAAAATGAAAAACAAAAAATTAAAAATTAAAAATAAAAAATTAAAAATAAAAAATTAAATGTTAAAAATGGAAAACGAAAAATGAAAAATGAAAACTAAAAAATTAAAAATAAAAATTAAAAAATAAAAAATAGAAAATGAAAAATAAAAAATTAAAAATAAAAACAAAAGAAATATGAAATGAAAAATAAAAAATGAAAAATAAAAACAAAAGAAATATGAAATGAAAAATAAAAAATGAAAAATAAAAATTAGAAATTAAAAATTAAGAACTAAAAACTAAAAAATAAAACAATGAAAATTGAAAAATAAAAAATGAAAACGAAAAATGAAAACTAAAAAATGAAAAATAAAAATTAAAAATAAAGAATGAAAAATAAAAATTAAAAATAAAAAAATTAAAAAATAAAAAATTAAAAATAAAAAATGGAAAATGAAAAATAAAAAATGAAAAATAAAAACAAAAGAAATATGAAATGAAAAATAAAAAATTAAAAATAAAAATTAGAAATTAAAAATTAAGAATTAATAATAAAAACTAAAAAATAAAAAAATGAAAATTGAAAAATAAAAAATGAAAACGAAAAATGAAATACGAAAAAATGAAAAATGAAAACCTAAAACCGAAAAATGAAAAACATGAAATGAAAAATAAAAAACGAAAAATAAAAAATGAAAACTAAAAAATTAAAAATAAAAAATGAAAACTTAAGAATTAAGAATTAAAAACTAAAAATTAAATATTAAAAATTAAAAACTAAAAATTAAATATTAGAAATGAAAAATGAAAACGAAAACGGAAAAATGAAAAACGAAAAATGAAAAATGAAAAACGAAAACCGAAAAATTAAAAATAAAAAATGAAACATGAAAAATTAATAATGAAAAATGAAAACCGAAAAATGAAAAATGAAAAACGAAAACCGAAAAATTAAAAATGAGAAATTAAAAATAAAAAATAAAAAATTAAATGTTAAAAATGGAAAACGAAAAATTAAAAATTAAAACTAAAAAATGAAAGTTAAGAAATGAAAAATGAAAAATAAGAAATAAAAATTAAGAATTAAAAACTAAAAATTAAATATTAAAAATTAAAAACTAAAAATTAAATATTAGAAATGACAAATGAATAATAAAAATTGAAAAACGAAACATTAAAAATAAAAAACGAAAAATTAAATACCGGTTGAAATAATAAATAATAAATATTTTTATATTAGCAGAGCCCCTGCAATTGATTGCTATAAGTGATACATAGATGACGCTTTTTGTTTGATTTTAAAAAAGTGCCATAAAAAATCTTTAATTACTAGATGGTTACACATCTCCTCGGACTCACATGATTTTTTTTAAGTATATTTTTTATATGGATTTATTAATAAAATCAAGAAAATTATAGTTGGTCTAGATTCCCTGCGCCATGCGTTTGGAGACCCTGTCTCTCAGGTCCAACTAATTGGATACAGAAAATATGCATATGCCAAATTTGAGTGGCATTGTTTTTAATTTTTTTGCCTTCGAATTTGCCTTCAAATTTGAGAAATATCTGAGCAATATTTATGTTTTTGACAGGTTTAAGTGAAGAACGGAAAGCAGCTTTATATGGGTGCTATGACTAGGAATAGTCCTATAGGGTTTATTTTTGGACTACTGATTAATGCATGTAATAAACACACACAAACTCAATATGACCGAGATCTATATGATAATTTAGTTATTATGGCAATTTATGTCGATTTCATAGGGGTCATCTGTATGGGGACTAGCTCTGAACATGCACCGATTTTCACCAAATTCAGTAGCGATCGACCTATGGCCGATAGAAGCTTATATATCAAATTTCGTAAAAATATATTCATAGTTGCGATTAGTTTGATTGTAAGGTTTACATGGACACACGACCGACGGACGGGCATCGCTAAATCGACTCAGAAAGTGATTCTGATGGGTCTAGGGCAAATATTTTTGATAGTTACACATTGTGGTGTAGGGTATAATTATTTATCTAAGCCTTAGCTACAATTTGCTACAATTTGCTGAAATCATAAATTATCAATGGTTTTTGAGTTATAGCTGAAAAACTAAAAGCGAACAAACATCAAGATAAAGAAAACGTCATACCCTTTGGAGGTTTTACTATACTGGCTTAGTACTTTCACCCTGACTTGGAATTTCTAACTCCCCCCGAAAATTATCAACAGTGTTATTGGTAATTATGTTTGAATGTAAATGTAAAACGCTTTTTTTACATTTTTGAACTTTGTGCAATTTAAAAATTTATTTTGTAGCATATACAAAGTTCCTTCGTAAAACTAAATGCAATTTTTCGTACAACGTTCTTCGATTTTCGTGACAGGCATTTTTTCAGTGATAAAATTCTTTATACCATTTCTTATTTTTTAATTTTTTTTTTCACAATACTCCTAAATCCTAAATCTCCTAATTTCATTTCAAATTTTTTGGTTAAAAAAAAATATATAAAAAACAATCCATAATATTCAAAAAAAAAAAAACTTCAAAAAATTTGATGTGCGATTCCCCTTTGATTAATACAGGATACTGGTGAATTCAATATAGCAACATCATCATTGCATGCTTTAAGCAATAATATAACCTCATCAACACATTCCTCGGACAAACACAGTCCACACACATCGCCCAGGTTTTCCAGACGCAGTACCACACCCAGTTTGATGGCCGTGCAAAATGATCTATATGCTGGTCATATACCATCACTATCGCTGGCAAATCCAACGGCCAACTATATAACAGCAGCCAGTGCAACAACCGGTGTTCATTCTTGTCCGTCAGCTCCGCCGATGAGTGTGGTAAATGGTGGCAATAATAGTACAAGTTCAATTTCATCGACATCCATTAATGCAACAGCAGCAACACCACAATCTTCACAAAAATCCACAAATCGTATGAGTGCTCCTCTAATGGGAACCATGGCTCCGGTTGTAATACCAGGCTATGGTAGTAAAATGTCAGGTAAAACGGATAATAATGATAATTCAAATTCATCATATGCTATCTTACAAAATCTACAAGAATCTCAAGCCATAGTGGCTAAAGAAGTTCAAAAAAGAGAAGCTCACAGCATAGCTGTTGCCTCGGTAGCACCACCATTACCTCCTAGAAAATCTTCACCCGGAGTGGAGAACTCTACACCTGCTATGGCGATGGCAAATGGTCTCATAAATGGAACGGGAGCTATACAAAAAATGCAATGTATACCACAAACAAGTAAAAGTGTCGATAATATTGCAGCCTCCATGGGTGACATATGTGTACCGAAGACAACGGCTCCGCCTATACCACCACACAACACCACCTCGAATGTTGTTGATACGGTGGTAGAAGAACTGAGAGCTCAACGTCTAGCAGCGACGAATAACACGACATCAACAAATGTCATTTCGAATTCGTTATCCACCAGCCTA
Source organism: Cordilura impudica (assembly GCA_963682025.1). Taxonomy (NCBI): domain Eukaryota; kingdom Metazoa; phylum Arthropoda; class Insecta; order Diptera; family Scathophagidae; genus Cordilura; species Cordilura impudica. The sequence goes on from OY821519.1 coordinate 10,799,375, forward strand.
ATGGATGATGATATCGTGGGCCCAGCTGAAACGATTATGGGTGTCATTGACACTAGACCCTTGGAAGCGAGATCATTCACATCCAACTATACCCAACTATGTACTACTACGACCACCAACTCGTCGACGGCATCGACAGCTTCAAATATGACGCTACGAAACGAGCTTAAACCGAATAGCGATAGGTCGGTTGAAGTACAAAAACAAAAACAAAATCAACCACAACAACAACAACAACAACAACAGCAGCAGCCTTTACTTTACGAAAATGTTTCTATCCATCAAAAGGGTGGGGACTGCTCCGTACCCTACGAGAACATCAATCTGGAATATATAGCACGTCTTATGAATGATGGCTATTCTAAAGAGAATGCCATTACAGCTCTTGGTATATCACGTAATAATATTGAAATGGCTTGTGATATTCTACGAGAATTTGTTGCTAAAAATAGTGTTTAAGATGTTTAATTATCATCTTCTTTTCTTCTTACCTTTATTTTTATTTTTAAATTAATTTAAATGTTTTATTAAATCAAACCCCCCCCCCAAAAAAAAAAAAAAAAAAAAAAATTTTTAATCTACAAATCTGGTAAATTGTTAAATCAAATCTTATTACTTGTTCCTCTAAAGAATAGCTTGTAAATAATTTTTTCTTTTAAAAAATTTTTTAACTTTCCAGCAGATTAAAAAACATTTCCAAATTTGCAAATGAGTGAAGAAAGAAACTTCACAATATATAGTAATTTAAAGATTTAAAATTAGTTTTTCAATAAAATAATTAGTTAAAACTTCTCAATTTAAATATATATCGTTGGAAAGCGTTAGATGATTTATTTACTATATGTCAGAGCTTTCTTAAAATTTAAATATTTTAAACACAAATAAAAGAAAGTAAAGTTAAAATTTTTGGCTTTATCATACTTCTTACCAATATTAAAAAATTTTCAAAAATTTATTTATTGAGAATAGTAAATAACCAAATATATTTTTAAGTTTAATGGGCTCATTCCATAAAACGCAAATTTATTTTAAAAAATTTAAAAATTTAAAATTTTTCTTACAATTTTCGTTTCGCTTTATAGAATCAGCCCCAAAATTATATTTTTTCTAAAAGTTATTTCCATAAGTTTTCCAATTATATACATACATATTGCAGATGTTTCCAAAAATTATATGACCGGTTCCAAAAATTGCAAGAACACGATTAATTAAATCTATGACAATGGCAATTTGCTAGAAATGTTGAGTTTTTTCTGCACTATATTGAAAATTTTGCTTTAAAAAGATGACATAAATTTCCGAAGGAAATTCCAATTTCTTTTTTATATATAAAGCACCGGAATTAAAAAAAAACACAATATTTATACAATCTTTTCGAAATTTGAAAAAAAGAAACATAAATTTAAAGTAACAAAAAGCAATCCATTTTAAATTCATTTTATTTTAATATTTATGTAATTCCGACAAGCAAAATTTATTACAAATTAAAAATATGTCGCTCCCACAATTAAGCACCGCCCAAAAGTCGTATTAATATGTAGATTACGGTATCCGAATGAACAATTGAGATGATGCTTAATGGTGGGTATAATAAAGAAAATATTGGTCATTTCTATACTGTTTCCTAAGAAGAAAATCGTACAGTGGTAATTTGAAGTGTACAATTTTTGTCATTTAACCGAATTTATATTATTAACAATTGAAATTTTTTACAAAGCACGTTAAAGCTTCGTGTGGAAAACCGATTTCCATACAGGAAATATTAATATTAAACACAAAGCAACTTTTAGAAATAAAAATCAAAACAGAATTCGATGAAATAGTCTGCTAGGCACGACCCATTATTTAAAATAGGCAGCAAAAGTTATTCAGGCAGGTTATGTTTTAAATACCATATGATCTATTTTTTCTTAAGAATAAGCATAGAAAATATTGTATAGAATTTCACACAGTCAATAATTAAAAAATAACTTTATAACAGCTCGCAAACAAAGGTAATCGGCCATGTTCACCGTAATTTCAAACAGAAAGTGAAATATACAATTTCACTGCGTTTTGTTCCTTTCAATATCTCTTAATTCTTTCTTACCCTAAAAATATAAAATTTATTGAAAGCATTAAATTTCATTGTAATTACAACAATAGAAAAAATCATGTGAGTCCGTTCACAGGGGAGATGTGTAAACAAACATCTAGTAATTAAAGATTTTTTATGACACTTTTTTAAAATCAAACAGAAAGCGCCATCTATGTATCACTAATAGAAAACAACTGCAGGGGCTTTGCTAAGTCCCGGTTTACACATGAAATTTTTCTTTCTGAAACTATTTGAAATTCTCTTCTAAACTTCCATCCGTGTCTGCACACTGAAATTTTTGTATTGAAATTCAAGATTTGTTCATGTTTGCTTTATCATTTTATCTATTTATTTTATAATTTTATTCTATTAAATTAACTTTATTTCAATTTATTATCTTCCTTAACACAAACGAATATACAAATTAAAAAAAAAACGTTAAATAACTTCACTTTGAAAATTACGAAACAAGAGACAAAAGAGAATTTCAGAGCACATGAAGGTATGTACCCCCTGCCACTCTTCTCTCCCGTCTCATCTATAAACTCAAGACTTTCAGCAAGAAAACTTTCATGTGTAAACCAGCATCAATATAAAAATATTTATTATTTCAACTGGTTAATTTTTCGTTTTTAAATTTTTATTTTTCATTTTTTATTTTTCATTGTTCATTTTTTATTTTTCATTTTTCGTTTTTCATTTTTTATTTTTCATTTTTAATTTTTTATTTTTCATTTTTTAATTTCCATTTTTCACTTTTTATTTTTAATTTTTTATTTTTCATTTTTCAGTTTTCATGTTTTATTTTTCATGTTCTATTTTTCATTTTTCGTTTTTATTTTTAATTTTTCATTTTGCATTTTTCATTTTTTATTTTTAATTTTTTATTTTTTTTTTTCATTTTTATTTTTCATATTTCGTTTTTTATTTTTCATTTTTGATTTTTCATTATTGATTTTTCATTTTTCATTTTTTATTCTTCATTTTTCGTTTTTCATTTTTCGTTTTTCATTTTTTATTTTTCGTTTTTTATTTTTCACTTTTTATTTTTCATTTTTTATTTTTAATTTTTTTTTTTAATTTTTCAGTTTTCATTTTTTATTTTTCGTGTTTTATTTTTAATTTTTCATTTTTATTTTTCATATTTCGTTTTTCATTTTTTATTTTTTATTTTTCATTTTTCGTTTCTAATATTTTATTTTTCATTTCTCAGTTTTTATTTTTCATATTTCACTTTTTATTTTTCATTTTTTATTTTAATTTGTTTATTTTTAATTTTTCAGTTTTCAGTTTTCATTTTTTATTTTTCATTTTTCGTTTTTATTTTTAATTTTTCAGTTTGCATTTTTTATTTTTCATGTTTTATTATTTTTTTTCATTTTTATTTTTCATATTTTGTTTTTTATTTTTCATTTTTGATTTTTCATTATTGATTTTTTATTTTTCATTTTTTATTCTTCATTTTTCATTTTTTATTTTTCGTTTTTTATTTTTCATTTTTTATTTTTCATTTTTTATTTTCCATTTTTTATTTTTCAACAGCGACAAAAAGGTTATTAAATATCATAATTTTTCACCAATACAATCATCATACATCTTACGCTGTTTTTGTGATTGTATTGTGAAATAGATTTTTACCCCCCGCGCGTATAGATGTTTACACATCCAAAAGATTCGATGAAAGAAAACATTAATTTTAAACAATTTTAACGTAATTAGAAAATTTAATCAACAGCCATTCTGGGGGGGGGTGTGAAATTCCAAGTTAGGGTGAATAAACTTCCAAAGGTTTTGGCGTTCACAGGCCAACATTTTTTTATCTTGATGTTTTATGATCTTTTATATTTTTTCCTTAGCTTAATGTATGTTCACTTAGGAATAGGAGGGTGTGATGAACTATTAAACAAAAAAAAAATCATAATCATCATACCCTCCATAGATGTTCTGATGTTTTTATATATTCCCTTTAGCTGTTTAACTATATGTTTACTTTCACCCTGACTTGGAATTCATCACTCCCAAAGTATGACCCTGAAAATATTCCAAAGTGTTATTAATTTTTCACTCTCACCAAATACAGTCATATACAGAACATGGTCGAATTAGTACTTTATATTTTAAACAAAATATGGTTTTTATCTGTAATGAATTAAAAAAATATTCAAAGCCAATTAAATAAATCATCAAATATTTAACCCCCAATTTCATAGCTGTGAATTTGAAACTGTGAATTGAATTAAATGAACGAACAAAATAACATGGTTAAAAAACATCAACATTATTGTGTGAAACTATTGCATAAGGCCATAATCATTTCATTAAATAAAAAAACATACTACCAGACCCAATCCCCCCATTTTTAATCACTATTAAGATAACAAAAAACTATATATATATATAAATATATATAATTAAAAAAAAATAATAATGTTTTTCTCTAACTACCCACTAACTCTTAAAAATACGAGACTATATCCCGCATTTATGTTCTTCTAATTTCTAACATTCAATTTATTTTCATGTTGAAAAAAGTAAAGAATATATATTTATATTTAAATACTACATAAAAATAAGTCTCCATCTTCTTATCATCATTATATTAAACCAAAAAAAAAAACAACATTTATTTATCATTCAACTATATCATTCTGCAAAAGCCCTACAATATATATAATTCATTATATTCATACATTACAAACGTATTTATTTTCATAATCAGTTAGTCAGTCGTTCAGTCTGTCAGTCAGATAAGTAATTTAGTATGTCACAATCACTATTTAAAATCACTAAATATAAACAAAACAAAAAATGCTTCAAATTTAAAGCAAATATTTAAACTACATTTAAATTACTTACTTATATAAGCAGATGCAATTATTCTTATAAGTAAAAACAAACAAGAACAAAAAAAAAATAATATTCAATAAAAATTAACAAAAACTGGTTTTATTTAACATCTGCAGAAACTTATAAATCCACTCACTCGCTCAGTAAGTATAAAACAAGTAAGAAAATTATAGTCGGTCTAGACCGACTATACGATACCCTATACCATGCGTTTAGGTCCAACTAACTTAGTTACAGAAAATAAGCATAAACCAAATTTGAGTGGCATTGTTTTTAATATGAAAAAGTTCATATCGGGTGCCATATATATATGGGGACTAGGTCGAAAAATGGACCGGCCCTGACTATTTTTGGCAAAGTCACTTATATTTTGAAAAAATATACACAAACCAAATTTTGAGAAAAATCTGTGCAATATTTTTGATAGATTTAAGGGAAGATCGGGAAGCAGCTCTTTATGTGGCCTATGAATAAGAATTGTCCTGTAGGTATTATTTTTGGACTACTGATTAATGGATATAATAAACACATAAATACCCAATTTGATTGAGATCTATATGATAATTTGGATTTTATGGCAATTTATGTCGATTTCATAGGGGTCATTTGTATGGGGACTAGGTCTGAACATGAACCGATTTTCACCAATTTCAATATCGTTCGTACTATGACCGGTAAAAGCTTATATACCAAATTTCATCATAATATATTCATATTTGCGACCTGTAGTTTGATTACAAGGTGTTCATGGACACACAGACGGACATCGCTTAATCGACTCAGAAAGTGATTCTGAGTCGATCGGTATAATAACAGATGGGTCTAGGTCAAATATTTTTGGTAGTTACAAACATCAGCTCAAAGTCATTATACCGAAACCACATAGTGGTATAGGGTATAAATATATTTTTGCTTAAATATTTAAAATTCAGCTTCCATTTAACTTTCCATTAACACACTCAATATGTGTACATTAGTGTGACAGCGTTTTGCATGAAAAAAAATGTTGGTCGAATTTTGAGGTGTGCGGGTCGGATTATTGCGACACTGGATCTAAAACTTTACTGTGCAAAATTTGAGCCAAATCGTACAATGCTTTCTGGACGCGCATTGAGTTCAAAGTTCAAATATGCATTTTAGGGCGGGCCAATTTGTATGGAAAAATTCGATTAGAGCCGCCCTCTAGGATGATTCTATGGACAATTCTAAGCAACTTTGGTGAAGGAACCATAGGTCTATCTCGATTTTTGAGTCTCCCACTTTTCAAAAAATTATTTTTTCCCTATAACATCATTTTGATTCAAAATTCGATTTTTTATTCATCGTTATATTATCTTTTTTATATGTATAGGGGGGGTTTTTGGGGTCGATAAATTCATTTCTGATCTTTATTTTTACCTACGACCACCGCCAGAGGGCGTTTAATGCATATTTTAATTTCAACCAAAATTGTTTCTGCTGCTTTGCGGACTTTTTATCTCTGACATTTATTGTTCTTAATTTTAAGTAAGTCAATCAAAAACATTTTTTTTTCGTTTTTCGTTTCAAATCAAAATTTGATATTTGAATAGGTTACACGGTACGAATTAAAGGCCCAAATGTAGTCATGAAATTGTAACTTTTACCATACCTTCCATAAGTAATACCTTTCAATATAACTCTGTAATGTAGTATGTAGCTTCTCTCCACGTGTAGTTTTAAGAAACGTCATAAGTAATACTTTTCAATACAACGCTGCAATATAGTATGGAGAGTCTCTCCATTCACGCGGAAAAAAGTATACAAAAGAATTATTTTACATCGGCAAATGTCAATGTGACTTGAAGGCAGCATTATGCTCATGTGGATTGATACCAGATCATTTGAAAGAGTTTATGCGAGATCAAAATAATGTCAGAAGATTGACGATACCGGAATTCGTGCCAGAATTTGAAGAGCCAGCACCAACGTCAACAATAATACCAACAAGTGTTGAAGAGACCCATTTAGCATATGAACCAAGTACTGATACAGATGACCAAGTTCAAATCCACAAGATGTTCTGCCAATGATACGAGGACCGGTTACTCCCAGATACGATGCTTCGAACTTCGCTGCGATGTGTGATCGATTTGGTGTGTCAGATAGAATAGTAGCAGCACTCGCAACATCTGTTATGCAAGACATTGACGTAAAAGATGCACATGGCAATCATATCATCATGGATAAAAATAAAGTGCGTCGAGAAAAAGCCAAATGCAGAGAAGAATTGCTTCGTTAGCAGTATGATGCATCCAACTTGATAGCATTTTCATTCGACGGCCGAAAAAATGATGCTTTAACAATGGAAAAAATCGATGAGAAGTTGCATCCACGGATGGTGAAAGAACCACATCTAGTTGTTTTGAAGGAACCAAATTCTCAATTGATAGGCTACACAAAAGTCGAAAATGAAGATGCTGAACACAAATTGATGACATTGAATGCATTCTTCGTCGAAAAAGAAATTGCTCTCGATGCATTAATCGGCATATGCTGTGATGGTGAGCCAACAAATACTGGCGTAAGAAATGGGATTTTGCGTCGATTTGAATTGCAATTGAATAGACCGCTGCATTGGTTTGTGTGCCTTCTGCACTTCAACGAGCTGCCATTTCGTCATTTGTTTAACACTTTGGACAGATCATCGATCACTGGACCACGAACAACAACCGGAACGTTCGGCAAACAAATTGAAACGTGTGAAAATCTTCCGGTGTGTATCATTTGTCATTTTTCTCATCGATTTTTTCCATTATTAAATGGTAAAATTGGATTTAATTCATCTAATTTATTTTTTTTCAGCTTGTACATGATTTCGAGATAATCGTGCTAGAGAACATGCCACCTGATTTAGATCCATTTGAATTATCCACCGATTCAAAGCACCTATACAAAATGGCCAATGCAATTTCGAATGGTGTTGTTCCTGCGGATTTGTCTCACATTAAACCAGGACCAATAGCACATTCACGTTGGCTCACCAAGGCGAATAGATTGTTGCGGTTGTATGTGTCAACTGAAAATCCATCAAGGAATATGAAAATTCTGGCAACATACATAATGAAAGTGTATGTGCCGATGCACTTCAACATCAAGTACTATAATTCGGTGGTCTTCGGTAGTGTATTATTTTACAAATTCATTCATTGGGCACAATATTTGAATACAAATCTACGCGGAGTTGTGAATAATGTCATTAAAGACAATTCATATTACGCACATTCCGATAATATTTTTTTAGCGATGTTATTTGATGATAAAAAAAGAGACACGAAACATCGCAATCAAGAAAATTGTACACTACCGAAGAAATCTGTACGACCCGGCACATCTTAGAGTTTATCAAAAACCTTTGATAAACTTCAATTGCACAGATAATACGAATATGATTGATATAAATAAAGATGATGTCTTATTCGAACCACCGTTTACGCATACCATTCCGTATGATCATTTGGAACAATATTTAGAATACGATGATCCACCATTGCCTGATCCAAGAATTCCGGTACACATACAAGCAACGGAAAGACATGTTCAATGATTTTATAGAGTATCTAAACGTGTTTTAGAAAAAAAATCGACACAGTGTTATGGCAGTTACATCAGAAAGCCGTCCAAAATACCCCAGACTTGAAAGCAAGAAAGACTTTCAAAAATAACTTATTTCGCTTTTCTTCCACTAAATTAATTTTTTTTTTTTTTAACATGTTCTCATTTTTTAGGTTGAATTTCTGTTGAAAAAAATAAAATAAAAATCAATTTTAACGAAAAACTTGTAATTTTTCTCGGAAAATAGACGAAAATTAGTTAAAATATGCATGAAACGCCCTCTGGCGATGGTCGTAGGTAAAAATAAAGATCAGAAATGAATTTCTCGACCCAAAAAACCCCCCATATACACATAAAAAAGATAATATAACGATGAATAAAAAATTGAATTTTGAATCAAAATGATTTTATGGGGAAAAAATAATTTTTTGAAAAGTGGGGGACTCGAAAATTGAGATGGACCTATGGTTCTTCACCAAAGTTGCTTAGAATTGTCCATAGAATCATCCTAATCGACAAAAAATTTGGCCCGCCCTAATGCATTTATATGTAAAAATTATCAAAAAATATAATTTTTCACAAAAATTTTGATATTAATAATTGCGCCTCAGTTAAATTATTTAATAAACCATAATCTAGAGTAAATTATCTTTCTAATAAGACAACAAACTTTATTATCGGTTGCAAAACAGCCAAGTTATATCAAGTTCCCCAGGCAATAAATGCGCCGCAGACCACTTGATTAAGAAAATCGAGCTCACATTTTTAAAGGCATTGAAATAATTTACAACAACAATATTTTTACAAATTTTGCGCACTAAAGTTTTAGACCCCGTGTCACAATAATCCGACCCGCACGTCTTCAAATTCCAAAAAAAAAAAAATTATTGTCACCCTAATGTACATACATACTTAAACACTTTAATACTGAGAAAATATTACAGTAAATACATGTAAGCCTTTTTTTGCTTGTTTTAACAATATTGTAGTTGTTTTTTAATTGTTTTTAACAGAGACTGGCTTTTAAAAACTAAAAACAATATTTTTATTGGTTCAAAAATGTATAAAAAATTATCGGGTTCAAAAACATAGATGAGCACTTTGCAGTACCAGTAAATTTGCAATAAAACAAATACTGATATTGCAATTTAATTTTTATTACGAATAAATTTTTACTGATTAGTGAAAATATTACATTATTCGGTGAATTTCTTGCTGATAATGAAATTTAATCTGATTTACCAGTAAATTTTTACTGCTTACTGCAATTTTTTTCTGTAGTGGAAATAAAATTTCATTATCAGTAAAAATGTATTGTATTTCATTAAAATTTTCATTCAAAAATAAAATCTCATAATTCACTCAATAAATTATTATTTTCAATAAATTAGTTTTAATAAAGTAAATAAACGTGTTGCCAGGATATTACCTTGCCGAATGAGACACAACGACAAATTGTATACTATTTAAAACGTATTTCCAAAATACAATACCCCATTATCCACATCTGCACCTGTACAACGATTGTTTTCATTCGCTGGGATTGTGAATCGTTACAGAAGGCTAACAGTGTATAATATAAAGATTTGCTTTGCCAATCAATAATAAATATTAGGAAGCAAAAACTTAATTTTATTTTATTAAAACAATATTTACTGAAATTAAAAATATAAGAGTGATAATGATATGATTCATTTTTACTGATACTGAAATTTACTGATTACTGGTAAAAATTTGTAGCGATCAGTAAACATTTTTAAATTTAGTAAAAATTAACAGATTACTGAAATTTTTAATGTGTGTGCCCATGTATGTACATATGTTTAAAATAAAGTATTTTTTATACATAGCAAAAGACGAAAATGTAATTTTCTTTCACGGAGAGATTAAAACCTCACTTCCCTTCATCCGATCGATCTGACACATTGCCCAAGCCTTGTTGTGGCCAAAGATTAATTTTAAGATAGTCACACACAGTCACGCATAATCACGCACAGTCACGAAGTGATTTAAACCCCATTTTCCCTCATCCGATCGATCTGAAGCTTTGTCCATAGACTTGATATGCCCAAAGATAAATTTTAAACTAGTCACGCACAATCACGAAGAGATACAAAACTCGTATGCATAAGGAAAGAATTGAGTTTTAATAAAAACTTTGTTTTTATGGGTTAGATTATTTAATTATTTATTTATTTAAATATTAAATGAAAATAATAAATAAATTTAATTATATTAAATATGTAAGGAATTGAATTCACAAACAGCTCTTTTAGACATTTCCGCATAACGAAAATCAACAGGTGTTCTTTTAAACCTGGTCCATGTTGTCTTGAAATCTGTGTGCACAGATTCAGGTGCCTGTTCACTCCACGGTCCCAAACTGGAATTGGTTTTAGAGCAAAATTCGGTTACATGGTAAAATACCGCATGTAACTTTGATGTAACAGTAATTATACCCTATACCACTATGTGGTTTGGGTATAATGACTTTGTGCTGCTGTTTGTAACAACCAAAAATATTTGACCTAGACCCATCTTTAATTATACCGATCGAATCAGAATCACTTTCTGAGTTGATTTAACAATGTCCGTCCGTCCGCCCGTCCGTCCGTCTGTGTGTCCATGTAAACCTTGTAATCAAACTGCAGGTCGCAAATATGAATATATTTTGATGAAATTTGGTATATAAGCTTTTATCGGCCATGGGATGAACGCTATTGAAATTGTTGAGAATCGGTCCATGTTCAGACCTAGCCCCCATACAAATTACCCCTATGAAATCGACATAAATTATTATAAGATCCAAATTGTCATATAGATCTTACTCAAATTGGGTTTATATGCGTTCATTACATCCATTAATGAGTAGTCCAAAAATGATCCCTTTGGCCCCATATAGAACTGCTTCCCGATTTTCACTTAAATCTATTAAAAAACAAAAATATTGCACTGATTCTTCTCAAATTTTGTTTGTATATATTTTTGCACAATACAAGAGACTTTACGAAACATGATCAGGATCGGTCCATTTTTGGACCTAGTCCCCATACAGATATAGCATCCGATATGAACTTTTTCATATCTGCAGCCAAAAAAATTAATAAAAATCCCACTCACATTTGGTTTTTGCTTATTTTCTATGTCCAGTTAGTTGGGCCTAAGAGATAGGGTTTCTAAACGCATGGTATAGGGTATCGTATAGTCGGTCTAGACCGACTATAATTTTCTTACTTGTTTTTTTTCTGAATGTACAACATGTACATGTCGAGAGTGTTGTGTTAAAATTTCAAGTGAATGGGAGCCAAACTAACAAAGATACAGCATTTAAGCGACCGACCCTCATTTTTTAACTCTGTGAACATCATGACTCAAAATCTACTTGACGGATCCTTTTGAAATTTCATACACTATTTCTACACATAAATCACCAGGTAATCAGGAAGAGTTTTTCACCATTTTTTTTCCCAATTTTTTAACAACAAATTCACCGAAATTATATAGCAAAAATCGTGTTTTTCACTTCAAAATGCTGCCAAAAATAAAAAAAAAATTTAAAAAACTCTTCCTGATTACCTCGGGAAACATATCACCTTTTAAACGCTTTCCGATTTTTTATTTTTTTTATTTCACATGATTTGGTAACGAGTTAGGATTTTCACCACAAAACAACTTTTTTTCGAGGCGCCTCCGAAGATTCGCTGTCACGGATTTATTTATTAAAATTTTTAATTGAAAATTTTTCCAAAGATACTTCAAATGTTATACTATGCTGTATATGAAATTAATAATCCAACATTATTCATATTTTTAAAATTATGTAAATACGCCTTTTTCGCCTTTAAAACCTTTTAAATTCGGACAAAATAAATACAATTACCGTTACTCGAAAACCGCTCTAACGATTTTTTTTTCTTTTAATAGGATTTATTATGTACTTTCAAGTCCAAAAAAAAAAAACAAAAAAATTTCAAAATTCGAAAATTCCCTAAGTTTTTTTTGGAAGACGGTGTTCTGGTGCGATCAAATCCTAGTCTCATTTTTTGTGGAGTATTTTTTTCAGCAGTTCGTCAATTCCTCCCAGGTGTGCATTCTCAATGACATCACATCCAGGGTTTATATTCAAATAGTACTATCTAACATTTTCTCGAAAATGAGTTTTTTAAAGAAACGTATTCTCTGACTAATTTGTCATCTGTCATTTTTTTTTTTATTTAAAAAAGAAAAAATATTTGTGCTATCGAACACACACGTTCTTTTGTTAGTAAAAAAAGTGATATCTTAATAAAAAAAAATATTTGCGTATATATGTATATAAAATTTCAAACGTTTTAGACAATAATTGTGGGGTAGACGAACTACTACTCGAAAAGCTCGACCACTTTCCATACAAATGTATGAAAACATTCGCTCCATGGAAGTTGGACATCATTTTAAAAGATATTTTTCAAAAATACATGATAAAAGTTAATAAACATCGTAGTCCCTCATATCAACAGATTATTTTCCTAAAATATTGGAGCACTAGGATGAAAGGTATGGGGTGGGCGAACTACTACACGAAAAACATCAGTAATGAAAAAACAAAAAAAAATTTTTTATGTGTTTTGGATTTTTAATAATTTTAATTTTTAATTTCGATAAGCTCGAGTAGCTCATTTACTACTCGAGTACTCGAGCTTGACCGTAGGCTCTGGTTAATACCATGTTTAGGTACCGTTCCTAAATTGGCATTCTTGATATACATAAGTATATTGAAACGAAGAAGAAAAGTTATCGAAAACAAAAATAAAATTATTAAAGGTTGGTAGCACTGCATTATTTTACGTTGTTATTTTTGAGATTATTACAATTTTTTTTTAAGTTTTATGTATTTTAAACAAGTACAGAATTATATTTTTCAAGTTCAAGTGAAGTTGATGAAATAATGAAGGTAAACATACATCGGAAGATGTTACGACAGAACGTTAATATATTTGCCATCCCAGATTCAATGTAAATTACATTATTTTTATAAAATCATTTTTAAGTAAATATTTTTTTAAGGTTTGTGAACATATTTAGACTCAATAAAACTACTTTTCGATACGTCCTGGAACAAATCCATCCAAAACTGAAATGCAGCATGCGAACTACGCAATTACGCCAACTGGCAAATTCGGGATTTTTTTCCATTTCGAACACTAATTTTTCAAATTGCTGCACTGTCGTTGTTTTCATTTTTAATTTAATTTTTTGTAGTCGTTTCAACTTCGATACTAACAATGGCGACTAAAACGTTTCTTTGCCGTTATTATCTTTGTTTCAAAATGCAGAATACCAATATATTTTCGATACGTGCCGATAACGCCAACAGTGATGCCAAACTGTCGTTTTTATTTTATTTTCAAACGACAACGCCAATGGGAATAGGCCCGAATAATAATACCTGTTTTTAATTTTAAGTCCTACATTTTGTATGACTTTGTAAATTCTAAAAATTTCTAAAATAATTTCAATTTAAGAATATAATAATTGTGAAATAAAAATAACGTTAACAATATTTCTATAAATAACGAAAATCTCGTTATCTGAAGATTTTTCAAAATGCATATAACAATTGTTGTACAGTGATATTTGCACATAACGATTTTTATCTGCCAGGAATGGTTGAATTATATTCAATATTTCGAAAAAAAGAACTACAAACATACAATGCATAACAAAGTTTATGAACCTCATTAGATCAGCCTGATAATAAACACTCATTAAATTAATATTTATGAAAAAAATTTATGTTGCAAATTTTGTTTTTCACAAATGCAGAGTTAAAAGTTTAGTTTAAAGCAGATTTTCTTAAAAAATGTGATGTATAGAGAAATTAATATTTTTTTTTTCTTTTGTCCCTTAACCAATCAATTAGTATTAGAGTAAATAAGTACACATATATTTATGTTAATGAAATTATATTTATTAATATATATATATATATTTTTTTTTGTTTTGTTACTTATATTTTATAAGATCGCAATGTTTATATTTTTTCTGTTGCATTCAGTTTTTTTTTTTTTTTTGTATTTTATTTTAAGCATGCCTTTTTCATGTTGTCATATTAAAATTGTATGTGTTTATTTTTTCTCTTTCGTTTTTTATTTATTTTTAGTAAAGACGAATATTATCAGTTTGGTTTGTTTGGTTTTTAAGTTAATGTAATTAAAGTAAGTATAGAATAGGGATATAACATGATATCTGATCCCAAGAGAAAAAGAAAGGTAAAAGAACTGGTAAAATTATAATAAAAATCTAACAAATAATAAATTAAAAGATGTTCTTTCAAAAAAAAAATTATCAATTCTGATATTATATATATATTAATTGGAAATGGAATTTCCCATAAAGAATATTGTGTGTAAAATGGTTTGTATAATTTAATTGTTGTGAACAGGTGATGTTGTTTGCATTTTATTTATTTTTAAAAGTTTCTTTTTGTTTAATGCTATTGTTCCTTTTTTTACTGTTGTTGTTGTGTATGTTATCTTTCTGTCACATTCTAAATAGTAAAAATTATAATTTAATTATAACATATTTTATTTCATATCGCTAAACAGATTTTTTTGTATTTTATGTTTCATTTGTTTGTTAAATATAATGCTGCCATTTTATTTCACTTTTGTTTTAGTATTTTAAGAGAGTAGTTGCTTGTTTTATTTAGTATTTGTTTTTTTTTTTTTTTCTTAAAGAGTATGCATTTTTTTTAGTTAAGTTGTTGTTCTACATTTATCATCACAATCAACAACATATCATGATCGTATCCTTCGTGTTTTTAATTATTTATCGACTGATAGTTTTTAGTAGTTCTGTATAGTTTATAAGAGTTAATAAAGCAAAAGAAAAAGAAGAGTTAATATATATGTATGTATGTTTGTATGTATGGAATTGTTATCTATCAACTATATATCATAAAAATTGTATCGTATGGTATCATATCGATGTTCATAAGTTTTGTTCTTTAAATTTTTCATACTTATCATTTAGAATATAGATAATGTTTCGTTACGTTTTTATCTTGTATCATTTTGTATTTACTTTAAGTGTAATGTGTGTGAGTGTGTGTGTGTGTGTGTATGCATGTATGTATGTATGTATGTTTATTGTAATTTTTACGCATATTAATAAATAATAATAAATTCTATTCATATTATTTGTATATTTCTTGATTTTATATTCATTTTATGTTTCATATGGGAAATTAATGTGAGAGACATGTGTTTGTTTCTACTTCTTTAAATTATTTTTAATTTTTCATTTTCTTATTCATTCTTTTATATAGCATATATAATTTTTGTAGGATTGGATTGGATATATCATAGATTTATAATTTTTACTTGTATTATGTTTAGCAGTGTTTCTTTGATGGGGTATAGCAGTGTTGTTATTGTTGTTCAAATGATGGCCTCCTTAAAAATTGTTGGGGTAATTATCTTCAGTCATTAAGTTCAATTTTCCATATTTATTCTAATATTAGATATTTATTCCACCAAAATTCCTGCAAAACAATAAAACCAAATTAATAAAAATTTTCGAATCATATATGATGTACATTATAAGTTTGAGATTCCGTTTTAAGCTTATCGAAATATGGGACTAAGATTCAATTCCGTGTAAAGCAATTTTAAAAATATATTTCCTACAATTATGAGCATTTATGATATCGAGACATAAAAACAAAAATCGCTTCAGTCTTTTTGGCGGTTATGGATTTGGTCGGTTTGTCCTCTCTCTCTCAGCCAACTGCATGCACGAACACAAAAAATATGGTTGGGTTGACACTTCATCGTTATTCAACCCCTTTTTGCCCTATCATTATTTC
Source organism: Cordilura impudica (assembly GCA_963682025.1). Lineage (NCBI taxonomy): Eukaryota > Metazoa > Arthropoda > Insecta > Diptera > Scathophagidae > Cordilura > Cordilura impudica. Next base: position 10,815,721 of record OY821519.1, read on the forward strand.
TTTTATCCCTTTTTATCTTTCTCGCAAAATTTCAGTTTTAGCGGAAGCCTCACATTGGATCCAAAAACGTCTTGAAAAAGAAGCACGAATTTTTGATACCTCCACCCAATATTGGGTACGGCTACCACTTTGAAACTGTTGCCGATAATGAAACATTAAATCCGAATACCGATTAAATTTAAAGTTAAATGGTTTTCTTGTTGGCAATTTCAATTATAAATAAAAACAATGATCCTTAAAAACAATTACTATTTGAAAACTTCATTATGTTTCTTTTACTAGAGTAGAAAACCCGTAAGTACTTCATAGAACACCAATGAAATTCATTATTTAACGCAGCCAGCATCATAATAATACCCAAAGTTTGATCCCTATAAGCCTGTTTTGAGACCTTAGAAGTCATACGATAATTCAAAAAAAATTCGAATGATTTTTCGCTACAAATTATTAATATAAAAAAAAGGAAATTTTAAAATAATTTTATTTAATACAAAAAAAAAACAAAAATAATAAAAACAGGTAAGAAACTAAAGAATGAAACTAAAATTCTTAATTTTTAGTTTTTAATATTTAATTTTTAATTTTTAGTTTTTAATTTTTAATTTTTAATTTTTAATTTTTAATTTTTAATTTTTAATTTTTAATTTTTAATTTTTAATTTTTAATTTTTAATTTTTAATTTTTAATTTTTAATTTTTAATTTTTAATTTTTAATTTTTAATTTTTAATTTTTAATTTTTAATTATTAATTTTTAATTTTTAATTTTTAATTTTTAATTTTTAATTTTTAATTTTTAATTTTTAATTTTTAATTCTTAATTTTTATTTTTTAATTTTTAATTTTTGGTTTTTAATATTTAATTTTTAACTTTTAATTTTTAATTTTTAATTTTTAATTTTTAATTTTTAATTTTTAATTTTTAATTTTTAATTTTTAATTTTTAATTTTTAATTTTTAATTTTTAATTTTTAATTTTTAATTTTTAATTTTTAGTTTTTAATTTTTAATTTTTAATTTTTAATTTTTAATTTTTAATTTTTAATTTTTAATTTTTAATTTTTAATTTTTAATTTTTAATTTTTCATTTTTAATTTTTAATTTTTAATTTTTAATTTTTAATTTTTAATTTTTAACTTTTAATTTTTAATTTTTAATTTTTAATTTTTAATTTTTAATTTTTAATTTTTATTTTTAATTTTTAATTTTTAATTTTTAATTTTTAGTTTTTAATTTTTAATTTTTAATTTTTAATTTTTAATTTTTAATATTTAATTTTTAATTTTTAAATTTTAATTTTTAATTTTTAATTTTTAATTTTTAATTTTTAATTTTTAATTTTAAATTTTTAATTTTTAATTTTTAATTTTTAATTTTTAATTTTTAATTTTTAATTTTTAATTTTTAATTTTTAATTTTAAATTTTAAATTTTAAATTTTAAATTTTAAATTTTTAATATTTAATTTTTAATTTTGAATTTTAAATTTTTAGCAGGGATGCCAACTTAGCGCTTTTCGAAATATATTTAGCGCATTTTAACTACCCAAAAAGCGCATTTTTCCATTTAGAACCTTTAAAAAAACGCTAAAGTGGAGCTTTTATTATATTTTGTAGTGCCTTAGCGCCTTTTAAATATAACGATTAATGGTACGAAATATTTGAAAAATAACCTCCAAACTTAAATTATTCGGAACTTACCGGGAATGCGAGTAAAACGTGCCTGTGGCAAGAAACCTTTTCCTTGGGGACCCTTAGGAGCTCTGATTACTATCAAACGTGGCAACGAGTCATCGGTTAATTTAAGACGAGAGATCAAACGATCTGGACGATCGTTAATTTTCAAAACATTGCAAGCCGAAGATTTACCATTTCGCTAAAACGTGAAAGAGAACAAAAATTATATTAGCCATCTGTTTAATTGGTCAAACGTCATTCTTTTTTTAATTACCTGATTGGTAACAACAGAAAATTCGACTGTATCTCCAGGGTGTAAAGATACAGCATTACCCTGGACTTCAGACATGTGAAAGAATAATTTTTTGCCATCTTCAATTTCAAAGTTGAGAAAACCAAATTGACCTTTGATCGAATCAACAGTAGCGCGTTTCTTTTGACGTACAGCATTTATATCAGCAGCACGACAAGTTTCATCCACTCTAAAGGTGACCAAATCCCCCTTTTGCAATAAATCACGTTTGTTTACCAAACTGGTAATACCGAATTCGTGCTGCGACAATACCTGGCTGCGTGTTTCATCTAAGATCTCAATAAGACCAGCATATTCTTGTTGGTCGGGATTGATGCAACGTAAGGGACGAGCTACAACACCATTATGAACTCCCTCTAACACAGCCGGCTGTGGTATGGAGCCCTTCGGCAAAGTCCGTACGTTTTCGGCTGGCAAACAATTGCCCGATACTGAAGTGTTGCCATTTGGCGACAGAGTATATTCAACCTCTTGGCCCAATTCTAACCAGTTTGGATTGCCAACATAGTTGCTGAAATGAAAGAAGACTTCTTCGTCGTGCGACAAGGTTTCAATGAAGCCAAAATTCTCTTTAATTACGGCTATATAGCCACGATACACTACTTGTCCAGTTTCGTTGCTTGATAACGAATTATTATTTTCTAATTTATTAAAGTCCTCAATTTTTGGTGTTGTTGTTGGTGTTGTCATCATTTGATTATTACCCAAAGATAAGTAGCCATTTTGTGGCATAATTAAGCCACCTCCTACTCCACCTACTCCGACTCCTATTGCATTAATGATACCGTTGGTATGAATTATGGATGGATCATTATTTTGATTATGAATATGAAGGTTAAGTTGTGATGATAATGATGGTGGTAGTTGCTGTTGTTGCGGATTCGTTGTATTAGTTGCCAATTGTTGTGGATGAATTTGTTGCAATTGCTGTTGTGTCTGTGGTTGTGGCTGATGCATTGTCTGCTGCATGCCTGGTTGTAGTGTATTATGCAAATGCTGTACATTAACAGCAATCAATTCTTTATTTCTCTTTACCTTTAGAAGAAAATATAAAGTTTTATAATTATGAAACATCCAGTGTGTGTGTTTATGTTTATAAAGACATACCAAATAAATATCAAAACGCACACGATCTCCAATTCTTGGTGGTTTTTCGCAGTCTTTAAGGAAATACATAATAGTCTTTTTAAGTTCGCCATGCTCGTATGTAATAACTCCGCCTTCAACACGATCTTGAGATTTTACTGGACTTTTTGGCGCCTCACGTGATACAAAACCTAAAGCGAAGATTTCATTATATATACATTTTCCATTTTCGTTATTTTATAATTTAGGCAAAACAAACCCTCAATATTACTGGCCATTAATGTTTCAAATTGCACAGTACCGGTTGGTAAATGTTTAATGCGAATACCATGCAAACGTGAGGTATTGTATGGAACTCCCTGTTCTTGGACTACTGTAAATTCTACCTCATCGTTGAGAGCAATTTCACGGCTCTAGAAAAGTAAAAAAATAAATTTTGAAAAATACCCAACTACAAGACATCTAATATTCATTTTACCGTATCCAAAACTTCAGTGTAATGGAAAAAAATACGAACATTACGTTCAACGCATCGTATAAAACCAAATCCTTCTTTCAAAGAGGAAATAACACCTTGTTCGCGTTTTTCACCTGACACTTTAAAAGTTTCATCAAGCAAAGCAATGGACGTGGCACGTTGCAATTGATCTCGACGATCTGTGGCCAATAGAAATTGTACCCAATCACCATGGCGTAAGGTGAAATCACCCTTCTAATAAATAGGATAGATAAAAATAAGTACATGCAAACATCAAACGGTCTCTGCAACAACAGAGTTAAACACCATACCTGGTCTTTGTCGCCAAATGGTACTTCAACTTCAGAATAATCCGCGGCCCTATAACGTATACGACCTGGCAAAGGATCATTGGTTTGTCTAGCTGGATTATTGCGATCCAAAGGTTTTAAAACCTGACCCTTATAAATGGCTGTGTCCACATCCTCAAAAATAACTGATCCCGGAGGTAAACGAGTTATATTACAAGCAAATTCACGTCCCTACAATCCAAGCAGACAAAAAACAAAAAAATAGAAATACTTAGCACTTCAACAAATCAAACACATTTTGGAACTTACACTACGAGTTTGTATAGTGAATTCGACATCATCACCGGGACGTAATTCAACATTGCCTTCGGCTTCAGAAAAATGAAAGAAAATCTCTTTAACAACATCAGCACGTTCAATAAAACCAAAGGATTCCTTCATCGAACAGACCACACCACGATATTTAACAGGTTGTGCTGGATTTTCCAAACGAATATGGCAAGCGCCCAAGTTTCCTCTATAAAAAAAAAATTATATTATTATACTGTTGTATAGAAATTTACAATTTATTTTTATTTTTAATGCCTTCATACCTTTGGTTGGTAGCAATTTGAAAACTAACTTTATCGCCAGCTCTCAAATTAACATTACCCTCAACATCGTCTTTGGTATAGGGCAAGAAGAAGCATTCACCACGATTTTCATAACTTATACGACCAGTAGTTTCATTTGATAATAAATTATTCGAGCTATCAATGCGTAGTTCAGTGGTAACAGTACCAGTTACTCGTTCCTCAGAGAGAACCTTGATTATAAAAATTTTAGAATTAGATTTCAAATGGAATTGCAATAAGTCGAAAGGTTTGAGTTCTATGTTATTAACTTTACGCTTTGATATTTTTTGTTATTTTAAATTTTGTACTTTATATAAAATTATTTTATTATTGTATTAAATTTGATAAACGATGTCAGTTTGCATCAAATTAAATTTAATTCGTAAATTCTAGAGTAGCTAAATTTTATAATTAAAAGAATTAATTTTAATTTTCGATTCAACAAAATGTTCACATAAAACGAAAACCAGTTTTTAAAAACCGGTTTCTTTAATACTCTAGTAACTTAGGATTACTTAACCCTGGACACTAAGCTTCATTATAATGACGACTACCTCTCTCTTTTTGTTAATTTACAGATCGTACCCGTGTCGTTCGTCTATTAAGAATTTAAGTCTATTTATTTTGGTTTCTCAAATTATATAATTATATCTATAAGTGAATAGAGTTCTTTTTGAATCCATATCTATTAGACTTACTACTTCAGGAGCAATTTTAGAAACTTGACTAGCAATCGGTTTACCAGTACGACGATCATAAGTCATTTCAAATTCAACTGGATCACCAATCTTTAAATGATCAATATTGCCACTAAATTGAGAAAAATGGAAAAACAAACGAGCCTGGCGCTCACAGCATTGAATAAAACCATAAGAATGCTAAAAAAAAAAAAGAAATTAAAGTTAAAAGAATTGTTAGATTATAAGAAAAAAGATGGTAAGAATTCGAAGCCAAATACTCACCAATAATTTTTCAATTATGCCAGTCTCACGAGTTGTTTGATTTGGATCATTGGCTGCTGAAGATGATGAGTTCGATTGAGAACCGAAGATTGAGTTGGAATTATTGCCACTAGTATTATTCAAAACACTATTCGATTGAAATACACCTATTGTAGCCGGATTTTGTATGACTTCCGGTATATCATTGGCATCAAACATACCAATGGGAGGATGTTGATTCATTGACGGTTGTCCCTGTTGTTGTTGGTGATGATGATGCTGCTGCTGCTGCTGCTGCTGTTGTTGTTGTTGTTGTTGTTGTTGTTGCTGCTGCTGCTGCTGCTGCTGCTGATGATGGTGTTGTTGTTGTTGATGTTGCGATTGCGGTTGAGGAGTTTGCGGACCCAAAGCCGTTTCCAAGGAAAATGTACCAATCGGTGGAAAATTATTTGAAATATTCAAATTTCGCATGGCGTTCATGTTGAAGAAACCATCACAGGATAAGTTATCATAGATTTCTAATAAAAACACAAGCACGGAAAGACAGATTAAAATCGAAACTCAAAGCCTAAATTTCGTTTATCCTTTTGCTTTTCTGATAAAAAAAAAAATAAACATAAATAACTAACAGAATCTAAATATTCTATCCTAAATTTCATTAAATATTTGTTTCTTATCTTGATATTTTTTGATTGAGAATTATATTATTTGTTTGTTTGTATATTTTATGATTTATTAATCCAGTTATTCTGTATTTTTTTTTTTTTTTGCAAATTGAACTCTTAACAGTTGATTTAAATTTTGTGGATTTGTTTCAGTTTATAATAGTTTTTACAGCCAGGACACGCAAGTTTTCACTAATATTTCGGAACGTAGATTTTAAATAAATTTATTAAGATTATTTTTTGATAGAAAAATCATTATGACAAACAAAAATATTGAAATTAAACATAGCAATTGATTGAAGTTAAAAAAATTTGATGTGGCAATCAATGGTACTTATAAAAATTTGTTTTAATTTAAAGAAACTTCATTTAGCAGAGGTAAGCTCGAAAGTAACTCAAAAATAAAAACACTAAATATTATGAAACGCGCAGCCTTTAATAAATAATAAGAAATAAATTATATACTCATATGTTAAACATACCTTCCCCTGTGCGATATCCTTTCGATTGAGTATTCATAATGACCAGAAAGTTGGCAGAAAGCCTGTTACAAACAGTTTGTCAGTCCGGTTAAAAGAGAATAAACTGTTTAGGTTCTCGTATACAGCAAACCGATAAAACGTGAGATAGATAGATAATATGAAGGAAATTTAATTTAATTTTAATTTGGAGCACGGAACACACACATATACACTGGGTTTATGTTTTTGAGAGGCACTGAAATATTTTTTTTTTTAAGAAAATTCAAATTTAAATCCACTAGTTAATGTCGAACAAACGAAAAACGTTGTTATTTTGAATGGCGGGCGAGAAATGCGTGAAAGTTTTAACGCGTTTACGGCGGTTTTTTAAGTCTTTTTTAAATTACTTTAAATTGGAACTTGTTTTTTATGTTATTAGTTCTTATAATTTTAATATATATTTTTTTTTCGATAATATTGCTTGGTTTTAGGTAGGGGATTTTATATTTGTTTGAATTTAAAACACAGTTTTGAAAAAAAAATAAAATCTTTGGGATCAGATGCAAGTTATTAAATACTTGAAAAAATTTGAGAATTGTAGAATTATTTGTTAAAAAATTTCATAAGTTTATTGTTTTTTTTTAAAGATTTTTGGCGTGGTCTGTGTTTAAAAAACACTTAAGGGTTTTAATGTTGTTTTTTTTTTTTTAGTTTTATAATTATAAGAAGAATAATATAATTATAATTTTTGTTTTCTATTTTGAATATATTTTAAGACTTTGATTAGACTAATTGGTTTTATTAGTACGAGTTTTTTTTTTGTTTTGTTTTACTTATAAGCTTATAACTTATTATTTATAATATATATATATTTTTTAATTATATTTGTTAAATTATTTACTTTTAATATATAATATATACTATAGTATATGTATCGAAGTCCTTTAAGATATCACGAATTTGTTTCAATGTTTCATTATCTTGTTTTTTTTTTTTTTTTTTCTTAATAGACTATTTTAATTTAATTTTTTTAGGCTTATTATGTTTTTATTATAAATTTTAGCTTCATTTGTTTTTTTTTCATATATTATATATTAGAGGGTTTGTTTGTTTTGTATTAAATTTGCATTTCTAAAGATTCCATTAATTAATAAGTTTATAAATTTACAATAATTATCACAGAGATGTTTTAATCTTTCTTTGAATTTGTTTTTTGTTGGTTTCTTTTTTAAGAATTTCTAAGTTTTTCTAAGACTTTTGTGTATATCCATTCATTGAAGGTTTTTCGAAAATCTCTTTTATTTGTTGCTGTTGTTGAAAGTCTTTAAAGTTTCCTTTTTTTTAAATAAAAGTTAAGATCCCTTTTAAAAAGGGATCTTTTTAGAGATCTGTTGAAATCCAAGCCGTTTATATTATAAACGTGCCTTTTTATGTTATTAATTTGGAATATAGTTATTTTTATTAATATTAATTGTTTAGAATTTAAGTGTAAAAATGTCTTATTTGTTTAATATATTTAAATTAATTTGATTAATATTGTTGGATTAATGTTATAATGAAAGAATTTTAATTATTGTTTCCGTTTAATGTTGTTGTTGTTTTTGTTGCTTTTTTTTTAATTTTAAATACGCGATTTTATGCCTTCAGGCATAACAAGTCTCTCGTGTTTAATATTTAGGGTTTTTCTTTTCCTTCTGCTTCCTTCTGCTTGAAAAATGTTTTTTTGTTTAGATATTTCTTTAATTCTAAGTTTATTTATTTGAGTTTGTAATAATTTTTAATACTTTGTACACTAATAAAAATCTTAATTAATCATTAAATTCAGTTTTTTAAGTTCATTTTTTGTTTTTTTTTTTTCTAATGTTGCGTTTTTTTTTTTTTTTATTTAAATTATTTTTTTTTTTCGTTTTATTTGTACTTTAAAACTTTCTTTTCAGTTGTTGGTAGTTTTGTTGTTGTTGCCGTAATAATGTTGAGGATTTATATTGTTGTTGTTATATTTGATGTTTGTTGTGGGCGTGGTTGTGTTTAAAAAAATAAGCGTTTTTCTTAAAAAAAATAAAATAAATCAAATTTTTAAAGCTTTGTGTAGAAAAAAGGTTTTGAAATGAGGAATTTAGGTTTAGGTATTCGAGCTCCAGGAATTCTTGTTGTTATGACTTAATCCAATTTTAATTGATATACACAATATTTTAAGGCTTTAATATGATTTTTCAATGTTTTACCCATATGGGTTTTATAATTGTAGTACTGTTGTGTTGTAAAATATTTTTTTTTTTAATACTCTGTTAAAAATTGCTAACAAGTTTTTTTTTTGGCGATTTTTAGCCAGCTAATAATAGCTTTTTTTGCTTTTTCTTGCTAAATTACTTTTTTTTTTCTTTTTTTGTGGACAGATGTGTTTTATTTTAGTTAAAGATTTATTTTTGAATTTCTTTGAAATTCTGAGTATTTTTTTTAGAAGTTTTATTGCTAATTTCACTAAGTGTTTATTATTCCCAGTTTTAAGTTTTTTTTTTTAGTTTTTTTAAGCTAAGCTTTGCTTAAGCTTTTTTAACCTTTGCAAACTGTTTCCAGTAGCTTTCAATTTTGAAGTTTTGTGTTCACAATTTTGTTTTTAATGCTTTATAGAAATTATTAATTTTTAAAAAATAGGTTTTGTGTTTATTTATTTTTTGGATTTTTTCGGTTTTGAATATTGGAGCAGTAGTAGTTGCCACTTCCTCAAAAATTCCTCCTAAAAACGCCGGGTTGGTAGTTTTTTGGTTTTGAGCTAAAGTTGATTAAATTCTCAGTTTTGTTGGTTTTTTGTTTTGTTTTGATTTTTTGTATTCGTTTCGATGGTGTTTTTATTATTTCAGTTTATGATGAAAGTGATGTCAAAACGGAGATTTAGTTACAAAAGCTGTAAAAAAAACAATTGTTGTAAAATGTACATTCTAAAATCAAAACAAGTTAGAGAATTAAAATCAATATACATATATTGTTCAGCTTCTTTAATGTTTTTAAACCTCTTTTTAATTTTAAGTACCTAATATGTACAAATTTTATATTCTTATTTACCTGCAATCCTCCAAAGTTAATATTTCAATTTTATATTTTAATAATATTCAAAGGACTATAATATGAATATAAAGGTCCTTATGCAAAATATAACAATACGTAGCACAATAATTTCGAAAAAAACACTAAAAACTGAATTGAACTATTTCATGAATGTGTTTTTGCTTACAACCCACTATCAATAGATTAAAAAAGAAAAAAAAACGGCGAAAAATGCCGGCTTTATAAATACAAAAACAACATAAAATACCACTACTACATGTACACACTAACTGGCCCCTACCTACCATTTGTACGAACCCCATATTTATGTAAAAAAAAACGACTTCCCCCTCTTTCCACACCTGCTGTAAGCAACAACGTTGCAGAAATATTGATTTTTCAGAGATTGCAACATTGGCGATAAAAAAAATGCCCCTCCCACAGGTAATACAAATCAAATAATTATCGCCCTTTTCTAGAATTCTTATCATCATATTATTAATTTATACAAATTTCGAATAAAAAAAATATTTTTCAAGTTTCACCAATTCGTTTAAAGCATTGCACTTATTCTATAATAGCGACGACGTCAACGTCGCAAAAAAATTTCTAAAGTCAGCCACAATAGCGGCTACATTTTTATTAAAGACACATACACACATTCATTTGGTGTTGGTGAGAAAAGAAAAATGCATATATACATTTTTTCAAATGCTATTTTCGACAGCAATTTTTAACGATTCGATATAATTTTTAATAAATTTCAATTCAGAACACTCTTTTCTATAGTTTATTATAAGTTTAAAGTAATTTTTATACATTTTGCTACATAATTTTCACAAAATATAACAAAAAATTCGTCTATAACTCACGTACCCACGAACACAGCACAACACATACCATGGTTGCATAAATATGTATCAAGTTTGATTTTTATTGAATACACAAAAAAGGAGCAGAGAATTTTGTGTACTTTCTGAGATGATGCTCAAATAACATCACATATCAAAAGGCCTTGCTATTACTTAAAAATACATTAACTTTGTTAAATCTCACATATTTAATTTATTTTTTAATTATTGATCCATTATTAGTTTAAATATTCGCCATTTTAGTTATATTATCAGTTACGACCCTCACTAAGTACTAACTACGTAAAAGTGCAACACAGACGTGCAAAGGCATCCATTTTGTTTATGGTGCGTTTACATGACGAAAATGTAGTATATTTTAGTTGAAATCTATTTCAAAATTTATACCGTTTACAACAAACTTTTTTGACATTTTGTGAGATTTTGTTTCCACAACAATAAACAGCTGATTAAAATAAATCATGTGAACTAGAAATACCAAAAATATTCAAAACAATAGGAAAATGGATATATGAATTTTATTATTATATTATGCATCAAGAATGAAAAAAGCACAAGCTGAAATAGAAATTTTGCGAAAAAAATCAGCATTTGTTAAATGTATTGTTTGAACAGCAAAAACAAGTTTCCAAAATTATTATTTAGCAGATTGGACTAGCCAGATTGGCACATGCTAGTATAAAAAGTTATAACTTTTCAATTACAAAATATTTTTTATATAGATTCGTAATTTTTCTATTAATAATTAATATTTTATTTCCTTTTTATTCAACTTGTTTGCTTTTGTTTTTGTTATTTAATATCAATTTTTCAGTCACTGCGTTGTAATTTTTTAGTACAATATTAAAAAAACACAGTAATATCATTTGTTAGGGACCAAGTATGACAAGATTTTGCGAGATTTTGCTAAAATCTAGGATCGAGCTATTTTTGTTTTGTATGGCAAATCTAGTAAAAAATGAGCTAGATTTTGCTCGAAAACTCGTACATACTAGATTTTGCTTAGATGTAAACGCACTATAAGATTTCCCATAAAAAACAAAATCTAGTTCGTTACTAGATTTTAGCAAAAACTCACAAAATCTGGTCAAACTTGGGCACTACCAAATGATACTACTGTATTTTTTTAATATTGTTGTAGAAAATTACAACGCAGTGACTGAAAAATTTATATTTAAAAACATAAACAAACAAGTTGAATAAAAAGGAAATAAAATATTATTGCCCACTTCCCGTTTTGACGTTATTATGTTTCTCTGACTTGAACATGCACATTGTCATGAATTATAGCTAGCTCGAGACGCCGTGTAAGTTTTTAGATAAGATTATACCTGTATATCTTACAATATTTTTTTAATTGAAGCAAATTCTTTTTATATATTTTCAATATTACTAATTATATATTAAAATGAAACTAATTTATTCTCAATTATAATTTTTTTTTTTAAATTTATTTTGGAAAAATCCACAAAATTTTTGTTCCCAAACTTTTAAATATAATAAATCTTAAGTTGTATAAACTTAACAAATTTACCCAGCCCTATTATAGATAAACCAAATTATTTTTAAGACAGTCTGTTTAAAAGAATTGCGTTAAAACCGTTTAAGATTATTTTGATTTATTGCCATCATTTTGCTTTTCTTGGAAACGGCGACGTTTGTGGGCAACGTATATAACCCAAACAAAAGAAATCAAACTCATGGTAATGGTACGGAACTAAAATAAAAATTATCAGATAACACATAAAATCTCCATAAGATTTAATTTAATTAGCAACATACCATAGGTGGAACATAGTACATATTAAGGAATACAGCCAATGAAAGATATAGCCAATTAGTCTTTAATAAGGGCCAATAAAGTTTCTCTAAATTGGTCATAGCAACTCTGTGGGATTTCATCTGAAGGTAAAAATAAATAATTTAATATTTTAAATAAATAAGTTTAACTTGAAAAACTTGCCTCAAATCTTGAGAGGAAATATAAAGATAAAACTTGGTATATGGGAGCATATATCAAACGTTCTGATAAAAATTGGAAAAATTTTCTACATTTAACATCTTTATCGAACAAGCGTTCTAAAACTTGATAGAAATAATGCGGAACACTACCTCCGAAGAGTAATCTAATGAAGAAAATAGTGTTAAATCAATTTAAATTTAGATTAATCAAAGAATCTCATGTCATATATATTTTGATTTTTTAAAATACAAATAGATGACTAGATACTTGATAGCGATATACTTACCCAAATAAACCATACGCAATAACACTCTTCTGATTTACATTCTTTTGACCGGCCATACGTTGTGAAGTGTAATTAGCAGTTGCAGCTAAAGCCGAACTTCATATATAAAAAAAGGGAATATGTTAATAAACTGTTTATTCTGTCCTATCAAAATAAAAGCCTCGATAAAATTTTGTATGCAAGGTTTACTTACGCAGTCAGTGATTTAGTGCGTACAGGATGATTGAACAATTGTTCCAGATAAACCCCCAGTAAGGAATAAATAGGCCTTGATAGAGACATTTTCACTATTTGTTAGCAAAAATGGTATTTGTGCAAAAAAATCTTGACCAAAGTACAAAGTCGAGTGTTCTGCAAAAATAAGTCTAAACACTTCGCTTTAATTTCTCATGTTCAATAGCTAGCACTTACTTAATAGTTTAACTTTAGTTAAAGATATCTTACGATTAACTGGAATGTTTAAAGTTTATTTGTTAGGTTATTTTTTTTTTTAATTCTAATCTTTACTTGTTTATCTTCTATGATAATAAAAATGTATATTTGACATAGAAAAGCTTAATGCTATAAAAGTCTACACTGAAAAAAAAAAGAATAAATCGATTTTTATTTGTTTTGCATACAAGTGCCACCCCAAACTCTTATAAAAATACTTATTTTAAAAATTCCAAATCACGGAATACAATTGTATTCAATTATATATATATATATATATATAAATTATTATTATAATTATTAGATGATTGTTGTAACGCAAAGAAATGTGGCATATATTTTAAAATAAATTTATACACATATTTTCATAACCTTTTTCTTTAGAATGTATCAATTTATCACAGCGTTGCAAAAATCTCTTGTCGATTGTGGTTTCCGAAATAAAGTAACCCTGCATTTCTTTTCTATTTCTCAATTGACCGGTTTTACCGTGTGGAATACCAAAAAATTGCTGAATTCTAGCAAAAAGTTTATAATTAATATAAATTCATCTGAAATTTATATTATAAAATCATGCCTAAACAAGATAAAACAACTAAAACGCCAACTGAAAAGGAGAATAATGTAGAAAATAAAAATGCAGAAACGTTAGATGGACCTACGAAGACTTTAGAAACCGAAAATGATGATGATGGGGCAAATAAAAAAGTGGAAACAATGGAAAACACAGATGTGACCAATAAAACATCACCAGCTATTGTGAATTTGGCTGCAGATCTGAGTAAGTTTGTAACAAATGAAATTATCTTTTTCAAAAAGGGGAAGTTCGTATATTTGGGCGTGGTTCAAAAAGAATAACATCAAAATGAGGAAGTTTTAGCCTTTCATTAGATTAGAAAGACAATAATTATTGCTATTGTTTTATATAAATAAATTTCTTTATTTGTAATTAGTTAATAGTATTTTTGTTTTAGATTTGCGTGTCTTTGCCTGTATGTTTTTCTTTAAGAGTTGCGTTCATTGGTTTGTGAATAGAAAAACATATTTGTAGCTCTTGACTTTTAGTTACTCATCCTCATTCTCGAATATAATTTCAATATGAACTTAAACTTCTATAATTTTAGTTGTGGAATAAATTAGGATAAGCTTTAATGATAAAATTTATTATTATGAATTAAGTTGCTTGACGTGAAGCAAATATTTTTTTTTATTAAAATAAATTAAATGAAAGTTGTCCGCCAATGCTATCATATTATTCAATGAGTTTTTTTTTTAATAGATATGCTTAACAGACAAGATCTTTTGCAAGCAGTGTCTGATGTTGTCTCCGGCAATCGTCAAACAAAACAATTTGCATTTTGGTCGACTCAGCCTGTGCCTAAACTACACGAGGACATAATGACAAATGAGTGTATTGAACCTGATAAAGATGTTTCAGAAATACGTCCCGATCCTTATGCTTTACCCGAAGGCTTTAAATGGGACACATTAGATTTAAATAGTAGCAGTGATCTAACGGAGTTGTATACATTGTTAAATGAAAACTATGTGGAGGACGATGATGCCATGTTTCGTTTCGATTATCAGCCAGAATTTTTAAAATGGTCCTTACAGTCGCCGGGTTGGAAGAGAGATTGGCACTTGGGAGTACGTGTGGTTAAGTCAGGACGTTTAGTTGGATTCATTTCGGCCATACCTAGTAAATTGAGAGCTTATGATAAAGTTTTAAAAGTGGTAGAGATAAATTTCCTATGTGTCCATAAGAAATTGCGTAATAAACGTGTAGCACCCGTATTAATACGAGAAATAACACGACGTGTTAATTTGATGGGTATCTTTCAAGCTGCCTATACAGCTGGTGTAGTATTACCGAAACCTGTAGGAACTTGTCGGTACTGGCATCGTTCCCTAAATCCAAAGAAACTAATTGAAGTGAGTTCGTTTTAAATATGTTGCCTCATTAAATACAAACTTTAATCCTGCCTTTTTTTATAGATAAAATTTTCTCATCTGGCCCGCAATATGACCATGCAGCGTACAATGAAATTGTATAAATTACCAGATCAACCCAAGACAAAAGGTTATCGTCGTATTGAAGCCAAAGATATGGATAAGGCCCATAAACTTATGGATGAGTATATGAAAAAGTTCAGTATGTGCCCCGTTTTCAGTAAAGAAGAATTTCGCCATTGGTTTTCTCCCAAAGACGGTATCATCAACTGTTTTATTGTCGAAGATGACCAAGGCAATATTACCGACATGACTAGCTTCTATTGTTTGCCCTCGTCGGTAATGCATCATCCGGTGCATAAGACCCTAAGGGCAGCTTATTCATTTTATAATGTTTCTACTAAGACTCCCTGGTTGGAGCTAATCAATGATGCACTCATCTCCGCGAAAAATATGCAAATGGATGTATATAATGCTCTTGATCTTATGGAAAATAATACCTTTTTAAGACCTCTGAAATTCGGTCCTGGTGATGGTAATTTACAATACTACTTGTACAATTGGCGGTGTCCAAGCATGAAACCTCAAGACGTAGCTTTAATACTCATGTAGAGAGTGTTATATACGACGATTAGTCGTATTTAGGACAATTAACTTTATTTTCTTTGTATTTTAGTTAATGTCCTAATTATCATCCGATTTTTTAACTTGTAAATTTTTTTCACTTCAATACTGTGCTCTATTTTTAGTTATTAAAGTATTTTATTAAAGATCCCATTTTTTGTTTAAATCAGATAGAAAATTGAAATATGTAAGCATATGTTATTGTTGCAGTTAATTCTTTCAATTTCACTTGCAGCTTATTTGTTCACTAATAACTTTTTAGCAGTACTTATTGAATTTTCCGTTTTAAGCCACTTAGATTTATCTACTTTCCTTTTTTGTTGGTATAAACAAATGCAATTACAAAATAAAAAATTTTTCTAGTAAAAAAGTAATTTTCTCTGAATAATTCATACCCATCACACAAATTTTTATATGACTACGTATTCCAGTTAAACGGTTTTCCCAATCTAATACAAAAAATCTTTAAAAAAAAAAGTGAAAGTATGTATGTGTGTTTGTTTGTAGCTTATAAGACGCTAAGCCATTGGACCGATCTTCCTGAAATTTTTACAGTCTTACTGTGTATCTGGAAGGAACTATAGGCTATATTTTTTTTTTTATATATTTAGTGGGCTTGGCACATCCCATACAAAGTGAACTTTTAATATTTGTATGTATATATTGAGTGCTATGGCAGAGAGAGCTTTGAAAATTTTTGTGAGGTCACCTATTATTAAGGTGAAGTCATCATGCCGAAAACGGGCGGGATGGGGTAAGTGGTCGTGGTGCCTCCTATACAAAGTAATTATTCAATATCATATTTCTCGAGTACTATGACAGACAAAGCTTTGAAAATTTGCCTGAGGTCATCTATTATTAATGGGCCTTGCACCACCCATGCAAAACAATTATTATATGTCATATATCTAGAGTACTGTAATAGTGAGAGCATTGGGACTGCGTGAGACCATAAGTTATTAGTCGAACATAAAATGGGCGTAATCGCCCGTGAGCAGTGGGTGTGGCACCGTCCATACAAAGTAAAGGGAAAGTGTAATGTACAGGGATAGAACATTTACGCCCCAAGTTGGGCGCCATTTTATTGAAATGTACACACCCACCTTGGTTGGTTACTTGACAGATCGAAGGCCAGTACAACATAAAAGGATTGCTTGGATGTCATCGCGAACATAGTTCAGGGTAGGACTGCGGGAGCCTTTGTATTGCTAGCAAGCAGTCGGGTGGGGAGTTCGTGCCCTTCCTGTCCTATATTGATGTGTCCTTCATTACAATACATTTTATTGTAGACTCCCTTTTATTTAATTTATTCGCACAAAACAAGATTTAAAAGTGGACCTGTATGACTAGAATTAAAGAACCCACGCCTTCCTTTTGTTTTAGTGGCGTCTAATTTGTGTTACTGCTTAAACCCCTATAGCTCGATTATGGATGGCAACCGAACTATACCTGGTTATTTCTCCGTAGCTGACGTCTGTTCGTTGCAAATTTTAGCCCACCGTCTGTAAACTGTGGTTTCCCAAGAAAAGGAATATGGCGTGAATTTCAAGAAGCTACAAGCTTTGTCTGGGTTCACACGAGGCAATTTTTGTTGCGCAACTTTTTTTCAATTTAATGAAAATACCAACTTTTCAATATCAACATGCGGGTAGCAATACCTCACACTTTATTGAAAGTATTTTTGAATGGCGTGGGATAGACAGCCAAGCAACCATTACAAAAGCCTTGAAACTTTGTACCCCGGGACTCCGGGGTGGCACCTCCTATAAAAAAAAAATATGAAGTACTATGAAAAGTTTCAAGACTGTTGAACTTTTCATAATTATATTTATTACCAAGGGAATCGCCAAATTCAACAAGTAAGAAAATTATAGTCGGTCTAGAGCGACTATACGATACCCTATACCATGCGTTTAGAGACCCTATCTCTTAGGCCCAACTAACTGGACATTGGGATTTTTATTAATTTTTTTGGCTGCAGATATGAAAAAGTTCATATCGGATGCTATATCTATAAAGGGACTAGGTCCAAAAATGGACCGATCCTGATCATGTTTGGTAATGTCTCTTGTATTTTGCAAAAATATATACAAACAAAATTTGAGAAGATTCAGTGCAATATTTTTGTTTTTTAATAGATTTAAGTGAAGATCGGGAAGCAGCTCTATATGGGGTCAAAGGGATCATTTTTGGACTACTCATTAGTGGATGTAATGAACGCATACAAACCCAATTTGAGTAAGATCTATATGACAATTTGGATCTTATGGAAATTTATGTCGATTTCATATGGGTAATTTGTATGGGGGCTAGGTCTGAACATGGACCGATTCTCACCAGTTTCAATAGCGTTCATCCCATGGCCGATAAAAGCTTATATACCAAATTTCATCAAAATATATTCATATTTGCGACCTGCAGTTTGATTACAAGCTTTACATGGACACACAGACGGACGGACATTGTTAAATCAACTCAGAAAGTGATTCTGATTCGATCGGTATAATTAAAGATGGGTCTAGGTCAAATATTTTTGGTTGTTACAAACAGCAGCACAAAGTCATTATACCCAAACCACATAGTGGTATAGGGTATAAAAATCGCCTAAATTTAAACTCAAGGCTAATGTTAAGTGTTGCCGGATTTAAATTCAAAATCCATGTTTGAAGCTTGCTTCAGAGTAGGAACACCGAAAAATTTTATAGTTTTTGCACCGAATGAAAAAAACAAAAAATATTGTTTATCAGCAAGCGTTGAAATAAGAAAAAAAAAATATATATATATATAATAAAATGGATGTCTTTGTATTACAATATGCATTAAAATAAATATAAAATTGCACAATACAAACTTCTAAGGAAAAGTTGCTAATGAAAACACATGAAAGCAAGAAGTCTCGGTATGCCATAGCGAAGCACTACAGGGTAACTAATAAAACACATATTTTTAAAACTGTAATTAAACGTTAATTATATTTAATAGAATAAAAACTCACAAAAATAGCTATGTATGTATAACAAACAAATAAATACTAACAATAAATTAATTATACTGAGATTTTAAGTACGTCTTCTAACTATAACACTATTGGCCAATTGTAAAATACGATTAAAATTAGTTTTAGAATGAACACGCCAAAATTTGCAACGATACCACATAACAGCTGGATAATTAGGACTGGAAATGCCATGGAATAAACGAGCCACATTCCGGCCACTAAAATTATTTTCAGGATACATATTTATTAGAGTAACAACATCTGATTCTAATTCAGAATCCGTAACATTTGAAGGCTAAAACAAAAATTATTAAGAAAAGTAAAAACAACTTGGAATTTCTAAGACATAAAACTGAATACATACATCAATTTCCAGTTTTAAGTCTTTAGGGTAATCATTGAGAAAATAGTCACGTATGATGCCTTTCAATTGATCTGATCTATCATTGGAAAATATTTTACTGCAACAGGGCCCATAAGTATTATACGCCACCGAAGATAAACCTTGAAAAACATATTGCAACTGTTCAAAAAAAAAAAAAAACAATAAATTAATACGTGACATATGAAAATTTTTACGAACAAAATAAATTCAGCGTACCTGAATTAGTTGTGTTTTTTCTTGTTGCACCGAACGATTATATAAGGTATCTAAGGCATCATCTATTTCTTCTGCTGTAAAATCACCCGGTGCCTTGATACGAAAACCCAACTCATGAAAACTTATTGTTATGGGAGATCTTTTTGGATAGCCATTAACTAAATGGAAATATTATATATTAATTAATGATAAAGGATATATTAAATACAAGAGTTTAAACTACTTACCTTGTATCCATTCCAAATTTTTCAATTGATATTTAACAACGCCACTATTCCAACCAATAGCCGCTGCTACATCGATCACAGAAAATTCTATTATATTGGCATCTTCCTTAAACGAACCATTTTTTATTTCCATGGCAATAGCCATAGCCAATGGCGGACACTCTTTAGCAGCATACCTTTAAAATGTTAATATAAAAGAATTATTTTGATGTTATCAAATTGCGAGCAGTTGGATAAAGTTTAAAGTGAATTTATTTAGCAGGGACCGTAATAATTATGCGCTTTTTCATAAAATTAAAAAAAAAAATTTTAACAAAAATAAGTTATTTTTAGTACACCCTTCGTTTCTACTTGTCTGTCGAAAAAACTTTAATCGATTATTTATTTTAAGTCAATCAATTATTTAATTACATGATTGCAAACTTAGTTTTCAAAAAGAAAGGCAGTATAAAAAACATTTGATTTTAATGGGTAAGTTTTTAGTTTTCTAAAAAATATATTTCTATTTTTTTTTTTATTTTTTACTAATCAAATAATTAAATTTAGGAAGAAAAGAATTTTATGAAAGACTTGTTCATAAGGATCAAAATGGTATAATTATTACAGTTCTCAGACATTTACATCTAAATGCTTTCTTTTTGTTAAAAAATTTTTGAAACAATTATTATTTTCGGTTCCACGAAATTTGTAAAAATTGTCAAAAGTTTCAACTTACTTGAGATATTTAGGTCCGCCATATGAAATAACTTTTGCTTTTATATATGCGCTACTTAATACATTTATACACCAACGATTGTCTAATTCCATATAACACAATAACGTGAATATATTCTCTTCTGGTATATCCAGAGCTTCGACAGTTTTTTCTATAGAAAAGCCAATTTCATGGCCCGGACATATATGATATCTAGCCTTAGATTCTTTCTCACCATTGAAAAAATCAGAAGCATTTACAACCATTTTATCAACCGGTCCAGTTGAAATTAATGAGGTTTTTAAAACTCCACTGAGATTTATTAAAAAGAAAAAGAAAAAAACAAATATCAAATAATTAATATTGACAGATTGTTGACAAGTTATATAATTTTCTACACTTCGTTTATCACTGTACTATTAATTTCAAATACCGATACCTTGTTCATATTTATTTTCATTTAATTTTAGTTTATTAATTTTTAACCATTTGCTCATATATTTTTGGCGCCCTATGCTCCTAAGGGTGTTACCAAGAATCATATATACAGTGAGTGACAATACATGAATACTTTGAACAAAATATATGTATTTCTGGACCGTACCAAAAAAATGAATCATAAAATTAAAAACTCTTAAAAAAAATATTAACATGAAATAGGTTAATTTCAGAAATATTATGTGAGTCCGATCACAGGTGTAAACCAACATCCAATTCCGTCTTTGCCATAAGGGCACACGGGGCCCGTGCCCAGGGCCCCGACCTCATGGGGGCCCCGAAAGGCCGATATATTCGATTACACGAAAGAAAGAAGTTAAATATTTTTTATTTTTCTGGTGATTTTCAGCAATTTTTTTGTTAATTTTTTTTTTGTTAATTTCAAAAACAAGGAATAGAAAAAAAATTTAACCGAAACTTAAAATTAACATATACTAAAAAAATGTATTAGGGCGATTTTTCAACTGTATTTGGCGATACAAACAAAAAAAAAAAAACTGGCAACCCTGACTGGTGCAGATAATAATAGTTGACATTGTGTATATTTAGGGGATTTCCCGTATGAATGTCAAAGTTTAACGCAGTCAATAAGTGTAAGGTCAACTCAGTGAAGGCGTGTAAGTGTTTAATGTGAATTATTGAACTTATTTAAAAGAAGTTTTTACCAGTTTGACGTCTTAGTTGTAAACAACTTCTCTATATTGTTTTATAATTAATTTAATTATGTCGAAAAGAACATATTTAAGTGGTTCAGAAAAAAGAAAAAAAGTTCTAGCTCAAAAAGAAATAGCCGAAAAACTTCATAAACTCACTTCATTTTTTACGGTGGAAGAAACAAACAGGATGACTGATTCCTCGCCTTCATCATCTCAAGATCCGGTTACTTTCGAATTTCAACGGGAAAAATAACTTACGTCTGACAAAAATGATAATATTATGCAAGTTCCAGATGTAGAGACAGTAACAGATACATTAGATGCTGAATCCTCCAATTCAAGCTTCTGTGACTTATTATTTACGAGCATAGAAAGTGTATCTCCTGATCCTGGTACGTACTGCGATGAAATTTTAACGGAAGAAGTACGCGGTATTTGGACTCAAAAAGGGCCAGAATTTTTTCAAAATAAGGAGAGTGACTTCTCCGAAACTTGTAAAATTTTTCCAGATTCAAGCGGTAAAACAAAAACTAGATACTTGACTAAAAATATGTTCACCCGTATATTGACGAATGGTGAGTCTTTAGAAAGAAAATGGCTCCTATTTTCACTGTCAAAGAACTCTGTATACTGTTATTGCTGTCTATTAATACTACTACTGGTACTGGTCATAATTTGAGTTCTCCAAATGGATATAAAGACTGGAAACATATAAGTAATTTATTAATGGAGCATGAGAACAGTTTACAACACAGGGAATCAATGATGAAATATGTCGCAAAAAGCAAAACTACTGGGCGAATTGACAGCGAGTTTTTGTCCCAATACAATACACAAGTCAATTATTGGAAGAATGTACTTAAAAGAATTGTTGCAGTAGTGAAATTTTTGGCTTCCAGAGGACTTGCTTTTCGTGGCGATAATGAAATATTAGGTTCTCAAAATAACGGAAATTATTTGAGATGCTTAGAACTAATTAGTGAATTTGATCCTTTTCTTGCTGATCACATGCGAAACTGCGGAAATAGTGGAAAAGGAAAAATGTGAATTTGTCATTTTTGTTCCATGTGCGGCACATTCATTAAATTTGGTTGGTGTTGAAGCTGTTCAATGTGTTTCAGATGCAGTATCCTACTTCCAATTCGTCCAAAAATTATTTAATTTTTTCTCGGCTTCGACCATTTCGATGGAAAATTATGACAGCGAATTTGGGAACAAATAAAGTTTTGAAGTCTCTCCCAGATACTAGATGGTCTACACGTGCTAATGCTATTAATGCTTTGCAAAATGGTTATTTTTATATATCTGAAGCTTTAACATCAATTGCAAATGACATCAATCAGCCAGGAGAAACAAGAAACGAAGCTCAAAGCTTAGCCAAAAAAAATGGAAAAATTTTAGACTATGCTTCTAACGGAGATTTGGAATGATCTTTTAGGAGTTATAACAAAACAAGCATAAGTTTACAAAAAAACACTTTGACACTGGACGTTGCAACAAAACTTTACACATCTTTAATCGATTATGTCAGTAACGCACGCGTTAATTTCGATCAGTACGAATCGGCCGCTAAAGAAAAAAAACCCAATGGTGACTATAAAGATATGTTTGAAAGAAAAAAAAATTCGCAGCACACGTCTTACTTTTTTTGACGGATCAGCGGAGACTGTACAGTTAAATGGCAAACAAAAATTCCGCGTAGAAACGTTTATTTCCATAATTGACACATTACATGTTCATTTAAAAAAGCGTTCTGCTGCATACCAAGAAATTGATGAAATTTTTAGTTTTCTTTCTCAATTAATAACAATTGATTCTGACCAGTTGTCAAAAAAATGTAAAAAATTTGCCGAATTCAACCACAACAAGTAAGAAAATTATAGTCGGTCTAGACCGACTATATGATACCCTATACCATGCGTTTAGAGACCTTATCTCTCAGGCCCAACTAACTGGATATAGAAAATAAGCATAAACCAAATTTGAGTGGGATTTTTATTAATTTTTTCGGCTGCAGATATGAAAAAGTTCATATCGGATGCCATATCTATATGGGGACTAGGCCCAAAAATGGACCGATCCTGACCATGTTTGGTAAAGTCTCTTGTATTTTGCAAAAATATATACAAACACAATTTGAAAAGAATCAGTGCAATATTTCTGTTTTTTGATAGATTTAAGTGAAGATCGGGAAGCAGCTCTATATGGGGCCTATGACTAAGAGTTGTCCAATAGGGATCATTTTTTGACTACTGATTAATGGATGTAATATATACACACAAACCCAATTTGACTAAGATTTGTATGATAATTTGGATCTTATGGCAATATATGTTGATTTCATAGGGGTCATTTGTATGGGGGCTAGGTCTGAACATGGACCGATTCTCACCAATTTCAATAGCGTTCATCCCATGGCCGATAAAAGATCAAATACCAAATTTCCTCAAAATATATTCATATTTGCGACCTGCAGTTTGATTACAAGCTTTACATGGACACACAGACGGACGGACGGACATCGTTAAATCGAATCAGATAGTGATTCTGATTCGATCGGTATAATTAAAGATGGGTGTAGGTCAAATATTTTTGGTTGTTACAAACAGCAGCACAAAGTCATTATACCCAAACCACATAGTGGTATAGGGTATAAAAACATTAATGCTAAGGAGTTCATATCAGAATGTTTTCATTTAAGGCAGTACCTTAAGAACATAGCATACATAACCTAATAAAGTCCGATAAGTCAGAAGAAACTTTTCCAAATGTTGAAGTTGCTATAAGAATATTTCTTTGTTTAATGATCACTAAATATAGTGGAGAGCGGTCATTTTCTCGGCTAAAGAGAATAAAAAACAAGTGAGAAATTTACAGTCGGTCTAGACCGACTATACGATACCCTATACCATGCGTTTAGAAACCCTATCCCTTAGGCCCAACTAACTGGACATAGAAAATTAGCAAAAACCAAATTTGAGTGGGATTTTTATTAATTTTTTTGGCTGCAGATATGAAAAAGTTCATATCGGATGCTATATCTATATAGGGACTAGGTCCAAAAATGGACCGATCCTGATCATGTTTGGTAAAGTCTCTTGTATTTTGCAAAAATATATACAAACAAAATTTGAGAAGAATCAGTGCAATATTTTTGTTTTTTAATAGATTTAAGTGAAGATCGGGAAGCAGCTCTGTATGGGGTCAAAGGGATCATTTTTGGACTACTCATTAATGGATGTAATGAACGCATACAAATCCAATTTGAGTAGGATCTATATGACAATTTGGATCTTATGGCAATTTATGTCGATTTCATATGGGTTATTTGTATGGGGGCTAGGTCTGAACATGGACCGATTCTCACCAATTTCAATAGCGTTCATCCCATGGCCGATAAAAGCTTATATACCAAATTTCATCAAAATATATTCATATTTGCGACCTGCAGTTTGATTACAAACTTTACATGGACACACAGACGGACGGACGGACGGACATTGCTAAATCAAATCAGAAAGTGATTCTGATTCGATCGGTATAATTAAAGATGGGTCTAGGTCAAATATTTTTGGTTGTTACAAACAGCAGCACAAAGTCATTATACCCAAACCACATAGTGGTATAGGGTATAATGAATTACGAACGTCTATGTTACAAGAACGCCTAACTAACTTGTCATGTGTGCATTGAAAGTGATGTCCTTAAAAAAATTGATTTTGAGGATATAATAGAAGACTTTGCACCACAGAAATCCCGAAAAAAACCTTTAGCGTAGCCAATTTAAATCCGAACATAAATACCTAGGTTATATTTCTTATAACATTAAATATTTATTAAATTTGTATTAAATTTCTATTAAACATAAATTTAAAATTATAACAAAAAATTCTTGTCATTCGTTTTTTTTTTTACTTTCCAGTGGGGCCCCAAATTATTTTGTGCCCAGGGGCCCCGACATGCCTTAAGACGGCCCTGCAAACATCTAGTAATTAAAGATTTTTATGGCACTTTTTTAAAATCAAACAGAAAGCGTCATCTATGTATCACTTATAGCAATCAACTGCAAGGGCTCTGCTAATATAAATATTTATTATTTCAACCGGTTAATTTTTTTTTTCGTTTTTCATTTTTCATTTTTAATTTTAATTTTTATAATTTTTAATTTTTCTTTTTTCATTTTTTATTTTTCATTTTTATTTTTTATTTTTCATTTTTTATTTTTCATTTTTATTTGTCTTTCTTCATTTTTCATTTTCAAACATATTATAATTTTTTTTACCAATACAATCATAAGTCACACCGATTTTCTCTTACGCGTTACATATTACGCTGTTTTTGTGATTGTATTGTAAAATAGAAATTTATCCCCTGCGCGTATAGTTGTTTACACATAATAAACCTTCATTGTCTTTATAATAAAACCAATAAGAAATTATAATAAATACTGGTCAAAAAAGAAAAACAATTAACAATTAAATTTAAATGGTATCTATAATATTAATAGGCTAGGCGATTTCTTGTGACCGATGTTTTGTTCTACCGTTTTATCCCGATTTTGAACAAATGTATATTATTTGAAAGGTATTTCTTTTTAGCCGTTTTGCAGATTTACAGATTTTTAAATTTTTTCCTTTATTTTGTGTAAATTGCATTTAAAGTTGCTACTAACACATACATAAAATTATACAAATGCTATGTGTGTTTTATTAAATTTGTTAATGTGTTTGTTAATGAGTTTGTTATCTTCATTCATAATAATAATAAACCATAAAAGTGTTGGTTTGTGACTTGGCTAAGTTGAAAAATAAAGTTGCCTAGAAATTGCACTCGAATTTCGAGCGCTGGAATCTGCTAGTTAGAACTTAAAGGTTAAGTAACTGTATTAAAATGGTAACCGAACCCAACATTGGTTATAATATTGAGTTTAAGACAAAGATACGAGAGCCGAATTTAACACTCTTGTTTCTATTGGCATTGAGATTATATTTTCCAGTATTTATGGTCCTACCGATAATGTTCCAATTATCTATTATTATTCTCATATAAGTCTTGTTAAAGTCGGTTTGGTTTTTATATTGCACTTGTTATATCGAATTTAAATTTGACTTAATACTATCAACAAAGTAATCATTAAATTGACTGTTTTTTAATTTTCATTACATTCTACTTGGTTATAATCACAGTTTGTATTTCATTTTGATTTTTTTTTTTTGTTATAGATAAATTCCTAGTATCCGTCATCTATTATACTACTAAAAAATAAGAAAAAATTAACTAAGCTAAATTATTTTTTCAAACAAATTAGTAAGCTATCTATTACCATTTTTATACTCTATATTACTATTTGGTTAGGGTTAGGGTATAATAATATTGTGGTGATGTTTGTAGCTACCAAAAATATTTGACCTAGACACATCTTTTATTATACCGAACGATTCAGAATCACTTTCTCAGTCGATTTATATATTGATGAAATTTGTTACATCGGCCATAGGACGAACGCTTTTGAAATTGGTGCGTGTGCAGACCTAGTCCTCATACCAATGACCCCTATGAGATCGACTTAAATTTCCATAAGATCCAAATTATCATATAGATCTCGGTCATATTGAGTTTATGTGTGTTTATTACATCCATTAATCAATAGACCGAAAATAAACCCTATAGGACAATTCCCGATCTTCACTTAAACCTATCATAAACAAAACTATTGCATATATTTTTCTAAAATTTGGTTTTATAAGTAAAAATAAGTAACTATAAAATATCGTCAGGATCGGACCATTTTTCGACCTAGTCCCCATATAAATATAGCATCCGATATGAACTGCAGGCAAATAAAAATAATAAAAATTCCACTTAGATATGATTTATGCAATAAAACCATTAACAACAACAACAACATAATAGTCGACAGGCCTTACAACATTGCAACCAACAACAGCACATCCAGAAAGTACGGCATACCATTTAACACTACGACACACAGTGGACCATTTGACGAGAAGGCGGTCAAAAATCTATAACTTTTGATTGGATTGGAATTTTGATATGCGGTTTTTTTGTTTGGTAGGTGAGACTTTAGCCTTTAAGTTTTGCTATAAAACGGTATTCTCGACCGAAAATAAAAAAAGTTACGGAGGTTTTAAAATACATTTTCATTTGTAGTTGAATTTTAGTACAAAAGTGAAATGAAGTGTTAAAAGGTAAAAAAAAGGTTTTTTTTTTAATAAAATGTCTTATTTTTTCAGTTAATTTTACAACTAATACTTTTTAACAATTTTTTAAGTTAATTTTTTCAGAAAATGCCAAACTTTGGCCCCCGTAAACTTTTTAGTCCTAATGTGCACAAGGGCCAAAGGTTGTTTTTTTTGAAAGATCCCGAGTTAAAATATAATTTATTAAGCAGTGAACGTAAAAGTTACCTTATATTGGTTCAAGATAGAGAAGTTTCAATGAAAAACTCGTTTGTTTTTGCTTTAGTTAAATTTTTTTTATTGTCTTTTTAAATATTTCTATATCAATTTTTATGGTAAATTTATGAAATATAACAATTTTTATTGTAAATTTACAAAATATATAAATTTTTAAATCAAGAAAATTTTTTAACTATATAGTGTTAGTGTAATGAAAAAGTACTTTAAATCAACCAATTTTAGTAAAAATTTCTTCTAAATAGCCTTGATTTTCATCTTCTAGAAGTTGTTTAGCTTCTTCGTCTAATTCAATAGAGGTAGTTTTCCATTTTTGACGAATGTTGGACATATATGGATCTGAAGTGCACAACAAAATAGTGATAAGGTCTTCATTAGTGCAACATCTGGACATTTTCCTTGTGTTGTGCTCGCGAAAGAATCTGTAGTCTTTGTTCCTTTTTTCTTGCGCTTCTTCAGATAGATCTCCTATTGGTAGCATATTGTTTTGAATTATTTGTTCCCCATGGTACAAAATTTTATGAACTGTGGATGGCATATATCTCCAAGAGTATTTTTCATTATAAAGTATAGCTGTTTTATTGGCGTACTCTCCAAATTTTTTTGCATTTATCTTTCTGCTGCATGCTAGAACTTGTAATATGATTTTGAATCGTCTTATTAATTCATGATCTACACCTGTGATAGATGCTGCAGTTTCCGGATCGGAAAAAAGTCTCCTTGCAGTATTTCCACCATTTGTGTTTCCTTCCCCTTGTTTTGGTTGGTCGATTACGAGGCCTAGCTGTAGATATTTTTGTTAAATTTGTTTTTTTTTTTGCTTTCTTTTTTCTGCATTTTCTTTGTTTTTTCTCACTGAAGAGGGAACATTCCAAATTCGTAGGCTTCCTTAAAATTATCGTCTTCTGGTGAGGGTTGGCTTAATTGACTCGATGTCTTTTGGCATATAATGCAGCTTGACGTTGACTTTGTTCCAGTTAAAGCTTGTGCAACTTTTCCATCAATCATTGTGAGACACATTTTAAAATGTACTGCAATGTCTTGGTCATCAAATTTAAATATTACTGGTTGAAGTTCCTTTTATTTTTTGAACTTCTTCAGTTATGACATCTTTGGTTTCCTTTTTGAATGCAAATTTTATTGGTCTGCAATACTTTGTTGAATAAGGAATTTAATTTTTCCATATATCAATTTCTGTTGCTCTACTAGTTGACGGCTCTAAGACGCTATACCTTTTTGTTAAGCGCAATGGAACGAAATATACCATAAATAAATTAGCATCTGATGAATTTTCGGCATTAAATTCCTTGTATTGTTTCTGACCACTATCACATCCCCATTTAGAAATTACAGTAATGCTGCCATTACCAATTTTTTTTAAATGAACAGTATCAAGCGTATTTAGCAATCGTTCTACAGTATGTTCAAGGAGATCTTGCAATTTTATTTCTGCTGATGTTGAAGTGACACTAATAGCAGATTGTGAAGGTAAGCATTCTTTTTTGGCAGAAACTAAATCTCGATACTCTGGAAAAATCCCACAATTCTTTTCATTGGTTCGCTTCCGCAATTCCTTATATTGATTTTTGGTCAATTTCAAATCCAAAAATAGGGCGAACGCTTCTTCCGGCGTAAATTTCTTATCTTCAATTGCTGTAGGAATGCTTTTCAAAATCCTCTTTGTGCGCCTTGGGCTCGCTTCTATTTTTTCAATTATTTAAATTTTATTTTTTTATTTTGGGTTGGTTGAATTTGGTGCAAAAATGAATCGTTAATAATTCTTTGCGAAATTTCTTCATTGATATTCTCCAGCTTGCGCCTTCGAGATCTTTCTCTACATCCGTCAATTGGTTTTGCTGGTCGACCCTTTTTTCCACTTTCGTTGGCAGTTGTAGATGCACTCTCAAAAATAAGTTCGTTTATTAACCAGTCTTGGTAACTTTTGTATATCTTTGCCTTGCTATGAGAGCATTCAATGTACCGTCTTTTCAAATTCGATGCAAAATTAGTAATTTTTTTCTTTGTGCATTTCAATGTCTTCTAGGTTACAATTCTTAAAGAAGTCGTTGCTCACTATGTGCAAAATTACATCGTCTGCATCATTTCGTTGAAAATAAATATCTGCCAGATCTCTGTAACAGTACTTAGCCATTGCACAAATTGTAATGAATAATAATTGTGGAAACATTATTATAAATACTCTTTCTTGCAATTATGTAAAATAAACTTTTTATCTTTTATTACCACTTTTAGAAGCATAAAAAACCCACACCCTAACCCCTTTTAAAAGGTGAAGCATACCTGCTCATATCTTAAAGGGCTATGTCGCAATAGTTTTTTTTTACCATTTACCTGTTATTTAAATTGTTTCCCATTTTGTCAGGTATTTAAACTATATAAATCTAATTCAGACTATTAATGTTTTTGAAAGATACCTATGTAAATGTACCTGTAACAATTAAGCGCATTATTTCTCAACCCTTTTCTTATAAGTATATAAAAACTCCTGACAACTCTACCGACACGCAAAAAATACACCGCGGTGCACCGGTACGACCAACATTTGTATTCATAACACTCAGACGGACGGACGGACATCGTTTAATCGACTCAGAAAGTGTTTTTGAGTCAATCCGTATAATAAAAGATGGATAAAGGTCCAATATTTTTGGCAGTTACAAACATCACCTCAAACTTAATATATCCTAACCACATAGTGGACAACTTTTGTATTCATAAATTTTGCAGAAAATATCTAACCTTGGGTCAGAAAAATTGTTCTGGTGCACACGGGCGGAAACTGGCGGGTGTATAATGGGGTATAGGAGTGTAGGGGAGGGTTCGGACTATAGAAGAGTGCAAGACTTTTTCTGACTGCTTTGAACTGGCAGGAGGTATGCTCTATTAAGTAGGAGATTTTCGGAAAATTTTGAACTTTTTTAAAATTTTTTTTTTTAAATTTCGGAATGACTCAGTGATTTTACATTTTTAACATCAATAGTATGGAAGCCATAAAATTATACAAAATTTATTTCACTCCAAAATCTTTTAAATCAAAAAAGTTACAGTCATTCAAAAATAAAAATTTACAAAGAAATTTTTAATTTTAGCAAAATACTGAGAAAGCCCATTTTCGAAGACCCTGTTCGCTGTGATATAGTTGAGATAGAGTCGCAATTTTTTGGCTCCCGAGGTTTACTAGTATTTACTTTCAAATGAATAACATAACTTTAAAATCGGTAACAAAAAAAAAATGATTTTTGGCCGCCTTCTCAAAATATGGTCCACTGTGCGACATACAACACTCTCATATCATCTTATATAATCACAAACAACATAAACAACAACACTCCTCACAACAACACAGAAACAACAATATCAACAATAACGCCGTAAGCAACACCGCATAAGACCACAACTACTGTACTGTACAACGTTAATAAATGAGTTCTAAAATGACACCCGATTCGTAAAACCAATGGACCACAGTTACAATAGAAGGCGTCGCACAGTGGCGCCTGTAGAACAAGTGAGGTTGCAAAAATCAAAAATTTCATGTGCCCCCTAAAAAATATTGAATAAACCTATTTTACAGGAAATTGTCCAACGATTTCAAATATGTTAGTCCTATTACAATCAGATTTGGTTCAGAAGATATAGCCCTTCAAAGTTGACTGATTTTCAGTGTTAAAAAACCAGACCATTTTTAGATAATTTGCTCCGCTTTCAGATACAGTATCTCGAAAACTAGGTAAAGAAACTTGATCGAAGAAAACAATAAAAAAAGTTGTATTTATATACTACTAGCAGATTCCAGCGCTCGAAGTTCGAGTGCAATTTCTAGAAAGCTTTTTCCGACTTAGCCAATTCACAAACCAACACTTTTATGGTTTATTATTATGGTGAATGAAGATAACAAACTCATTGACAAACACATTAATAAATTTAATAAAACACACATAGCATATGTGTAATTTTATGTATGTGTTAGTAGCAACTTTAAATGCAATTTACTTAAAATAAAGGAAAAAATTTAAAAATTCGTAAATCTGCAAAACGGCTAAAAAGAAATACCTTTCAAATAATATACGGTTGGTCAAAATCGGGATAAAACGTTAGAACAAAACATCGGTCACAAGAAATCGCCTAGCCTATTAATATTATAGATTTACCAAATATCCTTTTTTTCAATATTTCTCAACTTTGATGGAAAATAAAAAAAACTATAAATTTCTTATTTGCCATATTTTCCAAATTAATTTCTTTGATTATTCCTTTACCTAATGCAAAAATATCCAGATGCCCGTCCTTGCTCCATTTTTTGCTAGAGGTAAAATTTTGAAAAAAGACATGGTTCCAGAAATGTGTTGCATGCATTATTGCGCAATTTAAGACATATTATCATGAAAACCCATTCTTATTGTTATTGTTTCGTTCATTATTGTTAAGAGATCCTGAGATCCTCTGTAAAATTCTGCTCTCTAAATTCAGGTGCAGATACAGTTTATGACATATAACTGTGAAAACCTATTCTTATTGTTATGGAATGAATATGAATATGGAATCTCACCATTGCACGAAAGAATAAGGTGTATGGAGTTTTGTTAAAATTAGCGTATACGCTTCCACAAGAGGGGGAACACTATGATGAAAATACATCAAACAGAGATAAGGAAAGGAATAGAAAGAATCGAATACAGGATACGTTCTTCAAACAAGTTGGACTAAAAGTAGACTTTCCCAAGTACGGGTACGGAAACTCAAACGATGAAAACACTTCGAGAAGATTTTTTGAAAATGATGAGGCTGTAACTCGAATCACTGGAATAAACAATCAAATCGTTAAGAGATTGGAACCGATCTTGAATGTTTTAAGCTGCAAGAAAAAAGTTGATTCTGAAAAATATGGAGAATAGGCTTCGAAAACTGCATCACTTTTAGCAGAATTATAGCCACAGAATAAGTTGACCCCGACAGTTCATAAAATAGTGTCGCATGGCAAAAATATAATTGAATACCAGACTTTGCCAATTGGAGAGCTTTCTGAAGAAGCACAGGTGTCCCTAAACATATGTTATAAAAAATATAGATTGCTGAACACTTTCAAATCTTCAAGGGTGAGACAAAATAAAAAATATAGATTGCTGAACACTTTCAAATCTTCAAGAGTGAGACAAAATGAGGACCTCTCCAACATGTTAGCAGCATCTTCCGATCCACTTATGTCATCACTGCGGCACGTAAAGTCACAAAAAGAGTTAGAAAATAATTATAGTTCAGAAATTATTAGTCTTATCTTCATGGATTGTGAGCAATATTTTGCAAAAAATTTAAAAATAAATTACAAAATTTTTTTTTAAAATCTTTTCTGGAATAATTTTAAATCATAAAAGCCTTTAAAAATAAAAAATTTTGAAATAATCTAACCCATAAAAACAGTTTTTCTTAAAACTCTTTCTTTCCTTATGCATATGAGTTTCAAATCCCTCCGTGACTTGCGTGACTATTTTAAAAATAATATTTGGTGTCAAGTCTATGGACCAAGTTTCAGATTGATTGGATAAGGGGAAATGGGGCTAAATCACTCCGTGACTGTGCGTGACTATCTTAAAATTAATCTTTGGCCACAAATCTATAGACAAAGTTTCAGATCGATCGGATGAGGGGAAATGGGGTTTAAATCACTCCGTGACTGTGCGTGACTATGTCAAAGTCAAACTTTTTTCAGAGCAAGCCTATCGACGAAGTTTCAGATCGATCGGATAAGGGGAAATGGGTTTTAAATCACTCCGTGACTGTGCGTGTTTCAGATCAATTGGATAAGGGGGAATGGGGTTGACCCACGACAGACAGACAGACACAGAGTATGAGTTAAAAGAAAAGTTTAAAAATATTTTATTTTACTTCCCATAAAATTAAAATTATCTATCATATGCCTTTTAAATTTTTTGATTATCTTATTTGGTTCTAAAGTTATGATTTTTGCAAAGAAAAAACTCAAATTGCGCTACTGTGCGTCGAGCCGATATAAGGTTGAACGTCATCAAAAGAACACACTATAGTTTTCTTTACCAAACATTTTTAATAAATAATGTTTATAAAAGGAAAGAAAATGCTAAAAGAATATTTTATAGCTGCGCAATGAAAACAATTTTACTTTATGCAATGAATTATACATCCTGCAGACACATTGCTTCGTGGGATTAGCTTTAAGTCAAAATGTTAAAAAAAAAAATACTTACTCTTTTAAATTTTTATCACAAGCACAGGGTACAAAAACACGTTGCAATAATTTTCGAATAACATGACGATCCAGAGAATTGGCATAAATATGACGCCTTAATTCATTCTGATCACCGCCATTAGCATCTAGGAAGAGATGACAATGTGAAATTTTATTATCGCGACCAGCACGACCCACTTCCTGTACATAACTTTCAAAGTTGCGCGGCATATTATAATGGATTACAGCTCTTATGTCGGGTTTATTAATGCCCATGCCAAAGGCTATAGTAGCAACGACAATTCGTAATTCATTACCCATGAAAGCATTCTGTATAGTACGTCGTCTCGATGCAGGCATACCAGCATGATAGGGTTCGGCATGCCAATTGACACGTTTACGTTTCTTTTTTGCATTTTCTGCTTCGGGTTGTCTGCGATCTTGTAAACAAGTACGTAAATAACCAGCAATACGTTCACATTCATCCCGTCGTGTACAATAGATAATAATCGATTGACAATCTTCGAAACGTTTACTCAACAATAATTGCAGTAAGGCAGAATCACGATTTTCATCTTTTGAAACCGATAGAATTAAATTATCCGGCAGTGGTGTATCACTGATTATTCCTCTTTCTCCATCTGTTATACTCAAATGATTAATAATACTTAAACGAGTGGGTAAAGTCGCTGTGGCAGTCAAACCCAATACACATTTTACGCCCAAATTATTTTTCAGCACTTTACAAATCATCAAATAGCTGGGACGAAAATTATGACTCCACTGTGAAACACAATGAGCTTCATCTATACAGGCAAAAGCTATGGGAGGTAATTGTCTTAAAATTGAACCAAATCCGGTTGATTTTTCTCCAGCTACCACAGCTTCAGGTGATAACAGTAAAACATCGATTTCACCATCTGTGATCTTTTGCATGATTTTTACCTTCTGTTGTGGCGTTTGATTCGTATGCAAACAATGGGCTCTTAAAAAATGTGGAACACCCGTAACCTGATCCTCCATTAATGAGACCAACGGTGATATTACCAATGTTATGGATTTCTTTTGCTTGGAATATAGGTAAGCTGGTAATTGATAACACAGAGATTTGCCACTACCCGTTGATAAAGTTACCAGAGTAGACATTCCAGATAGAATACGCATGACAGCCCGATCTTGACCTTTTCGAAAGTCAGTACGACCAAACATTCTAAGTACCTCTAAAACTTCGGCTGTGACTTCTTTTACGCTGCCATCAGGATTGAGATCATATATAGGATCAACACCTCCAAATTGTGACGATGAAGTGTTTGAGTTTGAATTAGATGGATCTATGCCCGCTGCTTTTAAAAATTCTTCTGGTATTTTAGAACCTACATATTTTTTAATTGGCGATTCGATCTTTTGAGCTTCACACATTGCTGAATCGATATCAAAGTATTCTAATTCGTCATCGGATTCCATAACAATTTGATTTTCATCGTTGACATTCTCATTGCTGCTGTCACTTTCATTTTCATTATCACTTTTATTAGCAGTAACCCTCACCTGAAATAATTAAACAAATAATAAAAATAATATATTTTTTTATTTTATATACAAAATAAATATAAAATTCAGATAAGCTTACCTCATCATCTTCGTCATTATTGAGTTGTTCTGCTTGATAAATGGCAGCATTTGCTGCCTGCGGCAATTTGGAAATATTTCGACTATGCACAGCCAATGCTGTTTGGCTAGCCATACGTTCGGCTTCTTCCAATGTGGGAAATGGTGAAGGATCCTCCACTAGTTGAGCTGTTAAAGGCAACAACGAATCACCTTTAACTTTACAGTTTTGTGCAAAATGACCAACTTGGCCACATGTAAAACATTTTAAAGTACCACCATCACAACCACCCATATCCATATTGGGACCCGATAAAGCAGCAATATTTTTTTTATGTTTCCATTGTTTTTTCTTATATTTCGAATAGTTGACAGTCTTTTTACCCCTAACAAAGGTCTTCTTCTGTATATTTATAGTAACGAAATTTTCGTTTAATTTGCCGGTGGCAATTCGTTGTTCTAATTTGCGTTTGGCTGCAGCACGTTTTTCTTCAGCTGCTGTGACGGGTATGGCTTTGGAGGATTGACTAGAGCCTGGCATGGGAGCCAAAGTATTTATGTACTGTTGAGCCAAATTGTCGGCTTTATCAAGATCAGTCTGTTTAATGCGAGGCACCGATGTAATATTGCCTCTTTCTAAAGCTAAAGCATATCTAAGATCTTCAGGATTTAAAGGTTGATCTTTCACAACTTCTTCGGCTGTGTCTTCAACTTTATTTGTTTTTTTCTTTGAAGTTCTAGTGTTGGAGACTTTAGTTATTTTCGTTTCCTTAGCTGAAACCTTGGGTTTTTTCTCTTTTGCGGATGTTTTGGGTTTAGCAGCTGTCTTTCTTTTGGCTACAGCTTTTTGACGTTTTGATTTAGGTTTTTTCTCTACATAGTCTTGATCGTTTTCTGATCCTGCTGAAAAATCTTTTTCTAATTGTTCATCGTCTACATTAGCTAGCTCAGGTCCTTGTTGATTATTAGAAATTCCATTATTATTATTAGAACCGTCTTCCTTTTTGGGTGATAGAGATGGCAAAATTCTCCTTCGCTTTACTATATGCCTATACTCGTGAGACATTTTTTCTTCTTCACTGTCATCTACTACAGAATCTGAATCGGAATCTTTTTGTTTAGATGCTCTTTTATTAGTTTTCTTAGACCTTTCAAAAGGTTTTTCTTGGCACTGTGGTGCGGCAACGATTACCTCTTCTTTGGTTTCTAAGGAATCCTCTGAAGTAAATGTAAATGGATCTGGTTCAATTTGATTTGTAATTGTATCGATGGGCTTGCGTTGAAATTTTGAGACATCCATGTTTGATAAACCATAAGTAGTTTTCCTGGTGGGTGTTGTTAACGATTGATTGTTTCCTTCATTATATGTGGTCTTTTTCAAGCTGGTGCCCTTTGTTTTAATTCCATTTTGAGCGGCATTTCTTTCCAGCCATCCTTCATCTATGTGAGTTTTAATCGTCTCCATTTTTTTCTCAACCACAAGTAACGGATTGGCAGAAATTGCTGCAGCCGCAGCCGCCTGTTGTTCTTTGGCTTTTTGTAATAAAATTGTCTCCAAATCTGGTAATACTTCATTGGTGGTATTTAAACTATCATTTAACTGACTTGAATTACATCTAGCCGATTGATCCATTGTTGACTTTGATAATGACTTTCGTGGGTTTCTTTTAGAGAAAGACGTATTTTTAAATAATTTTTCATTGTAATTTGGTTTTAGACTTTTTCGTGGCAGTTCTGTTTTCTCTTTAATTTCAGATTTCATCGACACTTTAGGACCCCAAGCTTTATTGTTAAGCGGTAAGACCTTCACAGGCTCAAATTCTCTTAATATATGATTTTCATTATTAACTAAATTTGCTAGAGAACGACCATCTGGCAGCTCCTGTTTGTTAGGTTTATCTTCGGGTGCTCCTACCAACTGTGATATATCGAAGGGTAAGTTAGGACAATCGTTTATACTTTCGGATAGGCTAACATTTAAGTCCCCACCGCCCTGTGACATTTCTAACACATCAAAGCCATCATCGGATAAAACATCATTTAGAGTATCTTCCAAAAATGAGGTCTTCAATTTATAATACATTTTATAAGAATCTCTAATTTCCTGGGAAGCATCTCGTATGTCATACTGAAATAATTTGTTTATTGATATTGTTTTAATTTTCCCGTCTTCTTTAATTAACATACATACATACCTTGGATGGTATACGACCATGTTTCTTTTTAAAATCCTTTTCCCATAACTTTACACGTAATTTATATTTCTGATATTTTTGTTTAAATATTGGATCATCCATAGTGTTTACGTTTTTAAATTTTTTTTCTTTATGTATATTTAACCACTACTATTGCAAAAATAAATGTTTGCTCTAATTTTCATAACAAATAATATTTCTTAACAAATGCGCGCAATTTTTTTTGTAGAAGAATCATATTCATGTCAATATAACATCGTGTATTAACAAATGCATATTAATTTCCAGGTTTGTTTTTCTGTTAAGGCAAACGCTCTGTTAAGGCCCGCTTCACACAAGGCAATTTTTGTTGCTCAACTTTGCAATGTTCACATAAAGAAATTTGTTTCAAAAAATTTCTTTTCAATTACTTCCAAATTCTCCCATTTTTGACAGTTAATTTTATTTAGTATGTGTAAAAAGAATTTATTATTGGTTCAAAGTGAAAAATCTATTTATGTGAAAAATGGAAGTTAAAGAAAAAATTAAATTATAATAATAATTTTTCACAGCGAGTCAAAGTGTTGCTGATGGTGACCCTGGTATTGCCAATGCTTGACGTAAATGTCAAATTGGCGAAAATATCCCCAGCCGTAGTGTTATAACGACATCTTGTTTTTTGTTTTTGCATTTTACTATGTAGAATCAGACAAATGGAGCCTTCAGCCAAATACTTACTGCCGTTTTGCAAAAGTCCAAAATTAAGTGAGTCGTTTTTGTTAAGTTTTTATGCCTTTATTTAATTAAATTGTACAGTGTTTTAATAATTTCATATATATTTGTAACCTTTAATTATAGAGATTAAACAATATAACAGTTTGAATCCTCTGCAAATATGTTAACCAAATAACACCAAAGGTTTTTTATTTAAAAGGAGCAGTTTAATCTACGGAAAATTGCAAAAAGGACACAAAGAATGAAAAGAAATGTCAAATAATAACTTGCAGCTAACTTCGTGTTTACAATTACGAATGGCACAACAAAACGAATTGCCGAGTACAAGCAACTCCGTACCAAATTCCACTCATGTCTCCCCTCTCTCTTACAAACTCAAAAATTGCACAACAAAAATTGCCTTGTGTGAACCGGGACTAAGCGAAACGCTGCTGTGAAAGTTTTACCGCTAAATTTTTGTTAAAAA
This sequence comes from Cordilura impudica, assembly GCA_963682025.1. Classification (NCBI taxonomy): domain Eukaryota; kingdom Metazoa; phylum Arthropoda; class Insecta; order Diptera; family Scathophagidae; genus Cordilura; species Cordilura impudica. Next base: position 10,854,731 of record OY821519.1, read on the forward strand.
AATATAGTTTTAATTCTAACTAAAACACAAATTATGTTTGATGCTTTTCATTTTGGATGTAAACGTATAGAAATTTTCATTGGATATTATAAAGTATAATTAAGAAGTATATAATTAATTTTTTTTATGTAACAGCAATATATAAATGGGATCATTATATTATTATATAGCTTGCAATTATCTTGATTGGGGAGCATATAGGTTTAGTGGATGGTATTTGATATCATTGTTAAATATTTCAAAAAATCACAATATGTAATATAGATTTATTTTTGATGTATTTTATATTACAAAATAAATAAAATTTAACTAATATTTCCTTTTGGCTACTTAAAATCTTTTCTGCTCGTTTTATTAAAATTTGTTAATTATAAAGAGGGATTTTATCAACTAAATGGTACATTCGTATTGCCCATCAATGTTTTCCATGCCATCTGTTTAGCTACCGACGTAATAACAAGTCGGCTTGGATCTCTATAGTCAGTGAGCAAAGAGTATAGAAATTTAGTGCATTCGAAAAACGAGGAGAGAAGTTAACACGCGTATTAGTGGAAGTATTTATATGAAGTGATAAAAAGTTATAAAAATAAAAATTATAATTTAATAAAATAAAGAATTCCATAAGAAATAATATAACCAAACGGTAATAAAAACATTCAAAATTAAAGTGTTCAAAATACAAGTAGAAATGATGTGAAATAGTATTTGCAAGTTAAAAACAATGTGGTGTTTTCGTTAAAAGCTTTCAATAAGAAAACGCGACCAGTTATAGGAAAAAGTTAATAAACAAAATAGTAGAAAAGGTGATTTAAAGAAAAAGTGATTAAATTTAATTATTAATAAGATTTAAATACCAAGAGGAATAAGTTGAGTCAATGATTTCTATACAAAAAAACAAGAAACAAAAGAAAGGAAGGAGAGTTGGATGCAGGTTAAACACCTCTTTTGTGTGTATTTCATTCTTTTAAGAATACGAGTATTAACTTTACATATTTTTCATTTCGATTCTAAATAATAAAAATTTTTCAAGCAAAAATATAGTAATAATGATACATAATAGTATTTATTAATAGTTCATTACATACATATATTTAATTACTAATTTTCAATTTGAAAATAAAATTGTTGCACGCGGAACTTTTTTGTTTTGATAGTTTTATTAAAAAATATTTTTTTTTTGTGCTGACCAGGCTTATATGCATAAAACAGTACATACGTTCAAACTTGAAGAATCTATGCACCCCGGACCACACCCCCTATATTACACTTTCGTGATAACAATTTACATTCTTCTCTCCACTAGCACCGACGTTTTTCTTTGTAACACAGAGAGAATAAATAGTAACAAATGGAAAATCTTTAAACTAGACCCCCCCTCCTCCCTATCGCCGACAAGTACAAATTGGTTCATACACTTGCTATCCAGCTGATTGTTTTTGTTCCACATATTGTATGTTTTTGTTACTGTATATTTTTAAAATTCATTATGTGTTCGATTGGATCCTTTACCCACCTATAAAGTCTTTTTTTTGTTGTTTTGAATTTAATAAAATTAGAACATTTTTATACCCTATACCTCTATGTGGTTTGGGTATAATGACTGTGCTGCTATTTGTAACTACCAAAAAATATTTGACCAAGACCCATCTTTTGTTACACCGATCGACTCAGAATCACTTTCTGAGTCGATTTAGCGATGTCCGTCCGTCCGTCTGTGTGTCCATGTAAACCTTGTAATCAAACTACAGGTCGCAAATATGAATATATTTTGATGAAATTTGGTATATAAGCTTTAGGATCAAAGCTATTGAAATTGGTGAAATTCGGTCCATGTTCAGACCTAGTCCCCATACAAATGAGCCTTAAGAAATCTACATAAATTGCCATAAGATCCAAATTATCATATAGATTTCAGTCAAATTTGGCTTTGTATGTGTTTATTATATTCATTAATCAGAAGTCCAAAAATAATGCCTATAGGACAATTCTTAGTCATAGGCCCCATATAGAGCTGCTTCCCGATCTTCACTTAAATCTATCAAAAAACAAAAATATTGCACAGATTTTTCTCAAATTTGGTTTGTATATATTTTATCAAAATATAAGTGCCTTTACCAAATAATGTCAGGATCGGTCCATTTTTCCACCTAGTCACTATATATACATATAGCATCCGATATGAACTTTTTCATATCTGCAGCCAAAAAAATTAATAACAATGGCACTCAAATTTGGTTTATGCTTATTTTCTATATCGAATTAGTTGGACCGAAGAGATAAGGTCTCTAAACCATGGTACAGGATATCGTGTATTCAGTTTAGATCGACTATAATTTTCTTTCTTGTTCCTCTTAACTTTTTCATACTTGTTTTTTTTTTATTAAATTTATGCAACTCTTTAGTATAATAACATGATCTTATATTTAGGATCTTAGAAACATAAATAAACAAAATTTTACTTTTAGAAAAACATAAGTATTAGTGAGCGTGTCATTTAGTTCAACCTCAGAGTTAACTGTAGCGTACTTCTTAAGGTAAAATCAATCCTTAATTACGTTTTAAAAGGAAGGGTGTAACCTGCTCTTTAATAAATAACTGGCCGTCTGCGTACTACATTTTTTTTGTGAAATGTGTGGTTCTTACGACCTTAATCATGTTCTTTTTTGTCCGTTGTTTGTGTTAATTTCGTTTCTATTAATTACAAATTCAAAGTTTTATGAACACCCCCAGTGTATTATGACATGTTAAAACTTTTAATCATTCGGTTTTCTCTCACTCTGAATGTTACAGAAATTCGTAGTGAAATTTAATTATTTTATAAATTTCCGTTTCATCTGAATTCCCAAAATTGAAAAGTACATTTAAGTACATTTTATAATTAATATATACATACATATAGAATAAATAGTTATTCTTAGATAATAAGATGAGATCAATAGATACTAAAACTAATCATGTATATACATATGAATATCCCTCCCTCTGTGTGTCCATGTTGATCTTGTAATCAAACTACAGGTCGCATTATAATGAAATTTTGCATATTTGCTTTTGTCGGCCATGCATGAACGGTATTGAAATTGGTGGAAATCGGAGCATGTTCATACTAGTCCCCATATAAATGACCCCCATGAGATGGACTTAAATTGCCCGAAGATCCAAATTATCATATGCATACTGCGGTCAAAATCAGTGTTGCCATAATTTGAAATTGAAAAGATACTAAATTGCAAAAATAAAGATGCTAAAACGTACTGGAGTCAAAATAAAAGATGCTAATTTTTTTTTATAATTTAAATACCTTTTGATTGAAAAATAAAGTACTTTTTAATTAATTCTTTAATTAATTCTTTTTAAATGGAAAAATTAATATAAAACATAAGTTTCGATTTATATTTTAAAATTTAAAATATAATTATTTTGAGCTTTTTTAATTTTAAATTAAATATTTTTAATTTTAGAGAGATTTTTTTTTTAATTTCAAATATAACAGAATTTACATTATCAAAAGATACGAGTATATTACAATAATTGGTTTATGGAAACTAATGTTTTTCTGATGTCTTCATCTTTAAGTTCTTCTTGGCTCTGATATTTTTCTGACGTAGACTTTCAACGACATCGCTCGGTATATTGTAAGTGTAACATCACCCATTTTTCAATTTCAAACCTTTTATACGTATTACAGAATTTAATAACTCGGATTTTATTCTGTTGCAAAGTTTGCTTTTAACTAAAATCATTAAATTAAACGAACGTTCAACTCCGGCTTTTGAAATAGACAGAACTAATAAAGACAATACAAATGTGGATAACTCTTTAAATCGACTTTCGCCAATAGAATTTTTGTTAACTTCAATTCATAAAGAGGTTGTATTCAGTGCTGTATCCCAATATTGTTCTGTGATAAAACTCAATAGGATTTGAATTTTTTCTGTTTCAGATGATCTAAATTTAGACTCTTCTAATATATTGGTTATCGGTTTTTTTTACCCGGTTTAATGTGTTTTGTATTGAAAATTTTGGCATTTTTTTAAATGCAATTATATTTTTTGGCAATCACCTTTTTAATTCATTAAAAACTGTTGTTGCTGTTTACATTCTTCTATTTCAAAATGTTTTGTTATATTTGTTGAAAGAAACGAGCAGAGTGGTAAACAGAGTAGTACACAAATTTCTCGTATTACACTTTTTGAAATTTAAACATATCGATACCATTAAAATTATATATTAAAAAATAACGAAAAAAATCAAAAAAAAAGAAAAAAAGAAGATGCTAAAAGCAACTTTTTATTAATAAAAGATGCTTAGTTAGCAACTAGCATCTTTTCATTAATTTTGGATGCTAAGCGACAAAAAAAGTTGCTAAATCTAGCAACTAAAATGCTAAAATGGCAGCACTGGTCAAAATAATATTTTTTAGGATTTTGTTTTCATTTTGTGAAATAAGGTAAATATTTATACAAAAACTTAAACAAGGCTTACCTCTCCCCTTTGCTGTAAATTGTAACCGAAATTTTGATAACAGAATATCAAGATCTAAAGAATATCACATTACTTATTACTTACCTTTAAATTAAAAATTATTAAATTAAAAACACAACGAGTTTTTGTTTACAATATGTTGTAAATTTTAATGATTTCTTTCTATATAACTGTATTACACAGAATCAGCTTGAAAAAGCAGGCAATACAACAGCTTATGTATGTGTATATTTTTGTACCATTACAATTACTTTGACCGCATCTACATATGTATCTCGGTCAAATTCGGTTTATGTGTGTTTATTACAACGATTCATTGGTAAAAATAAACCCCGTACGACCATTTTTAGTAATAGGCTCCGTATGAATCTGCTCCCCGATCTTCACTTAAATCTAAAAAAAAATAAAAATATTGCATAGATGTTCCTTAACTTTATAGTTTATATACACTATATTTTTGAGAAAAATGTGATTAATAAATATGGTCGGTACATTTTTCGATCTAGTTTCCTTATAAAAATATCATCCATCCACTTAGTTGAACCTAAGTCCCTTTCTCTAAACTGGTGGTTTAGGGTATCGTATAGTCGGTCCAGACCAACTTGTTAAATATAAAGATTTGTGGTTGAAGTTTGCAACACTGCCTTATGTTTCTATTAATATTTGTTATTATCACTTCTTTTCTACTATATCTTAAACAATCAAGTTAAACTATTTCTAATCATATCCAAAAACATTATCATCTGTACTTTGTCAATAGTGTGACTCAACTGAAAATTATCTCCCTGCAGTAGATTGCATTCAACATTTGTCGTTGTTACTGTTGCTGTTTAACTCAACAACTGTTCCCTTTAAGAACAGGCTTTTTATACAAAATTACGTACCAAAACCGCATTTAAGGAGTTCAATTAATTAAGGTAAGTATTTAAATGAATATTTTGTAGCAATATTTTTATCTAGGGTTCATTTAAGTTTGAATTTTGAAATTGTAGCTGGCCATTGCTGTTTTTCCAATATGTACTTAAATATATTGGAAAAATATATTACATAAAATAAGTTATATGACTGAACGCACAATATCAAACATAATTATATTGAAATATATATATATCGTCACGTGTACACCGTTTTGTTCACTACATGACGGGCCAATAACACCCCGTCTCTGACGTGCTATTAACGGATTCGAATTAATTTCGACTTTCTGAAATCTGGTCAGCATACGTTGCCAGAAAACGATACGCACGGTGTTGGATTCTGTTTTTTCTGTGCCGTTAAATGTATGAGTTGTTTCTTGGGGGGTTGTAATTATATCAATATTCCAATTCTTTGTAATTTGATTAATCCGTATCATTAAGTATTTATTTATACCATTCTAATAAAAATTATAACTAAAAAAATTATAACTAAATATTCCGGCTAAAAAAACAATTTATATAACGGGTTTTAAATTACGTAAACTCAAGAAAGGTTTAAGGTGCTACTACACGATGTGTTTTTTACATATGTACTGTCAAATTTTCCCACAACAAAAGTTGTACACATCGTGTGATACATATGAAACATTGTTTATGTACAATACATGAGGAAAGTCACATGTACATTTTTGAATTAGAACTGGTTCTATTTTGGCATGACAAACATATGAAAATACAACACTGCTTGTGGCGAAAGAAAAACAGAGCAAATTATAAAGATTAATATTGAAAGAAAAATAAATTGTTTAATATTAATTAACAATTAAAAAATATATAACTTTTTTTTAACAATAAATTTTTGTAAATGCACAAATTAAATCAGCTGTTGTTTACATTTAGAGGTTATGTCATACGGAAATACATATGCACGTGTGATAGCAAAAATTATGAATCGTATGTAAAAGATAATTTTGACAGACATGCGGAATTTCATATGGATAAAAAAAGTGACAGTACATATGTAAAAAACACATCGTGTAATAGCACCTTTATACATTTCTGCGACAGATATACAAAACTGAGTGCTCACCAACAACTTTAATTTTTAAATAAATTTTTTTACTACAAGTTAATTTTTTTAAAACATGCCATTTTATTCTTTAAAATATACAGTTTCATATTATACATTAAAAAAACTGAATTGATTTTCGTAATCTTATATAAAATAACAAAAACAAAAACTGTACTTATTTTTAACAACAAAAAACTGAATGCTCACTTATGATTGTTCCTAAAAAATCACTTAGAACACAGACATTTTTATAATTTAATACTTAGTTTTTTTTATGACCAATTCTTCCTGTAGAGCTTTAACCAGATCGTTTTTGTTGTGAATTTCTCGTTCTCTTACCGTTTTTCCTAAATAATCCCAGAGATTTTCGTTGGGGTTAATGTCCGGAGACTGGGGAGGTGTTTCCATCCATATTGGAGTATTATAGAGAAACCTTAACTTGGTATTGGCGGCCGTATGTTTTGGGTCGTTGTCCTGGGTGAAGATATAATTTGGCGGCAGACCAATTTTTTGTACAATTTTTGTGATCTAATATACCAACTATTATATGCAAATCCCCGACACCACCAGCACTCATACTTCTCCACACCAATACTGAGCCACCCCTATGTTTAAAGGGGAACATAGGTTTTTATCTCTTAATTTTTCATTAGCCTTTCTCCACACTTTACACCTTCTGTCATTGCCATACATGTTAAATTTGCTTTCGTCTGTGAAAATAACACGATTCCAGAACTCCATCGTCTCATTTTTATGGGTTTTAGCATACTCAAAGCATTTTTTCTTGTTCCCCTTGCTTATAAAATGGTTTCTTCCCATAAAGTCGTTTCCGTAAGTTTTGTAGCCGGAAGTTTTGAATTTTGTGTAATTTCCCGAACTATATAATGTTTTTGAGCTTCAGACAGTAAATGTGGTCGCCCACACACATTTTTTTTGTTTTTATATTTGTCAATAATTTTTTGGACGGTGGAATATGGTCCTTTTAATATTTCTCCAATTTGTCTTATTGAATTTTTGGTATCGCGTAAGTTAATTGTAATTTTTCTCCGATTCGGTAGTCTGTTTTCATTTTGGAGGCATATCAAAGATTACTCGCGAAATAGTTCCATCTGTTTCAACGTATGTCACACAATTGCTATTAATTTTATTTAAAAAGCTTGTTATTTCAATTTTATTATGTTTTATTTCTTAAAAGTACCGCTATTTTTCTCCAGTAAGTAGCAAAGCAAATAGTAACTACAAGTAAGCACACACTTTTTGGAGCTAAACAAAATACTTTTTATGAAATTCTTTTTAAATATTAAAGTACATAATAATAAACATTACAGTGTAGTACATAAATAATCTAACCCACAAAAACAAAGTTTTTATTAAAACTCTTTCTTGCCTTATGCATATGAGTTTTGAATCTCTCCGTGACTGTGCGTGACTTTGCGTGACTATTTTAAAATTGATCTTTGGTCACAACAAGTCAATGGACCAAGTTTCCGATTAATTGGATGAGGGGAAATGTGGTTTAAATTACTCCGTTACTGTGCGTGACTAAAAATTAATCTTTGGCCTCAACAAGTCTATGGACCAAGTTTCAGATTAATTGGATGAGGGGAAATGGGGTTTAAATTACTCCATGACTGTGTGTGACTAAAAATTAATCTTTGGCCTCAACAAGTCTATGGACAAAGTTTCAGATCGATCGGATGAGGGGAAGTGAGGTTTTAATCTCTCCGTGACTCTTCATGACTATGCGCGACTGTGCGTGACTATGTCAAAGTTAATCTTTTTCCATGGCAAGTGTATGGAAAAAGTTTCAGATCGACTGGATGAGGGGAAATGACATTTAGATCACTCCGTGACTGTGCGTGAATATGCGTGACTGTGCGTGAATATGCGTGACTGTGCGTGACTATCCCAAAATTAATCTATAGTCACAACAAGACTATGAGCCAAGTTTCAGATCAATTGGATGAGGGGGAATGGGGTTGCCCCATGGCAATTAAATGTTTAATTAAAACTAGTAGATTCCAGCGCTCGAAATTCGAGTGCAATTTCAAGGCAGCTTTATTTTTCAACTTAGCCAATTCACAAACCAACAATTTTATGGTTTATTATTATTGTGAATGAAGATATCAAACTCATTAACAAACACTTTAACAAATTTAATAAAACACGCATATCATATATATAATTTTATGTATGTGTTAGTAGCAACTTTAAATGCAATTTACTCAAAATAGAGGAAAAAATTTAAAAGTCTGTAAATCTGCAAAACGGCTAAAAAGAAATACCTTTCAAATAATATACGGTTGGTCAAAATCGGGATAAAACGGTAGAACAAAACATCGGTCACAAGAAATCGCCTAGGCTATTAATATCATATATATTCATTTGAAAATTAAAGTTGGTGGTGAGCACTCAGTTTCTGCAGCGACTGTTCATAAATATAATTAAGAAAGTCGTGTTATTGAATAATATATAATATCATTCATGTTAAATACTTACTGTGAGCTTCAAAATAAAGTAAACAGCAATTTTTAATCTTTAAATTGTCTTGTAACAAAATTATTATTGACTTACGATAAAAAGTAACATTACAGAGTTTAATACTATACCATTTAGAGATTGACTACTATAAAACATGAAATCAAATCAATTGGGAATATTGCACAAATCTCTCGAAAGTGAAAATGCATCAGATTTTGCGCGTCAAAAAAAAGTAAACAGTGGTAACACTTACTTACGCTTTTTTATATTTCGGGGAATAACCTAATCTTTTTGGGACAAATGTGTACTGATCACGTGTTCTACTTTACTAAAAATCATTTGAAGTTGATTTGTACTAATTAATAATAGCTAAAAAGATGTAAAAGCAAATATTCTCACTATGGGAAAGCAAATATCGGTTTATACTCGGAATATATTTTAGATTAAAAAGAAAAATGCAAATCTTTACGTCAAATTGGCGAAATTGTGGGTAGGAACCACTGCACAATAAAAAAAGTAGTTGATGAATGCGCCAAACACCATCAGGTTGAAGATTTAACGAGACCTGAACGCCCAAAGCAGCTTAGTGGTACTGAAGTTAGAGCTGCAGTAAGAGAAGTAAAGACATATTAAGCCTAAAGTGCAGGTAAATTATCAGAAAACATAACGCAGACATCAAGCAAACCAGTAAGTTCGAGTACAGTAGGGAGATAGCTTCACATAAATGGCTTACATGGAAGGATACTATGCAAGAAACCATACATATCCAAGGCGAATCAGAGCAAGCTAATGAATTTCGATAAAAAGTAGAAAAATTAGGTTCTATCTTTATGGGAAAGCATATTATATGTATACAGATAAGAGGAAATTTGAAATTTGAAATTTGAAAAAGCCTCCAAAAATATGGCGTGCTAAGAATGAAACATGCAAAGAAAAGTGTGTTACCAAAACTGTTACATACAGTGGGGGTTCAGTTATGTTTTGGGGCTATATGACGGGAACAGGTGTTGGTAATTATGTTTTTATTTACTCGAAATGGATTACTTAGCCATTTTGAAGGACAATGTTGACCGTAGCGTCGAGAAATAAGGCATGGCTGGAAATAGGATCTTCCAACAGGACAACGATCTAAAGCTTACATTTAAAATTGTGCAAGAGTGGCTACTGTACCGGTCTCCTAAGACACCTGATCAACCGTCGCAGTCCCTGGACCTTAACCCAATCGAGCATCTGTGGGTAAATCTTGACAGAAAAATAGGTCGAATGGCTTTTTCCAGCAAGGCAAACTTAAAGATACCTCAAAAGAAAGAATGGAGCATAATCTCCCCTGATATAACAAAAAAAAAATTTTCGAGTCGCTGCCTAGAAGTCTACATAAGGGGCTTAAGGCCAAATGAAAATAAACCAAATATTAATAAATTTTAAAAGTTTACTTTTTGTATTGAAGTTCTCTTGCCTTTTATTTGCTGTTTACTTTTTTTTTAACGAGTAAAATTTGGTAATTTTCTAAATAAAGTGCATTTATTTCTGTTTTGTGATGCTTCTGTTTAATTTTTTTTATTGAGTTCAGCTATAATTAAATAATTCTTGAATTTCTTATATTTATTTTTGATTTTGTGTTAATTATTTCATTTTAATAAAACTTTTTTTGACGCTCACAGTATGTATATTTAATTCACTGATGGAAAGAAAAACTCTATTACTAAGTACACCTAATTCTGTTTTTACACGGTAAAAAACCCCATACAAAAAAGGGAAAAAATTAAATGATTCGTACAAGAAACAAAAAAAAATATTATGAGAGTCTTTATAAAAGTCCAATCTTTATGTGCATAAATGCACAGTAAAAGTAACATAAATGTAAAATTATCACAGTTAAGGAACTGAAAACTCATACAAGAAAACAATATAAATTAATAAACAAAATGTACCTACATAATCCAATTCTTAAAATAAATTAAAACAAATTAAAAATCATCAAAAATTCATAAACAAAAAATTATTTTGCAAATAACAGATAAAAAAATAATTCTAAAACGTTTCTAAAAACAGCTTTCTTTAAAATTTCATCAAATAGCATTTTTTTCATCGTGCTAAATCAAATTAAATCGTGTAAAAACGGAATAAATGTTTTTTCTAGACCGTGTTAAATCAAGACAGAGTAAAAAGACAGTGTAAAAGTAGTATTGGGTGTATTCGTAGATTTGTTTAGAACAACTCTTAAAAATAACACTGATTATTCTCATATTTGAAGAATTTCATTGTATAGGATAACATATGACTCATTTTATATTTCATAATATGCAATTTTTATGATCATCGATGACTTATCAAATAAGAATCGTATATTTATAATATGCAGTATGACGTTTTTTTTTTACTCTAGCTTCGGTTTCCTCGAAGTTAACAATAATTTTATAAATCTATAACTTTTTATGGAAGTTTAAAAAATTTTTTTTTTCATAAAAGCTTACAAAAATTGCACATTACCCTGAGCTAAACAATTAAAATAAAAGTTTGTGATAACAAAAAATGTTATAACAATAAGAGATACATATTTATAAAAAAAAATCGGGCAAAAAAAACTCAATTTAACATTATCTTTATTTATATTTTTAAAAATGTTAAGTCTAAAATTCGTGTTTTGAATAATTTATCGATGAACATCACTTTATTAATGGTTTCAACTTTTTTTGTATTCAACATATCATCACATCCAAACAATGTTATGTATTTTATTTTATTTTATATATTCGTACATTACATTTTGATCAAAAATATAGAAGTTAAACGAAAAATGTACGAGTATATACCTAACATATACTTTTAACTAAATAGCAAATGTAAATTTTCATATCGGAAGAGTATTGGGCATAATAGTAAATGTGTAAATGTAAAATATGTAAGTAGGTTGATGGCATAATGTTTTTTTTTTTGTCACTCAGATTTGTATGTTAATATCGTGTAACAATTGTATAGGTATTTATTTGTTAAAGTAAAGATTTTAAATTGAATTCTAATTCAGAAGTTTTTCAAATATTTTTTTTTTTTTTTTGAATTGTTACAGAAATTATTACAAATATTCGTTTGTAATACATACATATATGTACATACGAATGTCAAATATAAAAATAAGAAATTATTTTAAAGAATTTTGTTTAAAATGCACCGTCATTCATACTTTTGAACGCTAGAAATTATGATTCATTATACTTTCAAAAAAATTTTTTTTGGTTTTTTGTGAATAATTTGTAAAAGAATACAATAATTTTCTTTTATTATATTCTTCTTATTTGTTGCTTTTGAAAATATAAATCACAGTAGTGTTGTTCGCTTCATTGCAGTAATTACTATTTTTAACATTTTTACGACTTTTACTACAAAAGTACTTACTACGAGTACGTCAAGAAATGGTAAAAGTACAAAAGTACAGCAAACAGCTGATTGTTAGAAGAAATAAAATAAAAAGCAAGTAAGAGAGATGTAGTCTAGCTAATCCGATCAACCGTCATAACCTTTCGGAAATGGTTCTTAGGTCCAACCGTACTGGATGATGTAATTAATGGACGTAGAAAATGGGCGAGAGTGCTAAGTTCAGCTATGCCGAATCTATGATAGCCTCCACCTGGGTTTTACGTTTACATTAATATCTATACTTATTGCACGATTTATAACAAATGTAAAAAAAAATGTTTGAAGAAGTAAACAATTTGATAAACTGAATACTGAATTCTTAACACAAACACACTGAATTTATAAAATTTTTTAGAGGTTTTTCCATACAGACAGACAGACGGAGGGACGGACAGTCGTTATAATCGGAAAGTAAACTGATATGTACCCTCTGCGCAAAAAATATTTTAGCTGTGATTCTTATTTTATTCTTGTTATTCTTTAAATAGATTAAGTGAATATCAGGTAACTTCGACTATGACTACAATATGTCCTACACTCTATATTTTTGGAGTGTAGGACAAATTTAATAACGATATACATATACATATATATGTATATACAATAATCTGGATCTTAGGACAATTTAGGTCGTTACTATAGGAGACAAATTTGGTCAAATTATGTATGTTGGCATTTGTTTGCAAAGTATTTGGAAACACAGCCGGACGGGACATATAGTGTTAAACTGACTCAAACATGTCACTATAAACTCATTATAATCTCATAAAATGTAAAATGAAAAATTAAAAATGAAAAACAAAAAATAAAAAATGAAAAATAAAAAATTAAAAGTAAAAAATGAAAAACGCAAAATTAAAAAGGAAAAATTAAAAATAAAAAATGGAAAATGAAAAATAAAAAATTAAAAATAAAAAATAGAAAATGAAAAATAAAAAATTAAAACTAAAAAATGATAAATGAAAAATAAAAATAAAAATTAAAAAAAATTAAAAATGAGAAAAAAAATAATTGAAAAAAGAAAAATAAAAAATAAAAAATTTAAAATTAGAAATTAAAAATTAAAAATTAAAAATTAAAAATTAAAAATTAAAAGTTAAAAATTAAAAATTAAAAATTAAAAATTAAAAACTAAAAATTAAAAATTAAAAATTAAAATTAAAAATTAAAAATTAAAAATTAAAAATTAAAATTAAAAATTAAAAATTAAAAATTAAAAATTAAAAATTAAAAATTAAAAATTAAAAATTAAAAATTAAAAATTAAAAATTAAAAATTAAAAATTAAAAATTAAAAATTAAAAATTAAAAATTAAAAATTAAAAATTAAAAATTAAAAATTAAAAATTAAAAATTAAAAATTAAAAATTAAAAATTAAAAATTAAAAATTAAAAATTAAAAATTAAAAATTAAAAATTAAAAATTAAAAATTAAAAATTAAAAATTAAAAATTAAAAATTAAAAATTAAAAACTAAAAATTAAAAATTAAAAATTAAAAATTAAAAATAAAAAATTAAAAATTAAAAATTAAAAATTAAGAATTAAGAATTAAAAATTAAAAATTAAAAATTAAAAATTAAAAATTAAAAATTAAAAATTAAAAATTAAAAATTAAAAATTAAAAATTAAAAATTAAAAATTAAAAATTAAAAATTAAAAATTAAAAATTAAAAATTAAAAATTAAAAATTAAAAATTAAAAATTAAAAATTAAAAATTAAAAATTAAAAATTAAAAATTAAAAATTAAAAATTAAAAATTAAAAATCAAAAATTAAAAATTAAAAATTAAAAATTAAAAATTAAAAATTAAAAATTAAAAATTAAAAATTAAAAATTAAAAATTAAAAATTAAAAATTAAAAATTAAAAATTAAAAATTAAAAATTAAAAATTAAAAATTAAAAATTAAAAATTAAAAATTAAAAATTAAAAATTAAAAATTAAAAATTAAAAATTAAAAATTAAAAATAAAAATTAAAAATTAAAAATTAAAAATTAAAAATTAAAAATTAAAAATTAGAAATTAAAAATTAAAAATTAAAAACTAAAAATTAAAAATTAAAAATTAAAAATTAAAAATGAAAAATGAAAAATTAGAAATTAAAAATTAAAAATGAAAAACGAAAAATTATCCAGCTGAAATAATAAATACTTTTATATTAGTAGAGCCCCTGTAGTTATTTGCTATAAGTGATACATAGATGTCGCTTTCTGTTTGATTTTAAAAAAGTGCAAAAAAAAAATCTTTAATTGCTAGATGTTTACATATCTCCCCTGTGATCGGAACTCACATGATTTATTTCTTTTAACAAAAGGTGTTAAAAAGATGAGGTTGTTAAAGTACGAAACAAATTTAGGGACCTTGCAAATATTTATAATTGTGTCAATATTTGTAAAAGTGATGTAAGTCAAACAGAAAATTTTTTTAAGTCGAACTATCGTAATAAATAAATAAATTCACCTAACATCCAATTAATTCAACAATAGATCCCTATTATCGCTATCCCACTGACTGACTCATTGATATGTTACGCTGTATGATTAATATATAATTTCATATAATTGCCACTCATACGTCTAAGAGCAGTATCTTGGAGCAGTAAACTTGAATCTTGGAAAGTACTAAAAAAGTGTTTTTTATTTCAAAATACTATTCATAAAAAGTACCATTACTTTAAAGAGTGCTTGTTCTTTAAAAGTACATTTTCTTACAAAAAGTATATTTTCTTTCAAAAAACATTTTCTTTAAAAAAAGTAAAATTTTTTTAAAAAGTACCCTTTATTTAAAAAGTACCACTCCTTTAAAAAGTACCATTTCTCTAAAAAGTACATTTTCAAAAAAAAAAAAAATCTTTAAAAAGTTAATTTTCTTAAACAAATTACATAACTGAAAAAGTACATATTATAAAGTACCAATTCTTCAGAAAGTACTATTCATAAAAAAGTATCATTTAAAAAGCGCCTTTTTCTGTAAAAAGTACATTTTCTTTGAAAAGAACCTTTTCTTCAAAAAGTAAATTTTCTTAAAAAAGTTAAGTTTGTTAAAAAAAAATTTTCTTAAAAAAAGTATATATCTTTAAAAGTACCTATTTATTATAAAGTGTGTTACTTTGTCTTCAAAAAAGCATAATTACTTAAAAAATTAATTTTCTTTAAGAAGCGTTATTTATTAAAAAAGTAAATTTTCTTAAAAAGGGAATTTTTTTTTAAAAGGAGCATGTCTTTAAAAGTAAATTTTCTTCATTATTTTTTTTTTTTAAAGGAGCATGTCTTTAAAAGTAAATTTTCTTTATTATTTCTTTCTTAAGTAAATTTTCTTTAAAAAGTACCATTTCATTAAAAGTTACCTTTTTTTTAAATTACCTTTTTCTTAAATAAGTACATTTTCTAAAACCAATTACCATATCAAAAAGCTCATTTCTTGAAAAGTACATTTTCTTAAAAATTAAAAAAAAACTGGATGTAAAATATTCCCCAGCCATTTTTTATTGTAATTTCAAGATTATGCTTTAATTCATTAAATTTGTTTTATTTAAAAAAAATCCTGATAAAGGAAATATTTATAGATTTTCATAAAGAGTCAATTACACACGGGTTAATTTCAGAAAATAAGTCCAGAATATTTTTTTTTAGAATTATTAAAATATTATCAACAAGATTTATCGAAATTCTTCCAAAATATATATTATTTCCATATTTTTTTAAATATAAATCTCCTTAAATTTGCCCTTTGACCTTAAAGAGGGACAGTTTATAGTGTTTAAATTTAACCTTAATTAACAAGATTGAGAACTTATATCAAGTTGTATAATATTTTGACAAAAGATATTTGAAATATGAAAACACAAAAAAGATGTAGCCTAAAAGTTGAAAAAGTATGAAAAATTAAATTTTTGCTCAAATCCGTTGAAATAAAAACGCTGCCCAAATTAAGAACAAGATACCTACAATATTTGGCATTCTTAATCACACATATTTTGGTTAAAGTCCAATCGTTGATTTCGGTGAATTTCTTGAACAAAATTTTTGAAATAGTAAAATTGGAGATTTTGAAATAGTGCTAAAAATACGTACCGTTTTCACATTAATTTAGAACGGCATAACAGTAAACGAGATGCAAAATACTTTATATAAGATCATTTTGAGATCAGGAGAATGCAAATATGTTGTTGTTGTAAATTATTTCAATGTTTTTAAAGATGTGAGGTTGATTTTCTTAATCAAGTGGCCTGCGGCGCATTTATTGCCTGGGGAACTTATTATAACTTGGCTGTTTTTCAAGCGAAAATATATTTTGTTCTTTTATTAGAAAGATAATTTACTCTAGATTATGATTTATTAATTAATTTAATTGAAAGGCAATTATTAATATAAAAATTTTTGTGAAAAACAAATTTTTTTTGATAATTTTTACATATAACTGCATATTTGAACTTTAAACTCAATGCGCGTCCAGAAAGCATTGCCCGATTCGGCTCAAATTTCCGCGCATTGAAGTTTTAGATCCAGTTGCACAATAATGCGACCCGCACACCTCAAAATTCGACCAAATTTTTTTTTTTCATACAAACTGCTGTCACCCTAATATATATACATATATACTGGTCTCATCTTTAATTCATGACATTTGTATTGACTACTATGTCTAGTTCAAGCTTTATAGGTATTTGCAACAACGGCATCTATGCAAAAAAATAAACATAGTTGATAAACTAAAATCTCGAATTTTCCATATAAAATACAGCTGGAAAATGTAAAAAAATAATTTTCCCTTATTATAAAGATACAAAAAAAAATATAGAAAATATTAAAAATTTTCGATATTTAAGCAATTTTGGGGCACTAGATACAGTTTTTCGGGTTAATTTGTTTTACACTTTTTTTCTCCCAGTCTATAGCTACAATATTGCCAAAGACAGGAAAACAATATTCCAATTGGCTTCCGAGTTATAGTCGTGAGAAAAATTGCATATTCTTCGGAATAATCAAGTTTTTGCCAAAATATACATGAGACCATAAAATCCGAACAGCAGCTATGCTAGCAAAACCCAAATGTGGTTTTGTTAGCTTCGATAAGTACTTCATAGAAAAATTAAAAACTCGAAACTCTCAATAAACTGTCCTTTAACTCTCTCAAATTGTGTTCTCTCGTTAAAAGTTTTTTTTTTGTGTACTCCACCGTTTTTCAGTAAAAAATTATAATGTTTTGCAAAAATTATGACTAGAAGGTTCTATTTTATTTATAATATTGTAGTTATCACACAAAAAATATTTTTTACTTCTATCTGAAAAAGTTTAGCAAAAAATTAAAAAAAATTAAAAAATCATGTTTTTTGTAAAATTAAAAAAATTTAATTTTTGGCAGTGCAATTTTTAAGAAAACGAAATATTTTTGTATATAAAATATATCCGCTGGCTTCTAAATATATTCTTCAGTGATATAAAGTAGTTCAAAACAATTCCAATCATTGGAACATTCACAAGACAACATTTATTGGTTGTATCATTAAAGATGGTTGATATATTCGTTACGCACAAAAGTTGTACAAATACGTGAAATGATTTCCCATCCCAATTCCGTAATATACATAGAAATGAATTGTAAGTCTTCTGAGCTTGAGAAAGTTATTGGGGCAACGTAGAGTTGACGAAATCATTAAATATGCTGGTCTTGAGTAGATATTTATTTTCGATATATTTCAATTACGAAAATATACCTTCCAAATGTTTCGAAAAAATACGGCAATAGACCGCCGTTATTTAGTTATACCGGCGTTATTTAGTTAGACCTGTTATTGACGCCCTAAATATTACATTTGGAAGAGTGCCAAAATTGGGAGATATATGAAGGAGTATTTGGCCAATAAACCAAATACATATATAATGGAGCGCCGGAAACTCCTTGGGCCAATCTAGTGGTCCGACTGCTTAGAGACGTACCGAGATTCCAAAATCACATAATATATTTTGACAATTATTATAATACAGTGTCATTGGTAGAAAACTTGCGAATACTAGGCAGTTGGTACTATTTTGTAATCTTCCCGATGAAAAAGTAATACAAAAGTAATTAGTAAATCCAATATCAGATAATACAGGAAACGAAACGAATACAACCATTAACCATTTGGATATTGGACAAAAAGGAAAAAAACTTTAAATGTGATTTCTTGTCCTCAAATTATAAAAGACTATAATTGCCACATGGGAGGCGTCGATTTGATGGATAGCTCCATGTGTAGGCCGAAAGTTAGGTGTTGTATCTCCTTTTCGACATGATGTGTTATTTCTATTTTATTTATGTTTTCACTTTAGTTTCATTTTCACTTTCAAGTCTATTTTAAATTATAATATGTTAATTAAACTTTTTAAAAATAGAAAAAATATAAATATAAAATATATTTGCATGAAATTTTAGCAGCGTTAATCCCTAGTGTATCTGAAAAGATACAACCACCTTTTTCCAAAGAAATTTTTTAAACTAAAACCGCAATCGTTGTTTTTTGTTATACCAGTTTACTTATAATCAGCCCTGTTCTTGAAACGTTATTTGAATAAGAGTGAATTTAAAATCACATGAAATTGAAATTTTGGGTTTCTTGAAACCACTTTTTTTTTATTTATTTAATGGAAACATATGTTTGAGTTAAGAACCATATGTTTGAGTTAAGAACATATGTTATCTAGAAACCGAGGTGCCATATGGTTCTTTATTCAGTTTCACAAAAAACTTTTAAGTATTTTGTGCATGTTTCTTAAGTTTATAGAAAAAGTATAAAGAAAAATATTTTCTTTTAAAATAACAACTTAATTGTTCATTTAATTGTTTTTGTTCTTCAATTTCATTCAATTAAAAATGACTTTTCTATTTTAAAAAAAAATTTCGATATTCAAATAAATTGGATTTGACTGGCATCACTACTGTTTCAAACATATGCAAAAAAATAAAAAATATGTGATTTGATGAAAATTTTTTTTTTAATTCCTTTTTTGCAATAATTAGTGCATAAAGAATCTATGTTATAATTGAAAAAATTATAATGGAAAATAGATTGTGTAAATAAAAAGTTTTTATTATAGTTATAGAACAACATCATCGCAAAAAATGTGTTTTATTAACGTCGACCACTTATTACGAGTTTTTTTTTTTTTAAATCAGCAGACGTTTTTTAAAATCGTTTTTTTTTTCATAAAATTAATGTCTAATTTTTTAAAATAATGACAAGGTTCAATAAAAAACATGTTAGAGTTTAAATATCAATTAGTTTTTTTTATCTCTTAAGACCTGTTTAGTAGAAAAAAAGGGTATTTATTTTGATTTCACAAAGCCTTTTCTATGTGAATTAAAACGAGAAAAAATATTCTTATTGAAATTAGAGAACAGCAAAAAACTCGTAGATTTAAGAAATTTTTCATTTACGAGTTTTTTTTTTGTGATAGTGGTTTCAAGAAAAGGGGTGAATATATTTTTTTCGTCAAAATCGTTTTCCTCGGGCATTTAAGGGACAATCTTTAAAATAAATTATATATTATTCTGTTTACAAAAACATCTGCGCGGTGTGGTCTTAATTAAATTTTTAATAGTGGTCTGCGATATTTGTCCCACTTGGATCTTCGTACTTTCAGCAGTTCATCATTATTAGAAAACTTCTGAGCGACAACACATCAAAATTCCAAAAATATTTTCAATGCGATTCATGGCTGGCCAATAAAAAACTTGAATTCCATTGTATTTAAGGAAATCCTTTACCAAATTTGAGGTGTGTTTTGGACCATTATCATGGTGAGAAATCCAACGTGGTGGCGGCATAGTACTCGAACACTACTAATGTACGTATAAGTATGTAAGTTTTTATAATAACACAAGTAAGAAACTTATAGTTGGTCTAGACCGACTATACGATACCCTATACCATGGCTTAGATACCCTATCGCTTCGGTCCAACTAATTGGATATAGAAAATAAGCATAAACCAAATTTGGGGGGAATTGTTTTAAATATTTTTGGCTGCAGATATGACAAAGTTCATATCGGGTGCTATATTTATATGGGGACTAGGTCGAGAAATAACCCGATCCTGACCATATTTGGTAAGTCACTTATATTTTGAAAAAATATGTAGAAACCAAATTTGAGAAAAATCTGTGCAATATTTCTGTTTTTTGATAGATTAAAGTGAAGATCGGGAAACAGCTCTATATGGAGCCTATGACTAAGAATTGTCCTATAGGGATTATTTTTGGACTACTGATTAATGAATATAATAAACACATACAAACCCAATTTGACTGAGATCTATATGATAATTTGGATTTTATGGCAATTTATGTCGATTTCATAGGGGTCATTTGTATGGGGACTAGCTCTGAACATGGACCGAATTTCACCAATTTCAATAGCGTTCATCCTATGGCCGATAAAAGCTTATATACCAAATTTCATCAAAATATATTCATATTTGCGACCTGTAGTTTGATTACAAGGTCAACATGGACACACAGACGGACAGACGAACGGACGAACGGACGAACGGACATCGCTAAATCGACTCAGAAAGTGATTCTGAGTCGATCGGTATAATAAAAGATGTGTCTAGGTCAAATATTTTTGGTAGTTAGAAACAGCAGCACAAAGTCATTATACCCAAACCACATAGTGGTATAGCGTATAAATATTCAAGATCTTACTTGTTTAGCACAAGTTATTTATTTGCTCATTTGATTTTCATATTATCATGTTTATGGATTTTTTTTAATTCATATAATTTCACAAATAAAATATAATAAAGTAAGATAATGAGTATGAAAAAAATATAAAAATATTTCTAAAAACTGAAATTGCAGTTGGTGAATCATACCTTTACAATTTATCTCAAATTTCTTATTACATACGTAATAAGAGACTACTTGTAAAATTAAGCCTCCAGTATAATTCGTACTAAAAAAAGTCAATAGTAAATATATTTTCTGAAACAAATTCCACGTTTACAATTAGTCGTAGATGATTTATCATCAGTCAAGGAGTTTTAAAATTATTAGTGAAATGTTTAGGAGACCATAGATAAATTTCCAATCTGATTGTAGTGTGAGCGTCAGTAAAATAATTACTTTAGTTACTCAAATTAAAAGCTTTATTAAAATTAATTCAAGAATTATTTAATAATAAAAAAACATTACACAAAAGTAATACAAAACAGAAATAAATGCATTTTATTTAGAAAATGACCAAATTTTACGCGTCAAAATAAAGTAAACGGCAAACGAAGGGCGACAGAGCTTCAATACAAAAAGTTAACTTTTTAAATTTTTTAATATTTGTTTTTTTTTTTTCATTTGGCCTTAAGCACCTCATTTGAAATAGCCCTTTGACTGATTTTTCTGTCAAGGTTTTCCGTCAGATGCTCAACTGGTTTAAGGTCCGGGGCAGATGATCAAGTGTCAAGTGGCACAGTAGCCACTCTTTCACAACTCTAGACATATACTTTAGATCGTTGCCCTGTTGGAAGATTCAGTTTCCAGCAATGCCTTATTTCTCGATGCTGGGGGCAACATTGTCCTTCAATATCTCTAAGTAATCCATTTTTTCATAGTTGAGTAAATAAAAACAAGATTACCTGTTGGCGCCATAAAGCCTTAAACCATAACGGGACCTCTACCGTGTTTGACAGTATTGTTTACACGCTATATTTTTCGAATTTGCTCTCATCTATATATGTATATGTAACATGTTTTCCCAAAAAGATGGAGCCTTATTTTTGTACTTGCTCTGATTCGCCTCGCGTGGTATTGAACTCGAACTTACTGGTTGGCCTGATGTCGGCGTTATGTTTTCTGATAATTTAACTGCATTTTAGGCTGGATATGTCTTTACTTCTCTTACGACAGCTCTAACTTCAATACCACTAAGCCCCTTTGGTCGTCCAGATCCCGGTTAATCTTCAGCCAGTTATTTTTATTATGTAGTGGTGGTTTCGAAAATTTCACTCAAGGATTTACATTTTTCTTTTAAATCTAATATAATTTTCCGAGTATCAGACGGTGTTTGCTTTCCCATAGTGAGATAACTCTCTTTTACATCTTTTTGTTATTACTAATAAGTAGAAATTAACTTAAAATGATTTTTAATAAAGTAAAGCACGTGATCAGTACAAATTTGTCACAAAAAGTTTAGGTTCTTCCCCGAAATATAAAAAGCGAAGTAAGTGTTACCACTGTTTATTTTATTTTGATGCATAAAATCTGATACATTTTCACTTTGAATGTTTTTGGCGGTGTTGCAACTTGATTTGATTTCATGTTTTATAGTGCGTTTACATCTAAGCAAAATCTAGTAGATTTTAGTTAAAATCTATTTCGAAATCTATACCGTTTACATCCAACTTTTTGACGTTGTGTGAGATTTTGTTTCCACAACAATAAACAGCTGATTGAAATAAAACATATGAACTAGAAATACCAAAAATATTCAAAACAATAGGAAAATGGAAAAAGGAAAATATTTTATTATTATATTATGCATCGAAAATGAAAAAAGCACAAGCTGAAATAGAAATTTTGCGAAAAAAAACATCAGCATTTGTTAAATGTATTGTTTGAACAACAAAAACAAATGCATTTTCCACAATTATTATATAGCAGATTGGAATGAGCACATATAAGTAAATATAAAAAGTTATAACTTTCAATTACTAAATATTTTTTTATTATAGATTCGGTATTTTTATTAATAATTAATATTTTATTTGCTTTTTATTCAACTTGTTTGCTTTTGTTTTTGTTCTTAAAGACAATTTTTCAGTCACTGCGTAGTAATTTTACTACAATGTTAAAAATACACAGTAGTACCATTTGGTATTACCCAAGTTTGACAAGATTTTGTGAGATTTTGCTAAAACCTAGTAACGAGCTAGATTTTGTTTTGTATGGGAATCTAGTACAAGTGAGCTAGATTGTGCTCGAAGTCTCGTATATACTAGATTTTGCTTAGATGTAAACGCACTATTATAGTAGTAAATCTGTAAATGCTCAATAATAATAACTTTGTAATTAGACAATTTAAAGATGTAAAATTGGTGCGTATATTTACACATTTGTCATGTAAAACTGCAGCAATTCTTTTTCGCTTTTAGGTTTTATTTTATCTTCAAATTCTGGTTTCTAAATTCAATTATGTATTAACTTTTTTTTACATTTAACATTTAACAGAAAAAAAAAAAATTGAATACTCTTAGAATGTAAAAGGGAATTTAATTAACATAAAGTGAACGACAAAAATTATTATTAACATTTATTGGTTCTGCTGTAAATTGACACGAAATCTTTTTACTAAATGTACATCAAAATTACTTTCATCAAAACAACTTTATAATTTAATTTTTTGAATAATATTGTTGAACTGTTCCAATATGTTAATATGCAAAAAACTATTTTAATCTGAAAGTGCCTATACGTACGTATTAGTATTACTAGAGAAGTGAATTTTATAAAACAAACCTCGTGCTATTCTGTGCACGTGTTTAACCTTCATGTCATTAATGTTTGAATTGAAATGCTTGTCTATTTCTAATATTATTTAATTGAATTTGCTTCTAATTTAATATATGATTAAAATAAATGTTGTTACTACAATAGTTGTCTATTTATTTAAGTATGTTTGTAGTGATAATGATTGAAAATCGAATAACCTTTAACTTAATATGTATGGGGAGTGTTGGAAGATACATCGTTCACTTTTAGTTTTCTTTTTTTTCGTGTTATAAGGAATTGTTAACCGAAAGTGGTTGTTGTTGCAATAGCAATAACGGAGAAAGATCAAATTTTTTGTTATTGAAAAGAAAATTCCTTAATAACCTTGCAAATTAATGTTCTTTCTTAAAATGACACATGAAATAAATACTCAATTTTATGAAAGTCATTTGCAAATCAAATATGGTAACCAAAACGCATTGCCAAAATTTAAATGACAACATTCAGAACATTTCGTAGGAATTATGTGTAAAATAATAGCAAACAACATAAAGAAGTGTTTACCTTTCTACAGATAAAATTTTTTATAACTTGCCTTTAGTCCATTCGAAATATATCAAGTCCAGTGGTAACGTCTGTTTTATAGCATTTGCATTTCTGAGTGAGACAATTAATGGCAATTTGATATCACACTTTTTGTATATTTGTACATGCATATGTATGTACACACAAAAAAATGTTTTGTTAATATTATCTAAAATTGTTGTATATATAATATTAGGCATTGTCAACATTTCATTTGCTTTGTTTTGTGGGTAATAGTATCAAAAATTGTAGATGATTTCTATGTTCGCAAAAATACCTACAATTATTGCTAAACTGGCTTCAATATTAAATATGTTCATCACTAACACACTTTGCAGTGCTGTATGATTAATATTTAATTTCATAAAAATTATCACTCATACGTCGAAGAGTACATTTACACGATGATTTTACAACCTAACTGAAAATTCTTTTCTTTCGTGTTTGTAGGGGAAGCAAGCAGGGTATTAAAGCAAGAACAGAAACGATTCAAGATTCAAGAAAGCGGTAGCAGCAAGCCGAGACTGCCTCGTTTTTAATTTCAAAGAAATTTAAAAGAAATAAATTATTTTAAATAAATAAACAAGCAGACCCCAGCCCTCGAAATTCGAGTGCAAATTCTAGGAAATTTTATTTTATCATTCAATTTATTTCTTTCAATGTTTTTTAATTTATTTAATTCATTATAAATATTGGTTGAACACACAGAAATAAAGGCCACCTTGTATGCCACCTAAAGGTATTCAAATATTTGGCAATTCACAATTCAAGACAGGGTATGTGTTATGCAATTATTGTAATGAAATTTGTACGTTAACTTTCGTGTTGCATAATGTAAAGTTGATTGTGCACGGATAACTTTCCTCAAACTCAACGAATTTAAGCAGTTAATAGCTCAATAAAAAGAGCTTGATCCACTGAGTGTTCTGAAACGATCAAGATCCATTCATTAGAAGAGGAGCTGTGAGAATTCGAATTGCTTGAGTGAATGTGTCCCATAAGAAATGTACAGGGAAGAATCGCGTTTGAGTATAACTTGAGTAAGGTGGGAGTTGAGTAAATTTCAATGATAGATGACATATCTGTGTCTAAATACCTTTCATTAAAAAAAAAATGAAGGAAATCGGCCGGATAGAACGGCCAGACGGACTGACTTTAGTTTTCATAAATTTTTTTAATATATAAGATTTATTTTATCAAATCTTGATTAAAACATTCTAAAACAAATAAGAAAATTATAGTCGGTCTAGACCGACTATACGATACCCTATACCATAGTTTAGATACCCTATTTCTTCGGTCCAACTAATTGGATAAAGAAAACAAGCACAAACCAAATTTGAGTGGCATTGTTATTAATATTTTGGGCTGAAAAAGTTCATATCGGGTGCTATATTTATATGGGGACTAGGTCGAAAAATGGACCGATCCTGACCATATTTGGTAAGGTCACTTTTTTTTGCAAAAACTTATACAAACCAAATTTGAGAAAAATCTGTGCAATATTTTTGTTTTTTGATAGATTTAAGTGAAAATCGGGAAGCAGCTCTATATGGGGCCTATGACTAAGAATTGTCCTAAAGGGATTATTTTTGGACAACTGATTAATGAATATAATAAACACATACAAACCCAATTTGACTGAGATCTATATGATAATTTGGATCTTATGGCAATTTATGTCGATTTCATAAGGGTCATTTGTATGGGTCTAGGTCTGAACATGGACCGAATTTCACCAATTTCAATAGCGTTCATCCTATGGCCGATAAAAGTTTATATACCAAATTTCATCAAAATATATTCAGTTCATTACAAGGTTTACATGGACACACAGACGGATGGACGGACATCGCTAAGTCGAATCAGAAAGTGATTCTGAGTCGATCGGTATAATAAAAGATGGGTCTAGGTCAAATAATTTTGGTAGTTACAAACAGCAGCACAAAGTCATTATACCCAAACACATAGTCGTATAGGGTATAATGAATGAAAACCCGACATCAGAAGTGGGATTGACTCAAGATCCTCTACAAGCTACAAGCATGAAAAAATTGCGTCTTTTGTTCGAGCAACATCTTCCAGCGTTGATACGTATTTGCCTGAATTTAACCCAGATGTTTGAAATGCTGATGCTCTTTCTTGTGTCGCAATGGCAGACATTTGCATTTCTGAAAAGTCGCCGAAAAAGCATCTTTGATGGATGTCCTAATTCGAGCTCTTAAAGGACAAGCATCTACCAAATCTCAAAACTAATACTTAAATATTAAATCCAGCCAGTGCCGGAAATAAATAAATTTTTCTACATAACGTCTTTCGCAAGTTATTGTGTTCTATACCGAAAAACAGAAAAAAAAATATTTTTGGCAAAGTTTTCGAGATCTGTCGAGCTGTGCAATCAGTTTGCTTTTATCATTTATAGTTTTCGAAATATGCGATATCGTCTTTGTGTTCTATACAACACTTTAGTGACATGCTTCGTAAACTATTTTGTTCTAGTTATATGCAAAAATAGTAAAAAAAAAAAACATTTTTTTATTTTGTTCTATATGCAAGTCTAAATAAAGGCTGTAGTAATTTGGAAATCTTTGCATTTTCTTTCTTTGTTTTAATTATAACTTGCAAAGTTGAGCGTGAAAAAGACAGAGCCATTATATCCAAAGACACCTTAGTAATTTGCTTGACTTACAAATTAGTTTAACATTACCAAAGCGGTTTCTTATATTTATTTTTATAAGAGAAAACATTCTTTAGGACACAGTAAGTTACGATAAATTCTCACGCATCACATTGGTGGATGCGATTGTTGAAAAAGTCACGTGCTAGGAGATTTGGATGAGATTTGAGAAGTATTCAACAATTTCTGTTTGACTAGGGGTACATTCTCTATGCAGCTGTGAATTTCTCACATACCAATGGGCTCGTGTAATAATCTTTGGCATCTCTGTAATTTTTCTATATTAGATGCTGACGTGGTTCTCCATAACTGTATACCAAAGCACCAAATGGTTTTAATGATTGAATTATATATCAGTAGCTTACAATCAAGACTTAACTTGCAATTTCTGGTTATTAGACACGTAAGTTTAACTAATTTTGAGGCGGTCAATCAAGATGTAGTCCAAGGTTGCGGTGTTTACTGATTGTTTATTCGGATTTGAGGGTATGTTTCTCTTCTGAGCGTAAAAGTAACGTGGTTACACTTTTGTTCATTTACTCTTATTTTCCACCTGAATAATCAGGGGCCAAATTACCGGATTCGTTATCGAAATTTTTCGATCGAAATCATTTTTTTATTTCCCAAAATAAAATGTTAAGAATAATTTTTCTTTCTCACAGTTGAAGAATTATGGCCTCTGGTTAAGAAGAAAAGCGAATCGCGGTCGAGCGTTTGTCCGTCTTCAAATATTAAATCAAAATATGGACTTTCGATTGATTTTACTCGATATCGAAAGCGATGATTTGGTACAAAATGAGGTTGTAAGAATGAAGATGCTGTTAGGGATCCTTGTTAATACTCAAAATGGCCGTGTCATCTGCAGAGTTTGTAGTAAGCGTATTTTCATTTGTTGGCATGTCCGATGTATAAAGAATGTATAGAAGCGGACCCAAAATACTGGCCAGCTTTTATATCCTCAGGGGGGATATAAAAGAGAATTTCCTTTTAAGTATATAGCTTTCCATTAATTTATGAGCATTGGAGGTAGTAACTATTTAATTTTATAGAGAAAGCCTTCATGCCAAACCTTACTAGCTTACTAGCCTATGGACTTGCACAATGTTAATATATCTTCTCCTAAATCTAAATAAATAATAAAAACAATTATTGCCATAAAACAGAAACTAAATACATAATTCTTGTCTTAAATTTATATACTAAAACAAGTCCAATATTACAACTAAAACAAGTAAAAAAAAATATAATTGGTCTAGACCGACTATACGATGCCCTATACCATGATATTGAAAATAAGTATAAACAAAATTTGAGTGGCATTGTTATTAACTTTTTTGCCTTCGGATATGAAAAGTTCATATCGGATGTTATATATATATATATGGGGACTAGGTCGAAAAATGCACCGATCCTGACCATATTTGGTAAAGTCATATACAAAGTCATAGAAAAATTTGTGCAATATTTTTGTTTTTTGATAGCTTTAAGTATTTTCCTATAGGGTATATTTTAGGACTACTAATAAACACACACAAACCCAATTTAACTGAGATCTATTTGATAAATGGGATCTTATGACAATTTAAGTCGATTTCATAGGGATCATTTGTATGGGGACTAGGTCTGAACATGCACCGATTTTCATCAATTTCAATTTCCTATGGCCGATAGAAGCTTATATACTTAATTTCATCAAAATATATTCAGACAGGCGGACGGACGGACATCGCTAAATCGATTCAAAAAGTTATTCTGAGTCGATTTTAGTCAAAGTCATTATACCATGACCACATAGTGGTATAGGGTATAAAAATATATATCAGTTAGTTTTTTGTGTGTGTTTCAGCAATCTTAATATATTAAAGTTGAAAGAAATACACATTTTGTTATCGAGGCGGGCTAATTATTTGTTGAAACTGACAATTTTAAGACTTTATAAATAATGTTATCTTGCTCCATAATTCTGTGGTTTTCTAGAATAACCGCGTATGACATAAAGTCAAAATGTTCAGGAGAGCCAAAAAACGTTATATTTGAAATTATGGGCTCAATATAAAGTTTTTAAGACTTTTTATTTAACAGTCCTGTAGATATGGGCAATAAATACTTTATAAAAAATCAAAAATCTTAAGAGGAATAGATCCTAGAGAAGGACGAAAAAATATGTAAATTACACTTAAAGTGTGTGCAGATAAAACAACTTATGTCGTCAAATGTCGTTTTCTTTGAAAAAAAAAACTACCAGTGCAGCTACACATTTAGACATAAATTGTTTGAAAATTGATTTTTTTTCGTCAACAGAAAGTTAACGGGACTTAGGGTGAGAATATAACAACGTATCAAGAATAATAGTGACAACAAATAAATGAAATAAACAGTTTTTATAAGTGGTTATAAACTGAAAAATAATCCAAAATTATTTTTAATTTTTTTTCATTAATAACAACGTATGTCGCTATGTGTCGTTTTCTGAGAAAATAATTTGTCAGCGATCAAACGTAGGTTGACATACGTCGTTAGTGCTGCAAATTAGTTTAATAAACATTTAAGTTACGTCGTTATTTAAAGAAAAAACTCAGAAATGGTCAATATTTTTTTAAAAAAAATTAAACACATTTAAAGAGCGTTAAAAATTATTATATTTGGCATCGTTAACTCAAAACTGACAAAACTGGACATACGCGGTTATTCCAGAAAACCACAGAATTGTGCTATAACTAATTTCGGTCTGAAACATTTGATACGTAAACTTAACATTACTCCTTGAGTATAAGTAACATCAATTTGCAAATAATAAAATTTCAAATTTGGCAAACATATTGGATTTTCCTCGAATTTAGAAGACTTTTATCTCAATATTTATCGCTAACGGTTTAGTAGCCTTCAAATTAAATATATAAAACTGATGTATATGTTTTTAGAGCTTTATACAATTTGTTAAAGGAGGTGGTTTCATTAAGTAGCTTAACAAATGTATCTTTTTCATTATCGGTAATAAAATGTATTGCATCTTTTGTTAATCAAGAGTTACGCAAAGGACATCCTAAGTTGCAGTGATATTTCTCAAACATTAAATAACTTTCTATATTTGTGCAATTATTTTACGCCATTCTTTATTCAATATAAAATATTCTTGGCATACTTTAGAAATGTAGACCAATTTGTTTCTTATTTGATTATGTATTAAGAGCATTAATCTTTATAAATACATATTTGTATAACCCAGTTAAAATGTTGAAATACTTATTCGTATGAAACTAAACAATTATACATTAGGCCTATAACAGTTATATTTAAATTAACAATACTAGGCAACAAAATGAAACAATTTTTATGACACCTGATAACCGCTTTACATATTTTTAATGGGTTATAGTCATCTAACAACAAAAAAACAGTCGAAATTTAAAATTCTGTGGATAAGTTTTTTAAAAACATTTTTTTTTCTCCAGAATTTGGGATTTTTAAAGAGAAAGTTTCACCTATTTTATAACATAACTTAGAACAACTTGACCAATTTTGTTATAAAAAAACATCAACAATATTTAATATTATTTTATTATACACTCAACAGTTTCGGAGTTATTCAGAATGAAATGATGAAAAAAATTTTTACGCAAAATTTAAATATTTTTTTTTTAAATTCATAAAAAAAACTAAAATGATGGAGTTCCATATCATGAAAATCCGGATGCTACGTATAGTGAAGTCGTTTCATCATCCTATGTATCTTTGTCTTCTAGCATGTTTAGCATGTATTGGTCACTTCGTACTCAATATCTCCGAAACTGTTGAGTATATAAAAAATAATATTAGCATAACTTAGAGGTAATTTAAGTTAAACTTTTTCTATCTTTTTTTACTTAAAATTGGTCAAGTTTTTCTCAAAATACCAAATTTTAGAAAAATAAAACTTATGCATAGAATTTTAAATTTCGACTGCTTTTGTAGTTAGAGGACAATAGAATTTTAAATTTCGACTGCTTTTGTTGTTAGAGGACAACAACAGATCAAAAAAATATATTGATTATCCTTGTATTTTGTTTTTGTTGCATAGTGTAATTAAAGATGTTGTCTTGAAAGACAGTACTTTAAAATTATGTTTTTTTTTTTCAAACGTAATTTTGTTTCAAGGCAAATTTTTCCATACTCTTGCTTGTTAAAAAAGAAATTGAAAGCTATACCCCTAATATACATTCACATTGCCACCCCTTGTCTACAAACTAATGAAGATTATTCAAGGTTTTTTGTTTGGGGTGTTTGTTTTACTGTCTGCGTACTTATTGAATGAAATTCATTCTATTCTAGTAAGAATAAATAATTTACAATATCACGTACAAGTTGATTTGATAAGATTAAAAACATGTCAAAGCAATGAAATGTTATGTTTAGAAAAAATGCATTGATTTGCTGGTATCTTCTCACTAATCTATTGCGGCAAACTATTAGCTGGATGATGTCAATGCTTAGCTCCAATCCTTGCCAGGCACTTCAGCTTAATTTCTTCCGTTAGGTTATATTTTAGAATTTCCAAATTAATCGTCTCAATACCAAAATCAATTGCATTCCCACTCTCTCTCTATTATAATGTTATCAATAAAACTGACTTAAGCATATTTGTCCAAAAGTATTGTTGTCGTCGTCATACTTAGTTCAAGTGTTTTTTTATAACCTCCACACCACAGTGGCACAGGGTATATATAGGTTTGTCATTCCGTTTGTAACGCACCGAAAAACCAATTTTCGACCCCATAAAGTATATATATTTTTGATCCTTATCACAGCTCGAGTCGATATAGCTATGTCCGTCTGTCTGAAATCACGCTTATTTACAAAATGAACCTTTTACCTGGGTAAGGTTACGATAATATCATTTGACTTTATTCCCACCAGGTTGGTATTTAAAATGGGGTAAATCGGGCATCATTGTGATGAGATATGAGCAAAAATTTGTAGACACCTCTAAAAAAAAACAAAAAAGAAAAACAGTGTGTTTGTAGTAATATTTTAGTGGTTGAACATAATTATTGTACAACAACATTCACAGTTCAAAAAAGACACAACAAAATGATGCAGACATAACAACAAACACAACTACCTTGACGTATGTTAGTAGTATTGCCACATATTTTTATCGTTGTCACGATATCATAAAAAAATCGCCAATATGAATGAAAAAATATAATCCCTAATGAAAACGGAAAAATGGAAAATAAAACTTAAAAATAAAATTGAAAAATTAAGTATTAAAAATTGAAATTTAAAAATTAAAAATTAAAAATTAAAAATTAAAAATTAAAAATTAAAAATTAAAAATTAAAAATTAAAAATTAAAAATTAAAAATTAAAAATTAAAAATTAAAAATTAAAAATTAAAAATTAAAAATTAAAAATTAAAAATTAAAAATTAAAAATTAAAAATTAAAAATTAAAAATTAAAAATTAAAAATTAAAAATTAAAAATTAAAAATTAAAAATTAAAAATTAAAAATTAAAAATTAAAAATTAAAAATTAAAAATTAAAAATTAAAAATTAAAAATTAAAAATTAAAAATTAAAAATTAAAAATTAAAAATTAAAAATTAAAAATTAAAAATTAAAAATTAAAAATTAAAAATTAAAAATTAAAAATTAAAAATTAAAAATCAACAATTAAAAATTAAAAATTAAAAATTAAAAATTAAAAATTAAAAATTAAAAATTAAAAATTAAAAATTAAAAATTAAAAATTAAAAATTAAAAATTAAAAATTAAAAATTAAAAATTAAAAATTAAAAATTAAAAATTAAAAATTAAAAATTAAAAATTAAAAATTAAAAATTAAAAATTAAAAATTAAAAATTAAAAATTAAAAATTAAAAATTAAAAATTAAAAATTAAAAATTAAAAATTAAAAATTAAAAATCAACAATTAAAAATTAAAAATTAAAAATTAAAAATTAAAAATTAAAAATTAAAAATTAAAAATTAAAAATTAAAAATTAAAAATTAAAAATTAAAAATTAAAAATTAAAAATTAAAAATTAAAAATTAAAAATTAAAAATTAAAAATTAAAAATTAAAAATTAAAAATTAAAAATTAAAAATTAAAAATTACAAATTAAAAAATTAAATTTTCCTAGCTAATTCAGATAAAAATATTTTAAAATTTGCTTATTTTTTTAAATATGTATTAATACATATGTATCTGGAAATTTTTAGCCAAGAATTAGTTGATTTTTTTTTTGAATTACCGTATGACTTCTAAGGTCTCAAAACATTCGCATAGGGATTAAACTTTGGGTGTTATAACGCTGGCTGCGTTAAATAATGAATTTCATTGGTGTTCTATGAAGTACTTAGGAGTTTTCTACTCTAGCGAAAGAAAAATAATGCCATTTTTATAGTAACTAATTCTTTCTATAGAAGACACGATCATTGTTTTTTATAACAAGAAATACTAATAGAAACTGGCCAACAAGAAAAGCAATTAACTTTAAATTTAAATGCTATTCGAAATTAAAATTCCAGTACCGACAGCAGTTTTTAAGTGGTAGCCGTACCCAATATTGATTGTAATATTGAATTTAAGATGCAGGTGGAGGGTACAAAAAATTCGGCACAGCCGAATTTAACACTCTTGTTTTATATAAAAATATACAATTAAACAAATTCAGTCGAGGAAACTTACAAATTAGCGCCGACAAATGAACTACGAGAATTGTGTGGTGCTGTCGGCATAAATAATCGAAAAACGTGATATAAACTGACTCTGATTATATGTTAAAATTTAGTAACAAGCGCAAAAACGTAAAAAAAAAGTGAAAAACAACAACAAACGTAATTAAAAAACAAAACTTTTTTAATAGCCAGCAGGTTGAAGAAGAGAATCACTGACACTCTTTATTTAATATTTATTTATTTTGCAATATTTGTTCTTATCTATTTTTAGTAAATAAAAAAATATGACAAAAATACCAGAAAACAAGAGTAATTGTGCTTTATTTAGCTCTTTGGGACGAATACCTTAATACCCTAAAAAAAGTTATTTATTTATTTATATATTTAACAATTATAACAAATTATTGAGGAATATCATTAACAACTCAGCTTTCTTCTTGCTATCAGGTTATTGTATAAACAGAAAAATAAAATAAAATTTGGTGAATATAAAAATTTTATGATATTTGTTTATTAAAAATTTTTGAAGAACATAAATTAAAATAGAAATAGCGGAATAATTATTATCATAATGAAGAAAAAAATAAATGTATTTTTTGATTTTATACGTATTTTTCAAAACAAAAAGTAATTAATTTAAAAAATTTCTTAATGCCAATCTATGTAAGAAAAAATAATATTTGTTTTAAAACAATGAATGAAGTTTATTTTAAATATTATAGATATTTCCGTAAAATAATTATTTATATGCCAAAAAATATCCATGGGATATTAAAAAAAAAAAAAAAAGAAAATACTTAACAGTCAATTTATTTTATTTTTTGAAAATAGTTTTACCGAAATCTTCAAAAAAATCTTCACATCATTTTTATCAGCAAGAACATTTTTCAATGATGTGAACTTGGTGTTTTTAGTAATACATTGGCAGTCAACTCAAGTTTGTAAAGTAGATTAGGATGCCAATTTTATTCTAATCTCGCAGATTGGACATACAAAATACAAAATGACAATTGCCAATGAACTTGATTTGTCACTAAACTACTTTAAAAAAAATACTATTTCTAAACGACTATGCCCCTTCATACTATACAATTAATGCAACTGTGTGCTTTTTCCCCATCTGAATAGTGTTTTAATATTGTATAGCTACAAAAACTCACAATTTGTAATAAAAGAGTATAAGAGATAATTATTTTATCTATACTAAAGTTAATTTAATATAATTTATAAATTAAATCTAAATACTTTTAATAAAAAGAAAATTACAAAAAATACTATTTAAATTTGTTCGCAAAAAACGGCGTTTTTATTATTGAAAGTACGCAGATATTAGGGCACTGTTACACGTTCAATATACATATATTGACCCTGATCCAAATAACACAACATATCGCACCTGTACCTCTAAAGTGAGTCAACTCAAAATTTAAAAATTTTCAGTAGAGGCTAAAAACGGTTTTTTTAATATTTACTATAAAATTTAAAAACAGTTGTTTCATTGTAAAGAACTGCGAAAAATAAATATTCAACAGAAGCTGTTTTTGCGATTTTTTCAGTGATCAGCAAAAATAACAATTCTTTTGAGTGGAACTCAAATATGTCTGTTTAGTGGATTCTAAAAAAGCTACTCTTATAACACAAAGAGGGTTATAACTGTATTTCTTTTGCGAAAGACTAGAAAAATCGATGTAAGATTTTTACAGTGGATAGATATGACCACTGTATATCGTTTTCTTGCAAAAAGTGAAAATTGGAAAATTTTGAGTTGACTCACTTTAGAGGTACAGGTGCGATATATTGAACGTGTACCATGCAGTATTGATGGATCGCGATCCATTTCAATGGATTTCAGAATAGGAGGCCATTCTGCGATATGGAATGCGATTCAAATATCACAGTATACAGTGGCAAAGATAAGTATACATACCCCATATCAAAATTGCTTTTAGATTAGGTCGAAGCTATTTTACCAGCAACAACTATGTTACATATTCTCTTACAAATTTGAGAACCTAAGTATTATGTTTTTTGTTGTTCCAATTTGTTGTTGTTTTTATAAAAATTAAAGAATTGACATTATTAAAACACAGAAAAGTATATATGTATGTATACTCTTATTGTTTTGCACATATTTGCTTCGTTCGTATGAACGAAATCCGGCTTGGATTTGTTAGAAATGAGTCCCAAAACTAAGGAAATCAACTTAAATATAAGAAAACTTATTGAAACTTAAGGAATTATAAAAGTAATAAAAACAATAATAACGAGTTAAGCGACATATATTGAGCAAAATATATAAAAATCAAAAAAAATTTTAATTAATCTTTGGTCACAACAAGTCTATGGACCAAGTTTCAGATTGATTGGATGAGGGTGAATGGGGGCTTAAATCACTCCGGGACTGGGCGTGACTATGCGTGACTATCTTTAAGTTAATATTTGGTGACAGCAAGTCTGTGGTTTAAATCACTCCGTGGCTGTGCGTGACTATGCGTGACTGTGTGTGACTATCTTAAAATTAATCTTTGGCCACAACAAGTCTATGGACAAAGTTTCAGATCGATCGGATGAGGGGAAATGTGGTTTAAATCACTTCGTGACTGTGTGTGACTATCTTAAAATTAATCTTTGGCCACAACAAGTCTATCGAAAAAGTTTCAGATCGATCGGATGAGGGGAAGTGAGGTTTTAATCCCTCTGTGACTAAGCAAGTCTATCGACCGAGTTTCAGATCGATCGGATAAGGACAAATGGGTTTTAAAGCACTCCATGGCTGTGCGTGACTATCCATAATCTATAGTCACAACAAGATTATGGTCCAAGTTTCAGATCAATTAGATGAGGGGAATGGGGTTGCCCCATGGCAGACAGACAGACAGAGAGTATGAGTTAAAAGAAAGTTTAAAAACAGCTGTTGAATTTGCCAAAGATATTGAAAATGCTTCGATTGTCCAATCAGAATCTGCGTCAGCTACTAAGAAGCAGTGGATTTCATAGCCGAGTTCCCCGAAAAAACATATATTAGTGATATAAATAAATCAAAAAGGCTCCAATTTGCTAAAAAGCATATAACTTGTGATGAAGACTTTTGGAGGAATATGTTCTTCAGTGATGAAAGCAAAATGTTTGGCGAAAATGTAACGAAGAGCTTAAACCTATAAAACTTGCTACCTAAGTAAAGTATGGAGCGATGGATCGCTTTACATATTTGAACGGTTAATATAAATTATTCGGTAAACAAAATCGTTCTTTCTTTTGAAAACTCCTTTTTCTGGAAGCTGGTACTTCCAACAAGACAATGACACGAAGCACACTGCAGCTGTTGTAAGAGAGTGCTCAAACAGCTTCATTCTCCTCCTCAGTCGCCTGACTTAAACACCATAGAAAATTTGTGGGACGAATTAGAATTCCGAATTAGAAAAACCGCTACAAAAAATAAGCTGGACCTAAAAAATGCTCTTATTTATGAATGGTGCAAAATTTTCGCAGAAACGAGAAGCAAACTTGTGTATTCCATGAAAAATATATTAAACGCTGTTTTAGAAAGCAAAAGTTGAGCAACCAAATATTAATATCTATAATATGTTGTAAATAAATGTTTTTTGTTTTATATATAAAAGGTGTTAGTTGTGTTATATTTTGGCAAATAACTATGAAAAGTAATTTGTATGCTAGTAAATTTCATACAATTTTATAAAAAATGCATTTTTCTATGGAGTATTAGGATGGCCCTTAATAAAAAAAGTATTCAAACTCTAGGTCTCACCGCCTAGAAATATGCGAATAGCAAACAAAATGAGAAATACAAAGTTTTGGGCCAATCAAAAAACATTTAGTCGTGCCTCAACACGATTGAAAATTTCAAGTGTTTACGAAAGTTTCGTTCTATAGTTTACTTTTTCCGACAAGTTGTTATATAATTCGGGATCAGTATTAAATTATCCTTTTCAAAAGCTATAGAAGTTCAAAATCGAATAAAACCCCGCCAAGAAATAGCAAATGGCCCAGACCACTTTTGTGCTAAAAAAAACTAGCTCATGAAATTTGATGGCATTTTTTCAACTTTGAGAAATTGATTAAAGCCATAATTTCTTTTTGGTCTCTATACTTATAAGTACTCAGATATCAAGTATTGTTTTATTACCTCGTTATTAACCTATTGCGCATTGAGACCGAAAATGGGACATTTTTTTGATAAAATTTTGAAAACTCCTTTTTCAAGTTTTAAAAAATTTTCTTAAACAAAATTTAAAAAACTGGATCTAAAACTTTATGGTTTTGTTAAATACATGGTACAGATTAACTGTGTGAATTTTTAAGTAAATCCCTATGTCAGGATTTTTTTGACAAGGATTTTATTTTTGCGGATTTTGAGAAAAACGGGATTTTAGTAAAATATTCTGTAAATGTACTCTTTTCTAAATACCTACTTTGTATCAACAATTCATCACTTTTCTACTTTTAAATGTTATATTTTATACTAATAGCCTAGGGTTTCGGAAAAAATAATATGACCCCATTAACCCTTTTGGAATTGGGGTCACATATGACCCCAAGCTAATAAAACTTAGAATCCAGATTAAGTTGATTAATACTTTTAATTTGTTTACTAAAAAATAGGTTTTTTTTATTTCAAAAAAGTTTACAGTTTTTTTGCAGTAATTTTAAAAATGATTTTGTAGCTCATTTTAATCATACAGCATACGTCAACCTTTCGCGGTGCGAAATTACTTAATTTTTCGTACAATTAATATATAATTTACAAATTTAGTTACATATATATACATATAAAAATGTATTGTATGAAAAACGACAAATGTGTACTTATGTAGTTTAGTTTTTAAATTTGTAACTAACACATTTTTAGTCAAAAAAATTCTTCCTGTTATAAGAGTGCCCGCGAGCAGAGGTTGACTAACATTTTAAAAAGCTTATTTAGTTAATTCAACAAAATTAATACCAATAGCGAGGAGGTAAATGTTTTTTATTTTGGAAATTAAATTATCTTATCTTCTATACACAAAAAAAAATGTCATCTAAATTTTTTTTTTTTATAAAATCAACGTCAAAAGTATGTTTAAGTCAACAAAAACTACCATGATTGTTAACTGATATAAATTAAATATTTAAAATAGTGTATTACTTTTGAGGCTTTATAATTTTTTTGTGTGCATCCATTTATAAATGTACGATCAGAGCAAACCCCGCCCTGATAAAGAAAACGCAACAAATTTGGGGAAAATGTTCTTTATTTTTCCATTTAGCTCGATACAATTTTTCCAGTAATATTCAATAGCTTCAATACTTCGTTTATAGTAAGAAATGTCAGCTCCTTCAAATAGTCATCAATCGCAGACTCCACCTCTACATTGTTGGCAAATCTTTTACTACCAAGCTATGTTTTTAAGTTTGGAAATCGAAAATAATCTGAGGAGCTGAATCTGGCGAATAATCAATTTCAACTTTAGTTAATCGATTTTGCATTGTCTTGATGAAACAACACTTTCCTTTTCCAAATGTTGCCTTTTTTTTTCTTAATTTCGTCACTGCAATAAGAAGATAATCAAAAAAAAATTATCCCACGCTCATTCCAAAAAAAGATGCCATAACCTTGTCTGCAGATGCAACTGCCTTCGCCTTCTTTGGATACGATTCTCCTATTTCAGTCCACTTTTTTGACTGTTCCTTTGTCTCAGATGTGAAGTGGTGGACCATGCGACACCAATGCCTATAATTCAGCTAGCCCATAATTTCAACTAGCTCACGCACCTTCGTCCAATACCATTTAATGGATTTTCTTAATCGTTTCTGGCGTGGCCACCACAATTGATCGACCACAACGTTGTTCGTCTTGTCAGCTCGTACGACCTCGTTTAAACTCTGCCACACAATATTTTATGGTTGTAAACGAAAGAGCAGACTCCTCCCCAAAGTATGGAATTATATAATGGTGACTAAATTTTTTTTATTCATGTTTACAAATTCACTGAGATCGTTTACTTTTTATGGCTAAAAAAAAAAATGATAAACAGCGTGGTGTATGCAAACTTAAAACTATAAGATCATATTAACCCATTCGATCCCACTGTACTCGCTTGAGTACAAATTGAAGTGAAAAACAAATTAAACACATCTATGTTTAAATATTTAAAATAAAAATATTAAGATACATATTGTGAAAAGTTTTATTATTCTCTATAAAAATAAAAAATCTTATTTTCGATCTTTATTTTAATTTTAATGATTGAGTTTGAAAATATTCAGGCTCAAGATCAAATGTTTTTACTTTAAATAAAGCAAAAACATTGGCACATTTGTTTCAAAAAATTTATCTATATTCTGCATGACAGGTTATACAGCTGTTTCGGGAAGAGTCACCAACCCTCATCAGTAACCAAAAGCAGTAGATAGTTTGTTTGGTAAAAAGATAAATTCATATATATTTGCTGAAAACAACCAAATGAGAATTCAAGCAAAAATTATACTGTTTAAGCCTCTTTCAATATATGCGTTATTTAAATTAAAAACATTTGATCTTGAGCCAGAATAATTTCAAACTCAATCATTAAAAATAGAATCGAAATAGAAAAGTTTATACTTATTTTGCGTTTTCAAACTGGCAACACTATTTTCATGCACTCGCATGTTATTGTGATATCTATAATATTAATAGGCTAGGCGATTTCTTGTGACTCATGTTTTGTTCTACCGTTTTATCCCGATTTTGACCAAACGTATATTATTTGAAAGGTATTTCTTTTTAGCCGATTTGCAGATTTTCAGATTTTTTAATTTTTCCTTTATTTTGAGTAAATTGCATTTAAAGTTGTTACTAACACATACATTAAATTATACAATGCTATGTCCCAATAAACATTATTTGCTATCAACTTGAGGTGCATTTGAGATCAAATACATTTCTCAAATCTCCAACGTTAATTCTCAAATGCACCTCAATAGTCCGATTATAGTCTTCTCAACTTAAAAGGCACATTTTTTATATGGTGATTTTCTTAGTTATCAAATTGAGAAATTTGTGATTCTCAACTTGATAGCAAAGAAATTTCTCGAATCGGTATCAAATGAAGGTACGGAATTGCCATATTAAAAAAATTATACTAATTTTAGAAATGAAAACAATGTACTTTTTTTAATGTTTCAATTTAATTTCATTACATATTTAACATTATTATGTACATGTTAATATTTTTACAAATTTAGAATTAAAAATAAATGAATTAATTATTTGTACATTTTATGAATATTAATATTAAATATGCCTTAAATAAGAATTTAAATTAAAAAATTCGACAAAGAGTAGAAATAATTAAAATATATCATTTAATTATTTGTACTTTTTTGGCATTTTTTAATTTAATTTATTATTTATGACATATTTAAATAATATCTCAAACTTAACACAAATCGTATTCAAGTTGAAAAATGTTTGGTCTCAAGGGGAGAAAAGTGTTGGATATCCAATTGAGAGTTAAAATATTTCTCAAAGATTGGAAAAAGTGTTCAGTCTCAAGTTGAAAGCAAGTTGAAAGCAAACAAGGAGAAAAATTGTTCAACTCAAGTGGAGAATTACATTGGACATCAATTTGAGAACTTAACTTTTCTCCAACATTGGAGAAATAATATTTCAATGCATACTGGGGTGTGTGTTTAATAAATTTGTTAATGTGTTTATAATAAAAATGAGTTTTTTTTTGTGCTGATTTATGAAATGGCTATAATTAATTAATTTAATGAAAAAATAAAATCCTAGAATTTGCGCTCGAATTTCGAGGGCTGGAATCTGCTAGTGTATTTAATTATTGTACGGATAACTTGTGAATCTGTCAAATTTCGATTGATTTTTAACTTTTATTATTTTATAAAATGGTTTTAGACATGATGCAAAATTTCATAAAAATGTTTATTAAACTTATAAAGGCTAGAAATAACATTAAAATGGATATACAATTTTTTGGATAGCTTTTGTAATATTTGATTTTGAAAATAATCGAACACCCGGTATGTTTAAATTTTATATACATCATCTTTAATTGTTTTTATATTTGTTTCTGTTGCAAATTTATGTATGTATATATATTTTTCTTTTTTGAAAAATAGGTGGGTCCAAAAAGAATTTAAAATATATTAGCATGTTAAGAAGAAAACTTTTGACATAAAATATTTAATAAGCTTGTGTTGATGTTTGTAACTATCAATAATACTTTACATAGGCACACCTCTTATAATAAATGTAAACTCTAAACCGCTTTCTTAGTCGATTTTTTATAATTATTCTTTATTTTTGGTTTGGATGTACATATCTTTAAAATATCATATTACTAGCTAATTCAGATAGAAATATTTTAAAATTTGCTTTTCTTTAATTTAATATCTGGAAATTTTTAGCCAAGATTCATGGTTTTTATTACAAGAAATTATAAAAAACTGACCAATAAGAAACAAAATTTAAAAACTAAATTTAATTGGTGTTCGAATTTAAGGTTTCAGTTTTAAAGTGGTAGTCGTAGTCAACATTTGTTGTAATATTGAGTTTAAGACGCTAGTGGAGGGTGTCAAAGATTCGGCACGGCCGAATTTAACTTGTTTAAATATATTTTAGATATTTTGACTAAACAAAAATTAACCACTATATAGATACTAAAACGATATTTGTTATCTTTTAATGTTGTGTTACCACAAACATAAAAAATCGGTTGTTAGCAGCACCAACAAAAATTTGTTTTTATTTATAAACAATTAAACGAGGTGGTTTCTATTCATTCCCCTTTATCTATTTTTGTTGTACATTCTTTTTCGATTTATTGTTTTGCTTTCAATAAGAAAATAAAATATGTTTTTAGTTTGCATTGTCAACTGCTGGCAGTGTATGATTCAATTAAATTGTGTAAATTATTGTTAAGAACACATCTTTCAAGAACAAATACAGTTGATTACTAAGTATTTATGAAATATGGAACTTTTTCAGTAAGTTTGTTAAATGTAATTTTGCGATTTCTGTAAATTAACAAAAAAAAAATAATCACATATTTAAATGGGAAACTCGTGGTAATTCCTTTGTCTTCAACATTTAGAGAATAATTTTTATTTAGACTAAACCACAGATTGACATGGTGCTATCTATAACTTTTATAATACATCGGTCGTTATTATACCAAATATAAAATACAAAATAATTTTGTGCATGAGTTTTTGAGCAGATCAGTATATTTTCTATGAATTAAACCCCTCTGTTTGTTTTTGGAGCAAAGCGGGCGTGTGGATACAGTGGCAGTACAACGGGTATTTATACAGTATTTATACGATATTATTTTAATAATTAATATTAGTTTGACTGTCTCAATTAGCGAGTTGTTTGCAAAATATTAAATTTAAAAACAACAAAAAGTTTCTGTTTAAGGCCAGTTTACATTATCACACTTTGTAATACGACCTGTCAAAAAGTCGAGTATTATGAAAAAGTCGTATCATCTAAAAAGCTTATGTTATGAAATTGACAGCCTGTAGGATTTTATTTTCCAAGTCCGATGGTTTGAGAAACATTTCTAAAAACTTGCCATTTTCATCGGACCATAGTTGTTTTTTTTTTTTTTTTTTTTTGTAATATTAAAAAAAGGTAAACAAAAACAAAGAAAGTGGAAATAAAATCTATATTTCAAAATAAATTTGATTTTTATTCATAAGACTTGAGTGTGATGGTGTAATTGGCATGCAGAAATGATGTCGGTACGACTTTATGACAGTCGGATGAATTTCATCAGATTTTTATTTCGCAAACTCATACGACTGAGTGGTATCGTGTAAATAGGCCTTTACATTGTGTTGTACATTTTATTGTTCTCTTTCTGTATAACGGCATTACACAGAGTCAGCTTAAAAAAACGGACACATCAAAAACTACAATTAAGTAAAAGCTGTACGGTATGAAAACTGATTCTTAACCACACTGCTCGTAGGCCTGACTTTTAGGTGAGTGTATTAAAGCACTGACCAAAAAGTGCAAGTACGAGTGTATGTGACATAGACGCAGGTTCGAACCTCACGGCCGCCCTAAGTAGAAAAATTTCATATAGAAACAATCTATTCAATTAAAACAACAATTTATCAAATTGAACATCGCTGGTGAAGGTTGAAATGGCAGAAACCGGTCCGATTAAGAATAAAGTGTAGTTATGAATTTTAGAAATATATGCTTTCTTCTGCTCTACCACGCACCATTGAGAACAGCTTATGTATATTTTCATGTACCGCTACTATTATATTCACCACAACTGTACATATACATACATATATCTCATTTGTTTGCCAGATACATATTTTTGGAGAAATTAGAAAAAACACTGAGCTATCAGTATCAATCAATATATGAGTGTTAAAAAAATATTGAAATATCTTAATTTGTACCGATTGATTTATTTTTGGGTGTTAATATTAAATAAAAAAAATCCTTAAAACTCATTACAAAAAAAAAACAAAAAAATATAAAGGAAATTGAAACATAAGACCAAAGATTCACATGCAATTTTAACTACTTCCATTTTCAATTTTAACGAAATATTGTACGTGAGGCCAATCTCTATCAAATTATAGAACATTGTTTTTGATGGTTTTCTAAGTTTTTTCGTTTTCTGTATTATTTATTTTTTTTGTACCCTCCACACCTAAGTTTTTTCGTGGTCTGTATTATTTTTTTATACCCTTCACACCTCAGTGGCAGAGGGTATATAT
This sequence comes from Cordilura impudica, assembly GCA_963682025.1. Taxonomy (NCBI): domain Eukaryota; kingdom Metazoa; phylum Arthropoda; class Insecta; order Diptera; family Scathophagidae; genus Cordilura; species Cordilura impudica. The sequence continues at coordinate 10,899,235 of OY821519.1, forward strand.
ATGTAAATAGGTTTGTCATTCCGTTTGTAACGCATCGAAATAAATTCCTGAGACCCCAAAATCATATATTTTCTTGATCATTATAACAAGGGAAGTTGATTTTCCGATGACCGTCTGTCTGTGGAAATAACGATCACGCCGTCAATATCTAGGCTAGACCGTTCATTTTTGTATGAAATCATTTATTAACATCCCAAAGGAGTTGCTATTTACGATCGTCAAAATCAGTCAAAGGGTTCACGAGTTATGAATGAAACTTTGAAAAAATGAAATTTTTCAGAGTGTTTGTTGTTTTTCTTAAGATATGTTGTATATGTTGTAATTCTTCATATTGTTGAAGTCATTACAGTTGTGTGTATATTAATACTGCACGTGTCTCATTGGCCTAAGCAAGTTTTGCCACACATTTTTTTATCATTAAAATTAAATATGAAAAATTAAAAATTAATAAAAATAAAAAATAAAAATAAAAGTTAAATATTAATAATTAAAAATTAAAAACAAAAAATGGAAAATGAAAAATGTAAAAAGAAAAATGGAAAATTAAAAAATGGAAAATGAAAAATGGAAAATGGAAAATTAAGAATGAAAAATGGAAAATGGGAAATTAAAAATGAAAAATGAAAAGTGAAAAATGAAAATTGAAAATAGAAAAATGAAAAATGGAAAATGAAAAATTGAAAATGAAAAATTAAAAATGGAAAATGAAAAATGGAAAATTAAAAATGAAAAATTAAAAATGAAAAATGGAAAATGAAAAATGGAAAATGAAAAGTGAAAAATGGAAATAGAAAAATTAAAAATGGAAAATGAAAAATAGAAAATGAAAAATGGAAAATGGAAAATTAAATTGGAAAAAAGTGGAAAATTAAAAATGAAAAATGAAAAGTGACAAATGAAAATTGAAAAATGAAAAATGGAAAATTTAAAACGGAAAATGGAAAATTAAAAATGAAAAATGAAAAATTAAAAATGAAAAATTAAAAATGGAAAATGAAAAATTAACAAGTAAGAAAATTATAGTCGGTCTAGACCGACTATACGATACCCTATACCATGCGTTTAGAAACTCTATCTCTTAGGCCCAACTAACTGGACATAGAAAATAAGCAAAAACCAAATTTGAGTGGGATTTTTATTAATTTTTTTGGCTGCAGAGATGAAAAAGTTCATATCGGATGATATATCTATATGGGGACTAGGTCCAAAAATGGACCGATCCTGATCATGTTTGGTAAAGTCTCTTGTATTTTGCAAAAATATATACAAACAAAATTTGAGAAGAATCAGTGCAATATTTTTGTTTTTTAATAGATTTAAGTGAAGATCGGGAAGCAGCTCTATATGGGGCCAAAGGGATCATTTTTGGACTACTCATAAATGTATGTAATGAACGCATACAAACCCAATTTGAGTAAGATCTATATGACAATTTGAATCTTATGGCAATTTATGTCGATTTCATAGGGGTAATTTGTATGGGGGCTAGGTCTTAACATGGACCGATTCTCACCAATTTCAATAGCGTTCATCCCATGGCTGACAAAAGCTTACGTACCAAATTTCATCAAAATATATTCATATTTGCGACCTGCAGTTTGATTACAGAGTTTACATGGACACACAGACGGACGGACGGACGGACGGACATTGTTAAATCAACTCAGAAAGTGATTCTGATTCGATCGGTATAATTAAAGATGGGTCTAGGTCAAATATTTTTTGTTGTTACAAACAGCAGCACAAAGTCATTATACCCAAACCACATAGTGGTATAGGGTATAAAAATAGAAAATGGAAAATTAAAAATGGAAAATGAAAAATGGAAAATGAAAAGTGAAAATTGAAAAATTAAAAATGGAAAATTAAAAATAGAAAATGAAAAATGGAAAATGAAAAATTAAAAATGGAAATTGAAAAATGGAAAATGGGAAATGAAAAATGGAAAATAAAAATAAAAATTAAAAATTAAAAATTAAAAATTAAAAATTAAAAATTAAAAATTAAAAATTAAAAATTAAAAATTAAAAATTAAAAATTAAAAATTAAAAATTAAAAATTAAAAATTAAAAATTAAAAATTAAAAATTAAAAATTAAAAATTAAAAATTAAAAATTAAAAATTAAAAATTAAAAATTAAAAATTAAAAATTAATAATTAAAAATTAAAAGATAAAAATTAAAAATTAAAATTTAAAAATAAATAATTGAAAATTAAAAATTAAAAGATAAAAATTAAAAATTAAAAATTAAAAATTACAAATTACAAATTAAAAATAAAAAATTAAAAATTAAAAATTAACAATTAACAATTAAAATTTGAAAATTAAAAATAAAAACTTAAAAATTACTAGCTAATTCAGATAAAAATATTTTTAGCCAGGAATCAGTGTTTACGCATAAATGTCGTAAATAAAAACAAGATTTATTTTTAATTTTTTTGTAATTTAAATTATAAGGGTTTTATTTTAATTTAATTTTATTTATGGTTTTTCACAAATTTTGGTTTTTTTGCATTTCTAGGTTTATTCAAAGTTTTAATTTTTTTCAATAGTTATTTAATTTTATAAGAAACGGTTTAAGTAACAATTCAAGAATAGAAAGTTTTTAGTTTACAAAAATTATTTCTGTTGATAGAATTCAAAGTTACTAGGTTTTTATTTTACATAAAGAAGTTCTATTTTTTTTGTTTTGTTATTCACTGCTCACACACTATTTAGGTTCAACTGTCTTTTTCAAAGGTTTACTAAAGATTAATTTACAAATAACTAAGTAAAAAAAGATGAGCAAAGAGAAATAACAATTATCTTTTTTAGTGATGGAATATTTTTGATATTGGGGCATTTGAAATTGGTTAAATTCGGTACATGTTCAGACCTAGTCCCCATACAAATGACCCCTATGAAATCGACATAAATTGCAATAAGATCCAAATTATCATATAGATCTCTGTCAAATTGGGTTTGTATGTGTCTATTATATCCATTAATCAGTAGTCGAAATAAAATCCCTATAGGACAATTCTTAGTCACAGGCCCTATATAGAAAAATATTGCACAGAACAAGAAAAATATTGCACAGAAAAAATTAATAACAATTCCACTCAAATTTGGTTTATGCTTATTTTCTGTATCGAATTAGTTGGACCGAAGAGATAGGGTCTCTAAACCATGGTATTGGGAATCGTATAGTCGGTCTAGACCGACTATAATTTTCTTACTTGTTTTTTTTTAATTATCATGAATTATCTCAAAACTTTCTTATAGGGATCAAACTTTGGCTGTTATAACACTGGCTGGGTTATATAATGAATTTCATTAGGGGTTTTCTACTCTAGTAAAAGAAAAATAATGCTATTTTCCAAATAGTAACGAATTCTTTCTATATAAGACACGATAATTGTTTTTTATAACAAGGATTTATAATAGACACTGGCCAACAAGAAAAGCAATTAACTTGTAAATTTAATTGGTATTCGAAATTTAAATTTCAGTACCGACAACAGTTTTAAAGTGCTAGGCGTACCCAATATTGTTTATAATATTGAGTTTAAGATGCGGGTGGAGGGTATCAAAAATTCGGCACAGCCGAATTTAACACTCTTATTTGTTTTAATATTCATTTGTTTTTCCGGATATACAAAGAAAAATTTCTATATGGTTTATGCATAAACCGAAGCAATCCTCGCAGTGTCCGTAATTTATGGTGTATGGCATTAACAAGTCAACCTTAACAATTTTTTTTGTCAACTTTTGGCTTTACTGTCTTTTAGAAATTTTCTTTGAATAAAAAAAAATACAAAAAAAAAAAATATTAAAACATTACGCTCTATTTAAAACTAAAAGAAACGATATTAAATTAGCGGATTCCTAAGATATTATTTCATTCTGGAAACATAATAAAGTTAATATTTAAAAGAAACAATTTGCAACATGACAACTGCTCGCATAGCTGGGAATACTTTATTGACTGAAGAGTTGTAGCAACATACGAGTAACATTTTACATACATATTTTCTACTTACAACGTTTTAACTATGATGTAAGAAATCAGTCATCATCATTGTTTATTAATTCTAATATTGTTGTGTTGAGTCTTCTGTAGAATGAATGATTCTGTGGCTCTGGCAATGAGAGTTGATAGATATACTTTTAATGTTTTTAATAGTAAGCCTATTTTGAATTAGGAATATCGAGTTTAACAGTACTAGTTATTCATATTTTTGGCCTCCAATTTTTTTTTACTTTTATTTTAATTGTATTTTAATATGAAGCACTTGAAGTTGTTTTTTTTTTTAAATTTTATTTCTTACAGATTTGCCAAAATGTCCAAATACACAGGTAAAAAATGTCGACTGTTAACTATGATGCTGTTGACCGGCTTTTTCTTTTTTGTGGAAATTGTGGTCGGCTATTTTACAAATTCAATGGCTTTGGTAGCTGACAGCTTTCACATGTTAGGCGATATAGCCGCTCTGGTGATTTCATTTTTATCAGTTAAGGTAAGTGTTGAAATTTTTAAAATATGAAACAACAAAATTTTTGTCACATTATGGTACAAATTCACCTGTTTGCAAGTCAAATGGACCTTTTTTTGAAAATCAAATTCAACTTTTGAGAAATCAAATTCGCCTTTTTGGAAATCAAATTCATCTTTTTGCAAATCAAATTCACCCAATAGAAAATATTGTTTAAAATACTTTAAATCTTCAAGAGTAAATACTAATGCCGTTTTCTTTTCTGACAAAAAATGTCGCACTTTATTTGCACTTTTTTCGAAAAGTGTATTTTTTTATATATTCTGAATTAAGAACAACCTCATCGTATACATTAATCGAAAGGTCTCGAAGTCAAGCCCTCGTAAAATTGCAGCCATTATCTTCTTTCAGGTCATAGTGTGAGAATGTTTCCCTATTGTTCCCCATTTTTGGATATTTTCACCCTATGACTTCAAAGAGGATAATAATCAAACTTTTTTGCATTTTATGAACACGGCTCTTTGAGACCTTTCGATTGATATATAAGAAAAGGTTACTCTTAATTTAAAATATGTATAAAAATACACTTTTCGAAAAAAGTGCAAATAAAATGCGACATTTTTTGTCAGAAAAGAAAACGGCATAAGTATAAATGGTATACACCAAAACCCCGCTTTGCGTCGTTAATTTGGACCGGAGGAATGCGACGCAAATCGAAACGACGCAAACCGAAACAAACACCATTTTACATACGTTTGTATTTATTTTATTTTTAAGTGGTTTTTTAATATAAAACACCATTTTTAAACTCTTTCGTTTAACTCATATTCTCTGTCTGTCTGTCGTGGGTCAACCCCATTCCCCCTTATCCAATTGATCTGAAACTTGGCCCATAGCCTTGTCGTGACTACACATTAATTCTGGGGTAGTCACGCACAGTGACGCATAGTCACGCACAATCACGGAGTGATCTAAATGTCATTTCCCCTTATCCGATCGATTTGAAACTTGGTCGATAGACTTGCTATGAAAAAAAACTAACTTTGACATAGTCACGCACAGTCACGCATAGTCACGCACAGTCATGGAATGGTTTAAATCCCATTTCCCCTTATCCGATCGATCTGAAATTTGGTCGATAAACTTGCTGTGAAAAAAGATTAACTTTGACATAGTCACGCACAGTCATGCATAGTCACGCACAGTCACGAAGAGATTAAAACCCCACTTCCCCTCATCCGATGGATCTGAAACTTTGTCCATAGTCTTGTTGTGGCCAAAAATTAATTTTAAGATAGTCGCACACAGTCACGCGCAGTCACGGAGATATTCAAAACCGATACAAAATTTAGGAAAAATATAACAAAACAAAAATTTCATAAAAAAGGAATTCATCGTATAAAATTAAAGGTCTAAATCGGTGTTTTTATTCTGAGCTTGAGTTTACCAAATTTACTACCATTTCCTCAGTATAAAATTATCTGTGTAAATTGTATAAAGTTATCTTTCCAAATAAATTAGCGATCTTCGCCCAGGTCATTATTTTCAAAAATTTCCATGCCTTGCGATATCAACTGCATCGCTTTATAAATTTTACCGGTAGTAAGCATTTTTTGTTCTACTTCGGCTTCAAGAGTAAGTGTTTCATCATCTACTGCATTGTTAATCTCAATTGCAATAAATTTTTCATTATTTAGCTCTTCGTCGTATAACAAAAGCTTGGTGATATCTCCATTCATTCAAAATTGGCATTTCTAGCTAATTCTGCAATTTCTTTACATACGTTCGGAACATCATTAGTGTCACCAATATCTTTAAGAACACATTCGGGCCATAATTTGTGCCAAGTTCCGTTCATACACGATTCATTTACTTCTGTCCATGGCAGGTTTATGTTTTCAATGGCCATCATGAAATTATAATTCTTCCAAAAGACCTTCATGGTAGTCACATCTTCATCAGGCTTGTCATCCTTATTTCAATCGCCATCAGTTGCATTTAGAAGTTGACTAAAAGTTCGTCGCAGATAATAGGACTTGAAGTTTGATATAACAGCTTGATCCATTGGTTGTACCACTGATGTGGTATTTGATGTTTTTAGAATAATCATCAGAAAAAACAGGATGCCCTGGTGCCTTGTTAGAAGAGCACTTTAAACTCAATATTTTGTGAAGAACAATAAACTTTCAGTTCAGGAACAGCACATTTTTCAATCCAACCTTTAAATAAGGATGCAGTCATCCATGCTTCTTTATTTTCCCGCCAGTTAACAGTATTTAGAGCTCTCGAATTTCCAGATTGGTAAATTAAAAAGGCTTAAATTTAAAATCTCCCGCTGCATTTCCTCCCAAAAGAAGTGTAAGTCTATCTTTACTAGCTTTATCACCAGGGGTAGATTTTTCAGATTTTGAAACGTACGTTCTCCCTGTAAACCGCTTCCAGAAGAATCCCATTTCATCAGCGTTTAAAACCTGTTTTGCAGAATACCCACCTTCCTCAATGATTGCTATTAGTTCAAGTTTGAACTTTTCTGCAGCTGAAGTGTCTGCACTAGCAGATTCTCCTTTTAATGCAATGTAATGCAAATTTGCACGATATTTAAAAAGCTTCGATTTCTTCTACACTTTCGGGACTTGATAATGGATAATTTTCTTGAAGATCTTTCTATAAAGTTAAAGCTTTGTTTTGAACTACCATTTGACTCAATGGCATATTTCGCTGATTTTGATTTTCTATACAAATGCTAAGAAGGGACTCCATTATTTCCATTGAAGGATTTATAATTTTTATAACTCTTTTATTTTGCAATAATGTGGGTGTTTCAGAGAATTTTTTAAATTTATCAGCGAATTTGGGAAAATGGATTTTACTGTAGATGGGGCTAGTCCAAGGTTGCTTCCAATCTCAGTAGCCTTTTCTCCTGATTGAAAACGTTTCAAAATGTTAAGTTTTTCTTCCAAACTTGGTTGTTTTCTTTTTTGACTCATTATTGAAACATGTATTTTTTCAACTCTACTTAAACTAATGTAAGTTGAAACTACTATTGACTTTCAACTGGCAGCCAGTAGATGACGTTTGCTTAAACTAAACTAAAACGGGTAATCCCCTTTTTCTGTTTGACCTTTGAACACACATATGTACTTTATAATTGTTCATATTAATGGCGCAAATCGAAGCCATTAACGACGCAACTTCGAAGAGGCCTAAGATGTTTAAACGACGCAACTTCGAAACGACGCAAAACGAAGCGACGCAAACCGGGGTATTGGTGTACATAGATTAGGTATGCATACATTTACTTTATAAAGGTTCTCCTGCAGCCGCGGACGGCAATTACAATCTGTGGGACCCAGGATTAGCTAATATGTTACGTGTACATTTTATTTTAGAAAATACTTCTTCGATTGGGGAATAAGGTGGTAGGAAAACTAATGTGTGCCTAGTCGGTTGAATCAGATAATTAATTACGCTTCCATAATATTATTTTCTTCTAATCACCTACTAAAATTATATATACTAATGTTAAAAACCCGTATTTTATTGGGTGAATTTGATTTGCAAAAAGGTGAATTTGATTTGTCTAAAGGTAACGTTGCAAAAAGGTGAATTTGATTTGTCAAAAGTTGAATTTATTTTGCAAAAATTAGAATTTTAATTGCAAAAGGGTAAATTTAGAGTGCAAACCCTATAGGAGGATTACTTTGTTATCCCTGCTTAAAGCAGATAATTAATTTAATCAATCAATCGTTTAGAACATTATCTTTTATTTTTAACTTTTACATTCAAAATTTAAAACACTTGTAGATGTCACCGAAAAAATGGTCAAAAAACACATTTGGTTGGGCACGTGCCGAGGTTTTGGGAGCATTAGTCAATGCAGTGTTTTTGGTTGCATTATGTTTTAGTATTACAATAGAGGCGGTTAAAAGGTATTTTTACATTTACTTTTCATGTTTTTTTTTTTTTTTTTAACTTAAAGTTAAACACAACTTATTTTTTCTTACAGAATTGTAGAAGAAGAAACAATACATGAACCCAAATTGTTGGTTATCGTGGGAGTATTAGGTTTACTTGTAAATTTGATAGGTCTAGGCTTACTTTATGGTACGTTTAAATTATTATATTTTTTGTATATTTTTTTTTTTTTGAAAATTGCTTAAAGTACAATTTGAATTCTTTAACAGAACATGGAGGTGGCAGTCATGGTCATTCACATGGTGGTGGTTTAAGACGTAATCATAGTAGACTTACTGAATTAGCTAATGTTGATGATGGTGAAAATATTGATGATTTTGCTTATGAAAAACCGGTAAGTTATGAGTAACAGTGTCTTTCGCAGTTTTTGAAAGAATCATTTTAAATTTCATGTTAACCAGGGCAGCATTAAAAAACCCGATTTAAAAAAAAAACGTTCCTAAAGTTCTTATCAGAGTTGTACAAGTTTTTTAAATGATTTTTTAATATTCCTTGTCAACCCCAAAAAGATAAAACCAATCTGGCAAAACAAACTTTAAAGTAAAATTAATATTGTGGAAGTTACAAAATATAAACGCAGTGGCACAGATTAGTCATTGTTAATTCAAATTCATAAAAAGTATTGTAATTAAAGTGTACAAAAAAAACTAAAGTATAAAATGAAATTATTTATTGAGAAATTCTCTCCCACTAAATACTTTATCATTTTGCTAAAAGTGACAAATCATATTTACTTACCTAACCGCGTGTAGTGCAATTCAGGGGTCGAATCGTCGCATTCGTTGTCAAAACTTTTCGATCTAAATTATGTTTTTATTTTCCAAAATAAAATACTACGAGTAATTTTACTATGTTACAGCTAACGTGCTATGGTACATAGTTAATAATAAAAGTGATACGAGGTCTGAAGATTGTCCGTCTTCTTTAAATAATAAACCGAAGTATGGAATTTCGATTGATTTTATTCGATAACGAATACGACGATTTGCCCCCAGTATTATCCACTGAATTTTTTATATAACTTATTTCATTAAAAAATCTACATATGGTACAGGCGAAGCAAAGCATGAAATCCTGATTACCTAAACTTTATGTGTATATACAGTGAGTGGCAATACAATGGAAACTTTTAGCATTATATATTTTTTAAGGTCTTGAACAGTCAATACCAAAAAATTGGATCGTAAAATTAAAAACTCTTTATATTACTTTAAAAATTTTTATTTTATTTAAGAAAGAAAAAATATGAACATAAAATAGCTCAACTTCAGAAAAAAAAAACTTAAAAGTATTCATTCTTTCGCTGTTGACAAAACATTGGAAACCTTAATTATACAATGATTGAAAACTTTCAATCTATTTTTGGTTTCAATATTTTGTTGGGTATCCATTAATTTTTAGTACTGCTTCACAACCCCGAGGCATGGAGTCAATTAAATTCTTGATGATATCCATTGACATATTTTGCCACTTTGAATTAATAGCCTTTATCAGACCTATCTGAATCTACAATTTTCTGGTGATTGGCCTGGTCATTCCACAACACTAATTGCATTAGATTGTTATATATTTGGGTCATTGTCATGTTGGAACTTCCAGACCAGCAACATATTTTCTTCCGTTTATGGATACGTTACGTCATTTAGATTTTGCCTGTATCCAATTCTAGTTAGAATATCTTTTACTATATGCATTGGATCCATACTTTGGTCCGAAAAGCAAGTCAATACCATAATATTACCACCCCCAAAATTAAGTTTTATTTGCATATTTTGGGTCTAGTCTTTTTTCCCTTTAGTCGTCGTACAAACGTTCTTCCATCATGCCCTCATAAAGTTGAACTCATTTGAAAAGAGCACAGTATTTAAATTCCGTCTTGACCAGTCCATGCGTTCTTTACCAAAATTTACGTTGGCAAAACGATTTTTCTCTGATATCAGTGGTTTCTACACAGGACGATAACAGCGAAGATCAATTGCTTGTTGGAAAACAGTTCGACCACATATTTTTAGTTTCAAGTTGTTAATGACCTCTTTAAGTAGCATTTTTGGGCATTTTTTAAACTCTCATGCTATTAAATTATAATGTCTCTGACTCGTTTTACGGGGCCTGCGCCGCAATGTTGAGCCGTCACCGTACCTCTTTCGAAATTTTGCGAAATTATGGATTTATTGATAGAATATATCTCACAAATTATCTTTTGCTTAAGGCCAGCTGTAAGATCATCTGTCATTCTCGTTTTGAACGCTTCACAAAACTTTGTTATTGTCATTATTTTATAAGTGTTGGCAACCCAAAGAATCAACTATAATAAAAAATGTACTAAAATCATAACTGTGTTTGCTTATGTACACTTATGCCCAGTTTTTGAGATGTCAGTTAAACCTAGTTTAGTTAAACCGAGAATTAATTTTTTCAGACACATCCAAATTCATAAAGGAATTGATGAATAAATTCTGGGTTTAACAAAACTAGGTTTAACTGATATCTCAAAAAACTGGGTCTTAGTCGCAAAACTTTACATACGATATGCATATTTTATCTATTTTAATCATAATATAATATTTGTCGTTAATTGTTCGAAAATTTTTACTACTCAATAATTAACGGGGTCGGCGAAATACGAAATTAAAAGAGTTTAAAAAATATGGTTATTTTAGTTGGTAAATTAGAAATTGTTGCAATATGCAACTCAGAAAGCGTAGCAAAATTGTACGCACGTCATTGAATTTTATAGAATATTTTTATGGTAGCGCTGTTTATTTCAAATTTGGAGTTCATTAGTTTCATTTGGACTACGTGGGTGACGTTTTGTATAATTTTTTTTATGTCAATATTAATGCAATACAACAACAAATGGTGAAAAGCAAGGAAATATCCACCGATGTTGGAGAATTAGCTATCAAATAAAAGGAAATGTATGGCAAAAGTGGGGAAATCGGTAATTTGTCAAAATCTACGGTTCAAACTATTCTTAAGAACTATAAAGGAACAGAAAGCTATAAAAGTTTGCCATGATTAAGGCGTAAAATTGTGAGAGAATTCATCGAGATTCCAAAAAAAAGTAGAGTAGAAGTGAAAAATTATACAAAAAAAATATTATGAAGTTGATGTCCATGCTGATACAGTTCGTGTCTGCTTAAGAAAAGTTGGACTCACATCGTACATGGCTAGAAAAAAAACCGTACATTAGCCCCACCAATAAAAAGAAGCGTTATGATTATATTGTACAAAGTACAAAGACGTTCATTTAAATTACCCTATGTTTTGGGAAAGGGTTATTTTTACAGATAAATGTAAATTTAACCTTTTTGGAAACGACGGCCTAGTAAGAGTTTGGAGAAAGAGGGATACTGCCTTGGAGCAAAAAAAAAATGTATGCAGTACTGTAAAACATGGTGGTGGTTCGGTGATGGTGTGTTGGTGCATGAGTGCTGATGAAGTCGGAGAATTAATGATAGTCGTGGTTACAAAACGATTTTATGCCGAGTGTTGAAAAATGAAATCTGAAAGATTTTATATTTATGCATGATAACGACCCCAAGCATAACTCAGGCCTTGTCACAGAATGGATACTTTATAACGTAAAATCGAAGCTTCCACATCCTCCACAATCCTAAATGTCATTGAACATTTACGGGCCCATTTGAAGCAAAAACTTAAGAATAGGCGGGCATCGTCTATTTCTCAGCTTAAAACGATTTTGAAGAAGAATGGGCAAATATTTCGGCTGAATCAAAAAAAACTGATTTCTTCGATACTTAAAAGACTTAAAGAAGTTTTCGAAGCAAAAGGAGGACATACAAGCCATTGAAAATTTACGAGTTTATCCTAATATGCGCAAAAATACGTCGTATGTAGACTTTTTCTATTGCTAAGGTGACTGAATTTTATATTTTTATACCCTCCACACCTCAGTGGCAGAGGGTATATATAGGTTTGTCATTCCGTTTGTAACGCATCGAAAAACCAATTTCCGACCCCATAAAGTATATATATTCTTGATCGTTATCACAGCTCGAGTCCATATAGCGATGTCTGTCTGTTGAAATCTCGCTTATTCACAAAAAAAAACCATATAACTGGGTAAGGTTACAATAATATCATTTGCCATCATTCCCAGCAGATTGGTATTGAAAATGGGCTAAATCGGGCATCATTGTGCTTAGATACGAGCAAAAATATGTAAATACCTCTAAAAAAAAACATAAAACCCGGTGTGTTTGTTGTAATATTTTAGTGGTTGAACATAATAGTTGTACAACAACATTCACATTCATTAGCAATGTTAGTAGTATTGCCACATATTTTTTTATCGTAATCACTTTATAATAAAAAAAAATCGCCAATATGAAAGACAAAATTAAAACGAAAAATGGGAAATGCTAAATGGAAAATGAAAAACGGAAAATGGAAATGAAAAATGGAAAATAGAAAATGAAAAATGGAGAATGGGAAATGAAAAATGGAAAATTAAAAAACTAAAAATGGAAAACGAAAACTGGAAAATAAAAAATGAAAACTGAAAAATGAAAAATGGAAAATGAAAGATGGAAAATGAAAAATGAAATATTAAGAAAAATGGAAATTTAAAAATGGAAAATTAAAAATTGAAAATAAAAAATGGAAAATGAAAAACTAAAATTGAAAAAATAGAGAATGGAAAAGAAAAAAGAAAAATTAAAAGTTAAAAATTAAAAATGAAAATTTAACAATTAGAAATTAAAAATTAAAATTGAAAACTAAAAATTAAAAAAAAAATTAAGTATTAAAAGTTTCAATTTGACTATATAAAGTCTGATTTTTTTTAATTTATTTTAATTATCTTTTATCCTGTTTAAAAAAAATTAAAAAATTTTAATAATTTTCTATTAAAAAGTAAAATTTGTTGAAAAAAATCAAATCGTGTGTAGAGTTTTGCGACAAAGTGTATTTTTATGTAATTATTTGCCCATAATACCTTATATAAATTTATTGTTCACAAGCATATACGCGGTAATTATATTATAATCGTTTTACTAATTTTGTTATTTTATTTGTTATTTATTATTTTAATGTTTGGTTTATAATAATAGTAAATACTTCTGTTTATTTATTGGCCCATCAACAACACAACTGTGGCGACGAGATCATAACAATAATAATTAATAGAATTGTATTTAAAAAACGGTTTTAACTATAAATATTTAAATAGTTAAGATTTTATACATTTTCTTTCATACGACCTTCTATTTATATTGTTTTAATCAACTCTGGTACAGAAGATTAAAAGTTTCCATTGTTTTGTCACCCCTAAAAATATTTTTTTTTTTTTCGTTTATCTATTTTTTATTGTATTTTTGTAACAATTTATTATCTTTTGATAGAGAACACACCAAAGAGCGATTTCGCAAAAAAAAATAATACATAATTTTAAGACTTAACGCGAAATTATTTTAAAAAACAAAATAGACAAATTTAGAATTTTCTAAAAGTTTCCATTGTATTGTCACTCACTGTATATAGCTATTTCCAATTTCGGTTTCGAAGAATGTAGTGAAAAAGCTATTTATTGTAAAGAAGTTATTGTAAATATGATTCAGACTTATCACGTTTCCTGCCCCAAGGGACAAATCGTCGCATTCGATATCGAGTAATATCAATCGAAATCCCATATTTTGGTTTATTATATAAGGAAGACGGACAATCCTCAGACTTCGTTTCACTTTTACCATTAGCTACGGACCATAAAGCTTTAGCTGTGACAAAGTAAAATTAATCTTGTATATTATTTTCAAAAATAAAAAAATAACTTTGATCGAAATAACTCGATAACGAATGCGACGATTCGACCACTGAGTTTTAATTGATATTTTCGAAAATCAAAGGAGAAATATAAATTAAAATTATTTTGTAATACTATTTAATATATTTATGAATTACAAGGGAAAATATTCTGCATATCGCACATGTACCTCTAAAGTGAGTCAACTCAAGATTTTTCAATTTTCACTTTTTGCAAGAAAACGATACACAGTGGTCATATCTATCCACTAAAAAAACACAAAAACACAACTGTTGTATACTTATTATTCGCAATTCTTTACAATGAGACAACTGTTTTTAAAATTTATAGTAAATACAAAAAAAAAGTTTTTTGCCTCTACTGAAAATTTGTAAATTTTGAGTTGACTCACTTTAGAGGTACAGGTGCGATATGTATGTACATGTAATGAAAATAAGAAATAATAATGTTTTTTTATTCATGTTCTCAAATTTTTAGAAAGAAAAACCTATTAAGAAATCCAGTCATGGTCATAGTCACGATCCTGGTTCCATGAATATGCGCGGTGCATTTTTGCATGTTTTAAGTGATGCTTTGGGTAGTGTTATTGTAATTATAAGTGCTTTGGTAAGTATATATAGAAATTTTTTTAAACCAATTGTTTTGGTGTAATTTACATTTTGTTTTTGTATTTTCTTTGTAGGTTGTTTGGCAAACCGAATGGAAATATCGTTATTATATGGATCCCGCTTTATCCATTGTTTTAGTAGCGTTAATTCTACATTCCGTCTGGCCTTTATTACGTGAATCTGCATTAATTTTATTGCAAACGGTGCCAACGCATATACAAGTTAGTTTGTTTTATTTTTATTTCTTTTTTAATTTTTTTGTTTCATTTTTTTTTGTTTGTTTAATTGTTTCGTAGGTTGATGCCATACAAAAACGTTTATTGGAAAAGGTTGATGGTGTTGTGGCAGTACACGAATTCCACGTCTGGCAATTAGCTGGCGATCGTATAATTGCTTCAGCTCACATAAGGTAATCTTTTAAAACGGTATAGATTAGACTTTATCATTATTATTATATTAAAATGTTATACATAATATAATGATAATCATATGTATTTCTTTTGAAGATGTCACAATTTATCTGAATATATGAAAATTGCTGAAAAGGTCAAGGAATTCTTTCACAATGAAGGCATACACTCTACAACGATTCAACCAGAATTTATAGACATGGAAGGTGGTGCTTTTATATCGTCCGATGGTACCTCCAGCCTCAACATGAGTGGATCAGATAATTGTGCCCTAGATTGTCCACCATCGACCGACAATGGTTGTGCTAAAGCGACATGTTGTCAAACTAATAAAGTGGTATGTAGAAAAAAAAATCATGTGAGTCCGATCACAGGGGAGATGTGTAAACATCTAGTAATTAAAGATTTTTTTAGTGCACTTTTTTTAAATCAAACAGAAAGCGTCATCATCTATGTATCACTTATATCAATCAACTTCAGGGCTCTGCTAATATAAAAATATTTATTATTTTTTATTATTTCAACTGGTTAATTTTTCATTTTTCGTTTTTCGTTTTTCGTTTTTCATTTCTTATTTTTCATTTTTATACCCTCCACACCTCAGTGGCAGAGGGTATATATAGGTTTGTCATTCCGTTTGTAACGCATCGAAATACATTCCTGAGACCCCAAAAAAATATATTTTCTTGATCCTTATAACAAGGGAAGTTGATTTACCGATGACCGTCTGTCCGTCTGTCTGTGGAAATCACGATCACGCCGTCAATATCTAAGCTAGACCGTTCGTTTTTGTATAAAATCGTTTGTTAACATCCCAAAAGAGTTTCTATTTAAAATCGTCAAAATCGGTCAAAGGGTTCACGAGCTATGAATGAAACTTTGAAAAAACTCTTGAAAAAAAAATTTTTTCAGTGTGTTTGTTGTTTTTCTTAAGATATGTTGTATATGTTGTAATTCTTCGTATTGTTGAAGTCATTACAGTTGTGTGTATATTAATACTGCACGTGTCACATTGGCCAAAGCAAGTTTTACCACATATTTTTTTATCATTAAAATTAAATATTAAAAAGTAATAAAAATAAAAAGTGGAAAATGAAAAATGAAAAATGGAAAATGGAAAACGAAAAATGAAAAATGAAAATTGAAAATTGAAAAACTAAAAATGGAAAATGAAAAATTAAAGTGAAAAATTGAAAATCGGAAATGGAAAATGAAAAATGAAAAGTGGAAAATGAAAATGGAAAATGAAAAATGGAAAATGAAAAATTAAAAATGGAATATGGAAAATGAAAAATGGAAAACGAAAAATTAAAAATGAAAAATGAGAATTGAAAAATGGAAAATTAAAATTGAAAAATGAAAAATGGAAAATGAAAAATGGAAAACGAAAAATGAAAATTGAAAAACTAAAAATGGAAAATAAAAAATGGAAAATAAAAAATGGAAAATGAAAAATTAAAGTGAAAAATTAAAGTGAAAAATTGAAAATCGGAAATGGAAAATGAAAAATCAAAAGTGGAAAATGAAAATGGAAAATGAAAAATTAAAAATGGAAAATGAAAAATTAAAAATTAAAAATTTAGAATGAAAAATGGAATATGGAAAATGAAAAATGGAAAACGAAAAATTAAAAATGGAAAATGAAAAATGGAAAATGAAAAATGGAAAATTAAAATTGAAAAATGAAAAATGGAAAACGAAAAATGAAAAACTAAAATTGGAAAATGAAAAATTAAAGTGAAAAATTGAAAATCGGAAATGGAAAATGAAATATGAAAAATGGAAAATGAAAATGAAAAATTAAAAATGCAAAATGGAAAATGAAAAATGAAAAATGGAGTATGAAAAATGGAATATGGAAAATGGAAAACGAAAAATTAAAAATGGAAAATGAAAAATGAAAATTGAAAAATGGAAAATGGAAAATTAAAATTGAAAAATGGAAAATGAAAAATGGAAAACGGAAAACGAAAAATGGAAAATTAAAAATGAAAAATGGAAATTGAAAAATTAAAAATGGAAAATGAAAAATTTTAAATGAAAAATGAAAAATTAAAAATTAGAAATGAAAAATGGAAAGTGGAATATGAAAAATGGAATATGGAAAATGAAAAATGGAAAACGAAAAATTAAAAATGGAAAATGAAAAATGAAAATTGAAAAATGGAAAATGAGAAATGGAAAATTGAAAAATGAAAAACGCAAAACGAAAAATGGAAAATGAAAATTGAAAAATGGAAAATGAAAAGTGGAAAATGGAAAATGAAAAATTAAAAATTAAATATGAAAAATAAAAAAATTAAAAATGGAAAATGAAAAATGAAAAATTTTAAATTAAAAATGGCAAATGGAAAATGGAAAATTAAAAATTAGAAATGAAAAATGGAAAGTGGAATATAGAAAATGAAAAATGTAAATATAAAAATTAAAAATGAGAAATGAAAAATGGGAAATGAAAAATGGAAAATTAAAAATGGAAAATGAAAATTGAAAAATGAAAAATCGAAAGTGAAAAGTGGAAAATGGAAAATGAGAAGTTAAAAATTAAAAACTAAAAATGAAAAACGTAAGATGAAAATTGAAAAGTGAAAAATAGAAAGTGAAAAATTAAAAATGAAAATTGAAAATGAAAAAGGTGGAGGGGTATCAAAGATTCGGCTCAGCCGAATTTAACACTCTTGTTTATTTTATATATTTCATTTTGGGTTTTTAATTTTTCGTTTTCATTTTTTATTTTTAATTTTTCATTTTTTTTTTCATATTTTTTTTTAATTTTAATTTTTTTTTATTATTTTTATTTTTTATTTTCAAAAAGGTTATTACATATCATAATTTTTTCACCAATACAATCATAAGTCACACGGATTTTTGTATTACGTCTTATGCTGTTTTTGTTATTGTATTGTGAAATAGATTTTTACCCCCTCCCCCCGCGCTTATAAATGTTTACACATCAAAAATTTAATAAAAAAATATAAACTACAAACAATTTATAATTATTTTTAATTTCAATTTATTTACAGAATCCCCAACCTTCTCCTACAAATTCGCCTTATATGTGTCGTCAACGTAACCCTGCAAAAAATACAAATGATATTGAATCAGGTTCTCTGTTAGAACCAGTGACAACAGCTGGTTCTGTTGGCATGGGCAGTGAAACTTTAGACAGAGAAAGTAATGGAGTAGTCTGACAACATTCATTTCATACATCACGAACAACGCCATCACAGGAGTTAAAAAACAACTGTCAAACAACATCTTTAACAAAAACAAAAATACATCAACAACCACAAGAAACGTTGAAAAATTATCATCATTACCAATATTCACATAATAAACTGCAAAATCATTCGAAGATAACAACAACAGCAACAACATTATCAGCACCTACTGTAGAAGAAATTAATCTTAAAGATGTTTTTAATAAGAATAATGATCAAAATAAAGATCTAAAAAATCCAAAAATCAAAGATGATTACTTTACGCTGCCTCCAAAAGCATTGTTGTCACCAACTACAACACGTGATATTTATGAAAATAGATTAAAACCAGCGTCTAGTAATAGTCAATCGTTATCCTCAACACCAACCTCACCGCCAGTTACTTCAACCACCGTAACAGCTCAAAGACGACGTGATTTAAAACTTAAAGCCGAACAACAAACGCATGACCAAATTGAACTAGGAAAAGCCTCTCTATTTAAAGGAGATGAAGTGGCTTTGTAAATCAGTTTCTTTTTCTTTAGTTGAAAATTCATTTCTGTAATTTTTAGTATCAAATCATCTTCCCATGTAGAAAATTATTCACCTTGATAAAAAAAAAACTATTGACCAATAAAATTATAATATTTTTTTTATTAAAGAAAAAAAAAACACAAATTTATATTAAGAAACATTCTTGATTTACGTAGTATGAATTGTATTTAAATTTAATTAAAAAATTGATTTGTTGACTCTAGTTATTAGTAACTTTTACCATAAACCAAAATTGTTTTTATTTTAAAAAAATACATTGTAATACAAATGAAAATGTTGTGGATGTGTATGTGTTGGTTTTATTTTTTATTTTCTAGCCTTAATTCGTAATGTACTTTATCGTTATTTTTAATATGGTTATATATTATATTTATCTTTTGTAAAACAAAAGGCGCTTCTTTGCAATATTAAAGATGAATTAAAGAAGAAATACTTAACAACTGTTCAACAAATTTGTGTATTTCAATTACTTATTTCTTAATTTGTCCCTATCACCAATGAATTTAATACTAGGTTGCTTGTCATTAAAATTCACCCCTTTTAAAAATCTATACAAAAAAGAACCGAACAACAATTGAAGTCAATAGCCGTTTTGAATAGTTTTACTTTGTAAATTTAGTTTCACTTTTACATTAAATTTTGATTTAAAAAAATATTGCAATCCAGGGACCGAAAATAACAGTTATTTTGATATTTGTTTAACAGAAAAGCATATAGAAGTAAATGTTAATAATTCCAGAAAATGGAAAAAAGATTTTTATTTTTTCGTGCAGAAATATTATTTTTGATTTTTTCGAGCAGAAGTATGCTACCAAAAATATAACAACTTTTAGCAAAAATTAATTAAATTTTTTTTAATTTCAACGTAGCTCACTTTTTTGGAGCATTTTAATTTTTTTGTTGTTTGAGTTTTATATTTGTTCGAAAAATAAAAAAAAATAATTTTTATTTTTGCTCGAAAAAATAAAAATAACTTTAAATTTGCTGCTTTTGCGATAAAAGGTATAACTGTTACAGTCCCTTTTGCAAACTGTTTAATTTATTCTTCTCTAAACTATGAGCAAATACTACTGGCGTTGAGATTGTCAAGGAAATTTCATTTGCCTTTTTTAAAAATTGAAAATGAAAAAATTCAATCCAAGAAAAATAGTATTAACAACAACAAAGGGAAACAACATAAAACTTAAAAGTTAATATTAAAAAAATTATGTTATTTATTTACTATGTTAAAATCAATTGCAGTCTTCGATTTTCTTTTTTTTATCTTAAATTTAGCAAATGCTATAACTTTATATCAATATTATCATCGGTGGTCTCTTCGACGATGGCCTCATCCCAGGGACCATGTATATTATGTTTATGTCGCTGTTGTATCACGAAAATGCAGGGAAAAATAATATTTACAAATATTGTCACAGACACATAGATCCACAAAACATTTGTGGATATCAAATGCAGACAATAACAGCAGACTATGAAAATCGGCAGCAACAGATATGAACGCCAATACACTTTAGTTACTATGGGATAGAGTACAAAGAATATAGCAGCCTCCACGAGTAACACAAATGCATGATAGGATGTTGATAAACGGGAAGCTAGGCATATGCTGCCAAATATAGCAGCATTCACTGATAAAGCCTTTGATACCATGGCCACAGATAAACCATAATCACAGAAAATCAAATTCAACAACATCACAATAAATGTCATAGAGAATATAGTATCCGTTGATACGGCATCCGTAAGTCTATGTAATACTGGAGCTAGTAAATAACCGAATAATAGTACCGCCATCAATGTTTTGGAATCTTCCACCATCATAGAAACAGTTAAAAGTTTCCTTCGAAAATATATATAACCCATAATAGTTGTAAGGAAACTAGGCCATAATATTCTAGTAGGAGATACTCTTTCACTGTACAACATATAAAATATTATTAGGAAACCAGTAATGCAGGATATTTGATTATTCAACAGGGTGACACCTTCTATGACCTCACGCAAAGTGTAGAATTGTACATGAAGATTAGTCCGTAAATCCTTTAAGAAGGTAGGATCGGTATAATTATCCGCATAGTCTTTATTTTCGTAAAGATTTTTACGCCATGGTTTGCGCTTTGTTTTCATTCGAATGATGTATTAATATATTTTGTTAGCAAAAAATTAATATTGTAAGTTTACAAAAAATATGATAATAGAAACCAGCTGATTGTCTTCTTTTTTAAATCTGGTAACACCTTAAGTAAACAGTTATATTTTTGCTTTAAGGTGCTATTACACGAAATGTTTTTTACATATGTACTGTCACTTTTTTTATCCATATGAAATTCCTCATGTCTGTCAAAATTGTCTTTTACATACGATTCATAATTTTTGCTATCACACGTGCATATGCATTTCCGTATGACATAACCTCTAAATGTAAACAACAGCTGATTTAATTTGTGAATTTAAAAAAATTTATTGTTAAAGAAAAGGTTATATATTTTTTTTATTGTTAAATAATACTAAACAATTTATTTTTCTTTCAATATTAATCTTTAAAATTTACTCTGTTTTACTTTCGCCACAAGCAGTGTTGTATTTTCATATATTTGTCATTCAAAAATAGAACCTGTTCTAATTGAAAAATGTACATGTGACTTTCCTCATGTATTGTACATAAACAATGTTTCATATGTATCACACGATGTGTTCAACTTTTGTTGTGGGAAAATTTGACAGTACATATGTAAAAAACACGTCATGTAATAGCACCTTTAGCTTACGATAGTCAGTGACGTGCTGGTAAATTTTACTCCTGTTTATTTTAATACAAAACATTTCTAATTGTTTTTTTAAATTAAGCTACTACATTTTAATGTAAAAAAATTTTTTTTTATATTAATTTCAACATAGCACGCACTTTATTTCACAACCCTTTCTTTTTTTGTTAAAATATTTAAAGAGAGGGTAAAATTTACCACCACCTCCACAGTTAAAGGTTAATATCTTTTTAAAAAACATTGTTAGAGAAATGAGGATTTCACGTAAATAGAAAGTTTTATTAGCTCTGTTCGTTTACGTGATAATTTGTAATAATTTATACAAATTATCACAAAATTTACTGGATCCTGTTCGTTTACTTCAAAAACCCAGTAAAAGAGAATAAATGAGAGTGTAAAGTGACAGTAAATTTTTTGAAAACTTGTTATTATCGGAGTGAAAATTAAGCTGCGTTCACACTACGTGTTTAGCTTGTGTTTTTCTTAGTTTTTTAACACGTGTAAGTTGTACACATAGTGTGAACCCTTTCAAACATTGTTTATGTACAACACATTTTGCAAGACGTATGTAAATTTTTCAATTAGAGCAGGTTCTATTTTGGCAAGACAAACATATGAAAATACAACACTGCTTGTGGCGAAAGAAAAAAAGAGTAAATTATAAAGATTAATATTGAAAGAAAAATAAATTGTTTAATATTAATTAACAATTAAAAAATATATAAAATATATAACTTTATTTTTAACAATAAATTTTTGTAAATTCACAAATTAAATCAGCTGTTGTTTACATTTAGAGGTTATGTCATACGGAAATACATATGTACGTTTGAACGCAGAAATTATGAATCGTATGTAAAACGCTAATTTTGACACACACACAGAATTACGTATGGATCGTTAAACTGAATTTACATATGGAAAATACACATAGTGTAAACACACCTTTAGCAAGCAAGAAAAAACATATGTTTGGATAACATATGATTGATTTGTGGTAAATTAAGCAAAAATACTACGATTCTACTTTTGTGCAAAAATTTTAAATAATTCTGAGGAAATTAACATAGAAGTAAGTAAATATTCACATAACCAGTTTCATTAATTTTAATCTTTTAAAACCGCATCTTTTAAAACCGCTTTATTATTTCGTTCATAATAAATGTTTATTTTCAAAAGCAATAGGTAATGATATTAGTTTCAATGAATATTTTTAAATGTTAAAATAAATTCTTCTGCTTCAACTGACACATGCAGTGATGTGTCTATTCCACAATGTGGAATGTATAAAAAATGACTTCAGACACTGGTCTATGTTGTCATTTTGTGAGGGTACAAATTTTTATGTGTAACTTGTAAAAATACGTGCAAAAAGTACTTTTAACCTAATTGCACGTGGAGTAGCAACGCCAGGACCACAAAGTAGAAACTGAAACGCGTTTTCTCTTAACACGTTCGCTGCCGACGTATGTTAAAAAAAAATTACCAGTGTGCCAAAAGTGTTTTTTTGTTTAAAAGTGTATGTTAAGTGTTAGGGAACCGTTATGTGTCTTTAGTTTCACATTTGTGTTGTTTTTTATGTGTTTTTAGAATGTGACCACCGGTGGGTCACGCGGCACTCAAGTGTTACAGAAGAGTACATGGTGCCACGTGACCCACCGGTGGTCACAGTGATATTTTCGAGGTATTTATACATTTTGTTCTCATCTTTCTCATCTCATCAGGTTTTGATATAATAAACAGAAATAAAAGGTACTCAAAATGGCGAACAACAATCCTGGAATAAATCCAACCCTTTTTATGGAAACCGAGATAGGAACGAAGGCTCCGACACTGATGAAGTCGATTTTGAGGGATCGGATTCAGATGATTACGTTCCATCCGAAGTTGAGTCTAGTGAATCTGATTTTTCAAGAGACTCAGAACCACCGGAAGTTGAAGAAGATTTTCCAGATGCACCTGATTTGCCCCTCGTTTCAGCAAACTTGTGGACCCCTGTAAGTGGAACATCCTTGAATACCTTCGTTTTTGACGAAGCTCCAGCATTTGGTATCCAAAGAGGGCAATCAACGTTGCGTCCCATTGATGCATTTGGGCTAATGGTCACTGAGGAAATATATGCTCTTATTGTGACTCAAACAAATTTAAATTTCCTACAAAACAATACCATTACACGAAAGTCTCGTACAAAGGAATGGGTAGGTACAACAGTAGCCGAAATAAAAAAATTTTTTGGATTAGTAATGTATATGGGAATCGTAAAATATCCATCCATTTCCCACTACTGGAGAACTGACCATTTCTACAAAAATGCATTCGTTCCTCAAGTGATGTCGAGAAATAGATTTCAGTTGATTTTGAAATTTATTCATTTTTCCGACAATTCTTTGGTTGGAAGTGATCGCTTAGGAAAAGTGAGTCTACTGTTAGAAATGCTAGAACACAATTTCGTTAATGCTAGACGCCCAGGTGAAATATTGGCAGTTGACGAGTCAATGATTCCTTGGCGAGGAAGACTGCAGTTTAGGCAGTATAATCCTGGGAAATCGCACAAATATGGAGTCAAAGTGTACAAACTTTGTGATCCGAGCGGCTACACGTATACAAGTTCCGTTTACGCAGGAAAAAATGAAAGTCTTCACCAAAGGGGTAAGCCCACAATGACAACATCACACAGTACACAAATTGTTCTAGATCTAGCAGATAAATACCTAGACCACGGAAGAACTTTAGCAACTGACAACTTCTACACGTCGGTTTCTTTAGCTAAAATGCTCCTTGCTCGTCAAACTCACCTTATTGGAACTCTTCGAAAAAACCGAATAGGAAATCCCAAAGAAGTTACCATGGCTAAGCTAAAAAGATCTGAAATCATTGGGCGTGAAAATTCTTCTATTGTAATATCAAAGTGGAAGGACAAGCGTGAAGTACTTATGCTTAGCACAAAGCATGGTCTAGAGCAAGCTCCAACAGGAAAGAGAACAAGACAAGGGGAGGAAATAACGAAGCTGAAGGTAATTATAGATTACAATCATGCAAAACAAGGTATCGACGTATCCGACCAAATGGCCTGTTATTTCACCCCCTTGAGAAAAACCATTAGATGGTACCACAAAATTGCGTTCGAATATCTGCTTTCAACATCAGTTGTGAACGCCTTAGTAATTTATAAAAATACTAAAAATATACCGATCGTCGAGTTCAGGCAATCCATTTGTGAAGCTCTTTGTGATACAAAACTTGAGCAGCAGCCGTCAACTTCAAATCAAAAACACAAATTGAAAGAATTCGACACAAGAGACAGTACAAACAGAAAAACAAGAAAGCGATGTTTGAGTTGTTATGACAACATAGCAAAAATTGAAGGAAGGAGCGTTGCTGCGAAAAAGGCAAAAAAAGTATCAACCTTTTGCAGTGATTGCGAAGGCAATCCTGCATTTTGCCTTGAATGTTTCACCAAACATCAGTAAAAATATTATTGTTTTCCATGAAAATAAACTGATTTTTTTCGAATAAAATAAAATTTAAATAACTTCTAAAAAAGTATCTCAAATCAGCTATTTGTTTTTGTATATAAAGATAAAGCTTTCAGGTAGGTGCCAATGAAGAGAAAAAAGTGTTTGGTTCGCAGGCCGTGGTGAAAACAGTCTTATAATATTATGTAGCGTGTGACCCACCGGTGGTGCACATGGCCTCACGGAAAAAAATCGTGTGAACCACCGGTGGGTCACATGGCAGCGAACGTGTTATGCGATATAATAGAAGCCGCGAGGCAACCTTTGCTCGATGGATGGCAAATTGAAACTCCAATAAATTCTAATTAAGGTATATTTCTTTTTTAATTTAGTTTCACTTCTTCACTTTCAAATGTGTTTATAATCAGCTGTTTCTATGAACTTGCAAATTCTTAAGGCTTAGCCACTCGTAACCGTAACCAAACGTGTCAGCTGTTTTTTTATTTTACATGAAAAACATTTAGAGCAGTTAGTCTGGATTTACACAAGTTTATTGCCGAAACTTTTCGTTTTCTTTTGCTTTCAAATTCTGACATTTTCGACAGTTCACTTTAGTAGACTGTTTTATTGGTTCAAACTGAAAAATCCATTTGTGTGAAAAAATGGAAGTCAAAGAAAAAATTAAATTATAAAAAAAAAATATATAAAATTAATGAAATTATAATAATTTTTCACAGCGAAGGAAAGAATAAAAAGAAATGTCATATAATAAACTGCAGCTAACTTCATGTTTATAATTACGAATGGCACAACAAAACGAGTTGCCGAGTACAAGCAACTCCGTACCAAATACCTCTCTTCTTTCCCCTCTCTCCTAAAAACTCAAAAATTACCTTGTATGAACACAGACTTACCGAATTCAACTGTCACGTAATCGGAACGTCCCAATCTGTTGAAAATAGAATTTTGCTACGTTTATACGTGACATTTGTGAACAGCTGATAAAGTTTGGCTAATTTTATGCAGGAACATGCTGGTTCGTTTTTAACGTTCTATAACTGCACTAAATGCCAACGTTACATTTACGATACGGATACATTTTAACAACGTGTGGCTAATTATGCCTTAAGCCTTTTTGTTAAACAAGACTTAATTTAAACTCCACTTATCTCTTTGAAAAAACTAAAAAAATCGGTGCTGATATTTTGACAGCATACATATGTAGGTACATACATATAACATATTTTCAACAGATTGGGACGTTCCGGTTACGTGACAGTAACTGCTCTAAATGCTTTTCATATAACAGAAAAAACAGCTGACACGTTTGGTTACGGTTACGTGTGGCTAACTAGGCCTTTAAGTTGAGTTCACGGGCGACACCCCCATCCGTTCCAAATTTTTACCACTTATACATTTTATTACGGTTCTAGAGAAATAATTAATTGCTGAAATTCGATACTAAATAACAAAGTTAAATACAAATCAAAGTCAAAGCTTCGTCGGTTCATAACTCGGAAAATATGCTCGACCGAAAAAAATTGATTTCTCATAAATCACCCCCAAAAGCCTCTAACCCCTCCAAAAAAAATTTTAAAATATAATCGTTGAAACTGAATTCGAAAATGAATCCTACCTAGCATAATGCAATGTAAGATATTATATTCTTCAGTAAGTTGCCTGGTTAATTCCCTGAGGACACTCAACTATATACTTAATACATAAATCGTGTAAAAATAAAATTATTATAATATCTGGTATTCTATGTAGGTACTCACCAATTTTTTTTTAACTTCTGTTTCACTTTGGTAAAACGAATAACACAAGTGGTGCTATCATTTTGAGACCAGCTTTTCACAAATTTTTGACTTATTGATACAATTTAAAAAACTTTCTGTTATCAAGAAATGTTACAGATTTTTATCAGAAGTAAAAACAGATAAGAAAGTTAAAATTTAATATTCAAAGTAATTCATATGCTATAAATATTTAAAAAAAAGTCTAAACAATTAAATATTTTTCTAATCTGGATTGCAACTCAAGAAACAATTTTAAAATATATTTTACAGATTGCCATACAAATGTTATGTTTTATATAATAATTTATTAGCATAGTAAAATTTGATTAAAATACATTACAACGTTTACACAATTTTTTTTTCTCTCTTTGACAAATTATTTCCAAGTCAGTAATTCACAATTCTTAATACTAAAAAAGGCAAAATCGGATTGTTAAATTGATATTAATTTGTTTTATAGAATATTTTGATATGATTAAATATTAATCTCCTGTTCTACATACACTTTCATGTATAATCATTTTAGATGATTAGAAAAAGTTAAAAGTTTAGTATACATTAACATTTTTATGCTATACATTTTGGTTAATTCAACAAAAACATTTGTATTATGTGTTAATTATTAAGCATGCATACTTTGTGCTTGGCACTTGGACATTAACTACTTTTTGCATAGTAAACCTAACTTAGTTACTATGATATCAAACCCAACCACCTGTTAGCTTATGGAACATTTCTTCGTTAAGGGTTTGATTGTTTTCTTTGGACCGCATTGACATAAAAATATATCCACCAATGAACTCGTGAACTACTTTGCAATCGGCCGACTGTACAGAGAATACAACATTCTCGTCGTGAAATTGAATCATCATACATTTTATACCCCAATTAACATTCCAAGCTTTCATTGTATTGTAACGCCATGTTTTTATATGATCGCCAGTACTTAGGTCCATGCGCATAATGCGATTATAAGCTACACCTAAAAGTTCTTCCTTCTTATGACCATCAAATTTGATAACAAAAAGTGAAACTCCAAAGTTGGGCAGAGATTGCCAAGCCTGTATATATTTCAATTTAGCATCCATTAGATTAAGTTCTCTCACGTTGGCATGTGCTTCCAAAATACGCTGAGCTGCCTTACTGGATAATTTACGTAACATTCGGGGTGATAAATAATCTACAGTATCGATTGTTCGAGGATCTACATTGACAGCAACTCCATGGGCTGGTCTCTGTAAGTTGAGCAACGTTCTTATATTGGAAACTTCACTATCATAAGAACTATCAGCTAATGATCGTCCTTTTGATGCTAGCCGACAAGCTGCCATCCATTTGGCATATTGCTCTTCATTTTCGCAACGTATCCAAACTTCACTATTTGGCCTTTTGCGGACATGAAAATAGAAATCAACAATAAGAAATAAGACCTCGAATGCTTATGATATAGTAAAATGTTGTTCAAACAAAAAGAAAAAACAGTTTTAACATCGTCGGTTCGCATTAGGATTGGATAGAATAAGAACGAATTCAATATAATTCCGAATAAAAACTGAGAAACTTGTCACACATTTTTGTTAGGATAAATTCATCTAGGAAGCATTAAATTTTTTTTTTTTTATATACGCACAACATGAGGTAATGACTTCGAAATTCTGTACATAAGTGATTGAAATGTTTGAATTTTTCATTTGGAAAGTGTTTAAAAATAACAAATTTATTCATTTAAATTGATGGTAAGTGATTGAAAAGTTTGAATTTTTCATTTGGAAAGTGTTTAAAAATAACAAATTTATTCATTTAAATTGATGGTAAGTGATTGAAAAGTTTGAATTTTTCATTTGGAACGTGTTTAAAAATAACAAATTTATTCATTGGATATGAAAATAACTAATTTATTCATTTAAATTGGTGGTAAGTGTATGAAAATAACAAATTTATTCATTTAAATTATAATTATCTTATGGTAACTGAATTGTATATGGTAGAGAAATGGGAACGTGTTACAATACGTAAGTATACCAAATGTCATAAATTGTATAAATTAAAGTAAATTCGTGAAATGTCATCATTTTGTTGACCATTAAGCTCATGAGAGATTACTATTAGACGATGACACTAATTGTTGAATTGATATGATTCACATTTTGTACTCACCCATTACTACCTTCCGGTGGTACTTCCAAACGTATTGCGAACTTTCCTTGCGACAACACTATATCCGGTGTGACTTCACAACCTCGTAAGTTTATAGTAATAGCTGGAGCTTCGCGACGTGATTCTTCGGCACTTTTAAACAGATGTAAATGAAGATCTCTATAGGTGAAAAAATATCTTTTGTATCCCTTCAAGGTGAATTTGCGTGGTTTTAGAAAACGTAAATAGTCCGAAAGTTCAGGTATCTTTGTTATATTACCATCACTATTGCTGTTTGGCCCTTCCAAAGATATTTGCAACTCATTGAGAGCTGAATCTATATCATCATCAGTACCGTTCGATACATTCGGTAAACCAATACCGGAGTCAATTCCTTGGTATGTTTCATTTTGTTGATTAATTTGGAACTGTAAAGCTGCAAACATAAGACATTCTTCTTCGGTGCAATCTAATTCTTCATTCAAAACTGCCCACTTGGCTTGTTCGTACAATTGATTTATACGAACTTGATCCGTTTTGGGATTCAAGTCAAAGAAGGTATAATATTTGAAACGTAAGCATAAAGTATCATATTCGCGAATGCCTTGCTCCATTATAGACAAAGACGAATCCAGCCATCCGACATTCATTCGGGCCTTTTCAATAAGAGACTTTGGCCGTATTAAACGCGATCTTACATCAGGACTAGGTGATCTGGGTGATGCAGCTAAATTCTCTTGAAAATCTCCTAGACTAGATCCAGAATCATAAGTCATATAACCATTGCTACTGTGTTTCCATGTTCCTGTTGGCGAACTTATGGGGGTACCAGGAGCAGTTCCCGCTCTTCTTGGTGTGGTGGCATACGGTGATACTGGTGCACATAGGAAATTTCCATTTTGTGTTCTATCCAGACTGCCGTTGCTACCACCATGGTAGGCCGAGTTAATAGGTATGAAAGAGTTGGTATCCGCAGCTGGTTGCAAATAAACTGTGCCGTTAGGTTCAATAATTGGTACCTTTTTGTGAGGAAATTGGCCAAAGTTTTTCTTAAGATGCTCCGCTTCAAGAGGTTTGCATAGTGACAATTCCTCGGGATGACGTATGTCTAGATCCTTGCATACATTAACAACGGCAGCAAACGTTTTTATAGAAAAATCAACACGACAGTCAAGATAACGCAAGTCAGGCAGTTGAACACGCAGAACTTTATGCATTGGGGTAAAATGAAGCAGGCAATCTGCTTGAACACCCACTTGATCTAAAGTAGAACGTGTACGTGATAACCAAATATTTTTTTCAGGCCACCATAAGGCATGATCCGACCAATCTTTTGGGTTTTCGGGATCAACTAATTGTAGCATTATACCTCCAATATGCTGATCGCCTCTCACTCTCAAATGCTTCTCAACCTGCAGATCTGTTATGAAAATCCGCAAATTCCAAGTGTTATCCCCAACGTGAATCATTGTAACAAAAAAAATGTTATTGCTCTGGAATTGCTGAATAATATTCAAATGAGAAATCTAAAAATAAACATAACAGATGTTTCCCAAGAAATTCATAAAATTGATGACGTAATTTAAATTTACTTACAAAAACTAGTGCGCTGAATAACTCCACTAAGTATTTTTTCGCAATTCAAGTTAAAACTCGTATCATATCCCAGACTGTAATGTTTACTCGACGCCACGCAACAATTGATGATATGGTTGCAAAAATATATCTCCACGGAGACGTTAGTATACAGCAGAAAATAATGGATTTGTTGTTTATTTGATTATTTATTCAGGCTATTGGCTTGACTGTTCTCTTTCGTCGTATGCAAATACAGCCAAGGTTATCTTGTTTCCATGAACGCACAAGCTGTCAGCTAGTAAGTCAAATGCGCGAAATTCCAAATTGTTGTACGGTCAGCGCCACCACACAAATGAAAAACAAACTCTAATACACTATATGTACATACATTAACGACGACGACCACGGCGATATAGTAGATCGAACAACAGCAGCAGCACCGAAAACAACAACTACGCAAAAGCAATTAATTCATACTTCAACACGATCGAAATATCGCCCTTTAATTATATGTACATGTGATCGTCCACACCACTTCCACCCGTCCGACTGATCTCATGAATGGCTTAATCGTCGTTTGTTATTGTCAATTGCTGGTATTGTATATTCAATTTAAATTCAAATTAATTAAAATTACACGATGACGCAGTCAAGGAAAATGTTTGCTTTTTCTGCGTTTCTCCCTCACTTTTGTTTGATTCCACAATATGATGGTATTAAATTGCTATTTTTAGAAGAAGAGAAACCTGCACAAAACGAACGAACCGACAAATTATGTTTACAATACCAGCAGCAAAACAAAAAAAAAATTATTTCAGTTGAAAAACTCTCGATACACTATCCGTCCGCCAGCAAAACACTACTATTCTCTTTAAAATTCGATCGGTAACTGACGACAGCTGGCAGATAATCTTTGTACCATGTTTGCTAAGAGAAGTGGTGTAAAAACAAAAAAAGTATAAATTTAAGAAGAGGTTTGGTTTAAAGTGTGGTGAGTTTAAATATTTAATTGGAAGATTAAAAAAACATATTTCATTTTTTTGTGTAATTAATTACCAATATAGTGGTTTGTATTCTGTATTCCAAAATGCTAGACTGATATGAGAAATCGTTTTCATGAATTTGTTTAGTATACAAATACAACTAACAAAATGAAAAATAATAAATAAAAATAGAGGGATTTTCAGGGGTTGATTGTTTAATTCTAAAAGCTAAGTACTTAAAATGATTTTCGGTTATAGTTTTAAAAACATGATTGATTGAAGACGATTTGGACGACAAGTATTAGGGGTTTTCACGGTTCAAATGATAAACGTTATAAATGATAAATATCTGTACCGCTTGCAATTTAAGTGTTGCAAACATTTAAAATATTGCAATTGTATGGCTTTTTTATATGAGCCTGAATTAATCAAAATCTTACATATACTTTTTAAATTGATTTATACAAAATATCACTTAATTTTTGTTATATTATGTATGTACCTACATTCTAATAATAACAACAAAAATTAAACTCCATTTCCTTGCAAAAAAAAACGGAAACAGAATTATTAGTAACTTCATATAATATTGTTCGAAACTTAAGTAATTATTCTATTGTTGCATTTTTTTTTTTACCACAAATAAACAAAAAATTTGAAACAGTCCCATTTAGTTTGACAAAGAAAATTTAAATTTTGTTTGTTGCTGTGCATTTAGTCAAGGACCATATAATATAGTCCTTGGGCCAATCACAAGTTTCCATAGCTAACACCTTAAGTATTAACAAATCAATAGTTTCGCGACTAGTTAAAAAGTACAAAGCTACTGGAGCAGTAGAGGAGGGCGTCCTCGAAAACCTTTAAATCAAATCGAAATGCCACTTCGATGGGGTTTTTCATTACGATAATAACGCCAAACACTCGTTGCTTAAGTTTCGATCAATGCTCGATAAATATAAATCAAAAATAACTTTTATGATAAAAGCAAAAACGTTTACAGTCCCTGATTTATATTTTTTTAAATGTTTTCACCCGCCACATTTAAAAAAATTTATAATATAAAAAGTAAAAATGTTCAAATTTTGCAGTTCAGTTAAGAGAAGTAATTTTTAAAAAATAATACTACATTAATACCATAAAATAAAATTGACTTTTTAAATAAATTTTTGAAACAAATGTGCCAATGGCTTTTTTTAAAGTAAAAACATTTGATCTTGAGCTTGATTAATTTCTAACTCAATCATTTAAATGATACAGATCGAAAATAAGATTTTTTATTTTTATATTTGTAAAAATAAAAAATAATAAATTCAAAGATAATTTAAAATATTAGCCAAAATAAAAATTACTACAAATATGTAATTTTAATTTATTGTATGAGAG
Source organism: Cordilura impudica (assembly GCA_963682025.1). NCBI lineage: Eukaryota > Metazoa > Arthropoda > Insecta > Diptera > Scathophagidae > Cordilura > Cordilura impudica. The sequence goes on from OY821519.1 coordinate 10,932,346, forward strand.
TATGTTCACTCAAGTACTTTAATTAAATAATGTCAAAGTGTTTGAAAGATTTAACACTTAAAGTTTTTTTTATTAGATTTGAAGTTTTGTTATTTTAAGTTTCCGATGGTATAATTTTTGTTTATTATTAAAAGAATTAGGAGAAATAAATAATAAAAAAAAATACATTTAGCATCGGAGTCGGAATCGGACTATAAAATTTCAGCGGTTGAAGTCGGAGTCGGAGTTTGAACTATTTTTTTGACGTGGAATATTGTAAGGCGCGCTACAATATATTGTCAGAAAGTATTTCAAAATCAAATATCAATATTGAAATTTCTTTATTCACCCAACATAAATACATTCCTGATATGTACCAAGAAGTATCCATAAAAAATATTTGCTTTTCTGAAAAAAAATTATTGCAAAATTTGAGGTAGTAACAATTAAAATTACTCTACTCTATTTCGATAATAATTCTATCGCGAAACCATTGAAAATTGATTTAATAATACTAATAACAATAAATAATGGTATAAAGGAATTTTCACCTGAAAAGTGATTAAAAACGAGTTACCAGTGACAACTTATGCTTAAAGAACTAAGCATTAACAAAAGAGGCCACATTTACCTTTTTTACATATCTTAAAGAGAAGTGAATTAAGATATAGAATACCAACGGTATCATTTACACAGTCGGGGAATCATAAAATACAATTTTAAATACAGGTACCAAAACCATTTAAAGGTAGCAATCAATAATTTCACAAGAAATTTCACTTTACACCAACGGTAAATCTTTTATACTATAAAATTATGTACCACAATATTTAAGGTATTACAGTGCAAGCAAGTGTATAATTAAAGACCTTTACATACATACATATGTATGTATTTAAATCTGCAAATTCCTATTTAAATATTTGGAACTGGTACCGTAATAATTATTCCTTTTTCATAAAAGTCAGATGATAACAGTTATTTTTTTATTTTTATTTATTTTTAAGAAAAAATAACTTATTTTTTTACTTTGTTTTTTTTTAGCAAAAATAACAGTTATTTTTTATTTTTATTTTTTTTAGCAAAATAACAGTTATTTTTTATTTTTATTTTTCGAGCAAAAATAACAGTTATTTTTTATTTTTATTTTTTCGAGCAAAAATAACAGTTATTTTTGATTTTTATTTTTTGAGCAAAAATAACAGTTATTTTTCGATTTTTATTTTTTTTTAACAAAAATGACAGTTATTTTTGCTTTTTCGAGCAAAAATAACAGTTATTTTTTTTTATTTTTTCTAGCAAAAATAACAGTTATTTTTTTTATTTTTTCTATTAAAAATAAGTTATTTTTTGATTTTTATTCTTTCGAGAAAAAAAAAGTTATTTTTTGATTTTGTTTTTTTTTTCGAGCAAAAATAACAGTTATTTTTTTATTTTTATTATTTGAGCAAAAATAACAGTTTTCTGATTTTTATTTCTTCGAGCAAAAATAACAGTTATTTTTTTATTTTTTCTAGCAAAAATAAGTTATTTTTTGATATAGGAGTATTTACTATATAAAGATGTGGGAAATCGCAAAAAGTGTGTTCTCATGGGAATTTCGTATGCACATTAACACAAATATTTAAAGTCAACTAAATAATTATAACACGAAAATAACTTTTATTTTTGCTCGAAAAAAATAAAAATCAAAAAATAACTGTTATTTTTGCTCGAAAAAATATAAAACTGTAATTTTTGTTTAAAAAAAAAAATAGAAAACAAAAATAACTGTTATTTTTGTTAAAAAAAAAAAAAATCAAAAAATTGTATTCTTGCTCGAAAAAATAATAATCAACATTTTAAAAATCAATGTATTTCAGCATAAGGATGAATATGGTATACTTGAATCAGTTTTCCGACATTTACTTCTATATGATTTCTTTGTTTTAAAATTTCAAAATAACTGTTATTTTCGGTCCCTGATTTAGAGTACAAAATACCATGGTTAGAGTACTATTAAGTTAAAGCATGGCCACACTTTTAAAACGATGAAAGTTGGCAATTCTTTAAAGGTATTTTACTCTCAATTCACTACTTTAGAACTCTCATAATACTCTCACTATTTTAGTGAGAATAAATAAGGAAAAGTCTTCTTTGCTCTAGCATTGTTTTTTTTTACCTAAATTTTTCACACACAAAAAGAAATTGGAGAAAATTTTTAGAATTTCTGTTTTAACAGACGACGGCCAAGAAAAACTTTTACTTTTTCGTAAAAAAAAATCGCGGAGGTGTGCAAAAACAAAAATAATAATAATAAACACAAAAAACATAAAAAATTACGTCATCAAAAGAGCTTCGATGAGACAAGAATTGTGGTTTTCGAGGCTAAAACCAATAAAAGTAACAAAGAAAATTATTTTGGTTTAATTTCATCTTAACTAAACAAAGTGTTTTTTTTTTCTGAATAGATACATCTTTTTTTAAACTTAAATTATTAAAGCAATAATTATAGAGTTGGCACAACATCAAAACATTAAAGATGATTCATGTTGGAGAGAATACTTGGATTCTACGAATCTTTATAACTGATCTACAAGTTGAGAAACATTTGAGGGTAAAGGGCGACCAACATATTGGTGGAATTATGCTACAGTTGGTAGATCCGGAAAATCCTAAAGATTGGTCAGATCATGCCTTATGGTGGCCAGAACGTAATATCTGGCTTACAAGAACTCGTTCTACTTTAGATCAGGTAGGTGTACAAGCTGATTGTTTATTGCATTTCACACCCATGCATAAAGTTTTGAGAGTACAATTGCCAGATTTACGTTTTCTTGATTGCCGAGTTGATTATTCGATTAAAACTTTTGCAGCAGTGGTTAATTTATGTAAAGATTTGGACATTAGGCATCCCGAAGAGTTGTCTTTATGCAAACCCTTGGAACAGGAACATTTAAAGAAGAACTATGGAAAATATCCACAAAAAAAGGCTGCCATAGCTGAAGCAAATGGTACGACATATTTACAGCCAGCTCCTGACACAAATTCTTTTATACCCATTAATGCTGCCTATAAAGGAGGCAGCAATGGCAGTTTGAATAGAACACAAAATGGGAATTTACTGTGTGCTCCAGTTTCACCTTATAACACAACACCCAGAAAACCTGGCACTGCACCCGGAACTCCTATGTCGTCACCCACTGGTACTTGGAAAAATAGTAGTAATGGTTATGCTACCTATGATTCCTCTTCTAGTCTAGGAGATTACCAAGAGAATTTAGCTGCATCGCCCAGATCACCTAGTCCTGATGTCAGATCTCGTCTGGTACGGCCGAAATCGTTAATAGAAAAGGCTCGTATGAATGTCGGCTGGTTGGATTCTTCTCTTTCTATAATGGAGCAAGGCATTCGGGAATATGACACGCTCTGCCTGCGTTTCAAATACTATACTTTCTTTGATTTAAATCCTAAATTTGACTTTGTACGAATTAATCAACTTTATGAACAGGCCAAATGGTCTATTTTAAATGAAGAATTTGATTGCACCGAAGAGGAAAGTCTTATGTTTGCCGCTCTGCAATATCAAATCAATCAACTCAACGAGTTTCAACCATATCAAAATTCTGGTTTTGATTCTTCATTCAACGAGAATGGTACGGATGATGACATTGATTCGGCATTAAACGAACTACAAATCACTTTGGAGGGACCAAATTCAAATGGAGATGGTAATATTACAAAAATTCCCGAGCTTTCTGATTATTTGAGGTTTTTGAAACCTCGTAAATTCACCATGAAAGGCTACAAGAGATTCTTTTTTGCCTATAGAGATTTGCATTTACATCTTTATAAGTCGGCTGAAGATTCACGAAGAGGAGCTCCTGTCATTACCATCAATTTAAGAGGTTGCGAAGTAACACCTGATGTTAATTTGACTCAGCAGAAATTTGCTATACGTCTGGAAGTTCCACCAGAGGGTAAAAGTGGCCCAAATACCGAAGTATGGATAAGATGTGAAACGGAAGAGCAATATGCTAAATGGATGGCCGCTTGTCGTTTGGCTGCCAAGGGACGATCCTTAGCGGATAGTTCTTATGATAGCGAAGTGTCCAATATAAAAACCTTGTTAAATCTGCAGAAGCCTTCCCAAAGGGTAGCCGTCAATATTGATCCACGAACAATAGAAATCTTGGATTATCTTTCTCCCAAAATGTTGCGAAAGCTTTCCAGTAAAGCTGCTATCAAGATACTTGAAGCTCATGCTAATGTCAGTAAACTTTCTCTAATGGATGCCAAATTAAAATATATACAAGCTTGGCAGTCTTTGCCAGACTTTGGTGTCTCATTATTTGTTATTAAGTTTGATGGTCATAAGAAGGAGGAATTATTGGGTGTAGCCCATAATCGAATAATGCGTATGGATTTAAATACTGGCGACCATATCAAAACTTGGCGTTATAACACCATGAAAGCTTGGAATGTTAATTGGGGTATTAAATGTATGATGATTCAGTTTCACGATGAAAATGTTATATTCTCTTGCCTTTCGGCCGATTGTAAGGTAGTTCATGAATTTATTGGTGGTTACATTTTTATGTCTATGCGTTCGAAGGAAAATAATCAAACTTTAAATGAAGAAATGTTCCACAAACTCACAGGAGGTTGGGCTTAAGCTGAATGCTTATGTTTAGGTCAATATCTATAAACTATAACGCACATTATATACTATATACCAGGTGTATTATGGTTATGAAAATATAAACGAACAACTAAAACTATATAAATCCCTTTTATGATTGCCAAAGTGCTTATAACATAGATTTTTTGATTCGCTTTCTGTCTTTGAAAATAGTTTGTCTTTTTAATCTCTTAAAGTTTAACCATGTAATTTTATGCCTAATAACATATTCTAGTATGTTTTTTGTATGTTATATAATTTGTTTTAATTTAAATTGTTGTAATTTTTTTATAAAAAAAAAAAATATGTATTACGATAATAAATATAAATATGTATATAATACATAAAAAAAATCACTGTTTTTGTTATTTTTTTGTAAGGCCATCATTTGAATTGTTCAACATTTCTTCATCATAAAACTTATGTATAAGTCGACTTTATTAATAATAAAACATTTTAAACATTTCCATCGGTTTTGACATATTTTAATTTTTTATGTTCTTATATCAGCATTACATTCATTTATATATATAATTGAATTCACATCGAAACAATACATTCAAATAATATTTTTTTTTACAAATTTGCTAGCAAAGTATATAAAATGAAATCGAAAGAAAATGTTGAGAAATAACTAATAAAATTAAATGAAATTTTTATAAAACTCATACTAATATACAAAAATAAAATTAAGTTTAAAATCATTTTCTTCATTTCATTAATAAATCCCATGCATCATCCTCATCGGTTTTATTAGCTGTCGCTTTGGGTTTTACATTTTTAACATCTAAACTATCAAAACCTTCACTTAACTTTTGTGTAGTCGAGGCAAGTTTTATACTTTTATTAGACACTGCTGCTGCATTTGTGGTTGTCAGTGGTGTAGAATTTTGATAGGATGTAGCAGAGTCTTGATAACTATCAAAACCAGACCAATCATCACCATCAGCATTATCATTTTTTAAAGAAGCTGAACTATTGACGGTGCCAGCGCCACTGGAATTGCTAAATTGATTGTGGTATGACTTTGAAGTGGACATTTGTTTTTGAGGACTTTCTTGCCATCCCCAATCGTTGTCATTTGCATTCGATTGATTACCCATGCCAGATGCAATATTGCCCGTAACAGAATGTGAACGTTGTTGATAGGAATTATTATCTTCATTGAAATCACCATATCCACCATGATCTCCAGGTGATGTAAAATTACTACCAGCTAAATTATTCCAACCACGTTTGCCAATATCAGTAACCTAAAGGAATAAAATCAAACATATAGTAAACATAATATAAAAACACAAAACAATGAAGAGAAAGGAAATTTTCCAAAAAATTAAATATAACAGTAAGTATATAAAAACCTACCTTTGAAGCCACTTCAGTGACTGATTGTTGTAAGGTATCTATTAAACCCCCTTCATTTATCTACATAACAACAGTTTAATAAAAAATAAAACAAAAATATAAAATAAAATAAAACTAAATAAAGAAAATAACTAAGATATAAAATGTTCGTCAAAATTAAAAAGTAAAATTATTCTTTTTTAATAATTGATAATGACGTTGTTTTAAAAATAGAAATATTCTATAATTGACGAATTCAAAACTACATTAAACTTAAATATTTAATAATAAAAATTCAAGGTCAGATTGAATGAATAACTAAACAAGTTATAAACTAACTATACTATACAAACAAATGACTAAGCATGAATAAAGCACACACAAACCTTAGATGAAGCAATATTTGCAGTGGTAACAGCTTTTTCTTTAGCAATATAGGCAAATTTTGAAGCGCCTGTTGAGAGTAAACTCCAACCCTTAAAAAAAGAAAACAATTATTATTACATTTTCCAATTTTCTAATACTTTTAAATATATATTTCAACAATACTTACGGAAGCCAAAGAAGACAATGTTGTATCAATAAGTTCTTGAGATTGTGTTTTTGGCGGTGGTTCACGTGAATAGCCAAAACCAGTATATTTACCGCCTTGGCTGGGAGGTAAATGTCTGATGATAGAAAAAATTCAATTTATACATAAAATAACTTGATTTCAAATAACTTTCATATCCATTAACTTACTCTGGTCTAGTGGCATTTTCATTTTGTATACGAGAAAAAAATTCTTCTTTCTGATCTTTGAATTCTGGTGTATTAAATTGTTGATAGCCGCCGTCGTTGTTATAACTAGTGCCACTACTACCAGAGCCATTTTGATAGCCACCGCCAGAAGCTTGTTGATAATTGCCACTATTTCTGGAATGTGCCATAGATGAATTGGAGACTGATGATGTATATCCGTTGCCGCTTGATCCTCCATACGACGACGATGATGCTGTTGCTGATTCTAAACGTTTTTTCGCTTCATTTATATCCCACGATTTGCCCTGTGCCAAAGTTGCAATTTTATCTCGATACAAAGCTGCAGCTTTTGAATTATATTTTTGATTAATGGGAGAGCGATCATTCCAATCATCTTGATCTTCAAGAAATTCACGGGCATTACGATTTCCACCAACTTTCATTTTTTCTAATTCAATATCTTTCCATTTATCCATAGTCACAGAACGTACAAATGATAGATGAACACCCAGACCACGATGTTTGCCGGAGCACTCCAAACAAATCCATATGCCATATGTAACGGAAACCCATTGGGGATTGTGGGTGCCACATTCAAAACATTTCTAAGAAATAGAATGTAGTATGTATTATTTTATTAAATTCGATATATCAAAAATACAATCTATCATATACATAATCGTCTCCCACAATGGGAAACTAGTGGCAAATGTGTAAAATTTACAATTTTCGGGACAAAATTGCACCCATTGTATGGATGATATTTACACATCTATGTTAACAAAAAGCTTTCTTGGTAATAATATATAATTATATTCTAAAACAGAAAAGTTCGTATCGAAAGAAGTAAAATTTGGAAAAATCCATCACCTCCATAATATAAAAAGCTTTATAAATATTTTTAATATTTATTTACCGAATTATCATCCTGTGGTTTAAGTTCTTGTAATACACGTCTTGTCCTTGGACTAGCCATTTCCGGTTATTATCTAGTAGAAACAAATTTTACGAAATTTTATTAAAACTCTAAATGCTGCTGCTGCTGGCTGGCTTCCAACTGGGCGAAATATTTTGTAGTAACGTATTTGATAAACACAACAATTCCAACTACACCAAAGATAGTTATACCCAAGACTTTAGCTTGATATCCCCTGGAAAATGTTTCACAATCAGCAGTCGAGGACGATGAAGTTGTTGCAGCAACAGCAGTTGTACGTGAGTTAGAAGCTGGCTTCATTAAAATGTATTAAACAAAACACCCCACGGGAAGAATGTCTATCAAATTTTCATCAAATAAAATAAATAATTTTAACTATTCTGGTATTTAAATTAATAAAACATGATATTTGCACTTGAAAATATTGCAAAAAATTATGGAAATTCTCTACTTTTTTTCAACACTTCTACATACACACTCGTACAGAAAACGATATCGTATATGTCAAATGAGAACAAAAACTGTTGACGTGTGAAAGAGAATGTTGACTAAAATGCGACACTGTTTACGATATACTAATTCACAATAAATCAAAACTATGCGAAGTTAACAATACGAATTAACAACGTTGACAGTCCTGCCCGTATTTTAATAAAATCACGTTTACGGGCACAACTCAGGATTGCTTAAAATACCACTGATACAACTTAAAATGCTAAGTCCATCAATACATTTTTTGTCGTCGGCTTTTTGTTTCTTATCTAGTTTCAACAATATATTAGTGAATTGAAATCAATTACAATACTGCGTTGTGTCTAGGATAACGAAATACTACTTTTTGTTATCCATTTACAGAAATTTAAAATCCGAAATTATATTTTTCGACATTGTAGCAACTTTATTGTAGCAAATTAAAATAGACTATCCTCCGTGAGTACCTGGAGCCTAATTGCGACATCTGTGAACGTATGAGCTTTTGTTTAAAAATTAATTAAAATGGTTAGTAATTGTCTTACGGTAAAAAAAAGAGTTTAGCCTTAGGCCTATGAAAATGACTGAAAATTTTTTCCTTTACAAAATTTAAAAAATACAAATGTTTTTAATAATATAATACCAATTGGATTAATATTTGATTGATTATAAAAAAAAATTTTTTGAATATCGCTTGCAAACTGATTCAAAGTTTTTACCAATAAACCTTATAACTTATTTATGACCGCAGCTAAAATATTGGACCCAATTGGAAAACCGTATAAGAAAATTGGTCTTATAAACATAATTTTTGAAAAAGCAAAGTCTCAATTAAAAAATCATGTGAGTCCGATCACAGGGGAGATGTGTAAACATCTAGTAATTAAAGATATTTTTATGGCACTTTTTTAAAATCAAACAGAAAGCGTCATCTATGCATCACTTATAGCAATTAACTGCAGGGGCTCTGCTAATATAAAAGTATTTATGTATTATTTATTATTTCAACAGGTTAATTTTTAATTTTTTGTTTTTTATTTTTAATTTTTATTTTTCATTTTATATTTTTAATTTTTTTATTTTTCGTTTTTCATGTTACTTTTTTATTTTTTCCTTTTTTTATTTTTGATTTCTTATTTTTCTTTTTCCATTTTTTATTTTTAATTGTTTACTTTTCATTTTTCATTTTTTATTTTTAATTTTTTACTCTTAATTTTTCATTTTTCATTTTTAATATTTTATTTTTCATTTTTTTTTTCTTTTTATATTTTTAATTTTTAATTTTTTAATTTTATTTTTCATTTTCAAACAGGTTATTACATATCACAATTTTTTAACCAATACACCGAGTTAGTCTTACGTCTTACATGTCACGCTGTTTTTGTAATTGTTGTTACGGATCCTTAGTTGGCACTAGAGTGACCTGCCCTTCTAGCTCCTGGTCAATAGCAGGGTGTGTTTTCCTCCCTCAACTCTAGCCCGAAGGTCGTACCAATTAATAATTTTACCTAAAACAATTATTAACTTACACAAAAACAAACGCATCTCGACTGGGAGGTAGATGTTAACCTCCAACCGCCCTGCCCAACCTTGGTCACAATCGCTCCTGTTTCCTTCATTTATGACCCCGTAAACCGCTCACCTTCACCACTTACCTTTATATTAACATCCCCTAATATTTGCTAGTTTTAACCGCTCATAATGATATACTGTTTTTTTTTTTTTCAATTTCTAATCATAATTTTTTTTTTTATATATTTTTATTTCTTTTTATCACTATTAACAAATAATATTTATACCTAATACCTTAATCAAACAATTTTTATCTAATAATAAATATAAATAATATTGTTTAATGTTAAGAATATTAAGATTCGAGAATTACAAAAACTTCAGAAGTCAGCTGCTAATGGAACATAATGAAAACGTTATTTTCATTGTTATCTTAACGTACTATCGTATTTGCGGATCCGCTGTAAACATTTTATATTAATATTATCATAAAATGACTGGAAACTGTGTTTTATTAACTGGTACACCGGGTGTAGGAAAAACTACTTTAATACGCAATGTTTGTCAAGAATTAATAGATAAACATAAAATTGATTGCTGTGGTTTTTATACGGAAGAAGTACGCAGTGTAGCCACCCGGGAACGTATTGGTTTTGATGTCGTTACTTTAAACCGGAAACGGGGAATTTTAGCAAGGTATGCATAAATATAGTTAATAGTTAGTCAATCTAATGTAGGTATATCTTTTTTGTAGATCAGGTGGTACTGCTAAAGGTCCCCTTGTTGGCAAATATTGTGTACATGTTAAAGATTTTGAAGATCTTACTTTACCGCTACTAGACACAAAAAATAATCATCATTTACTGGTTATTGATGAGATAGGTAAAATGGAATTAAAAAGTACAAAATTTCAATCTGCTGTTTTAAACTGTCTGGAGAAGACGACCCTTTTGGCTACAGTACCCTATGAACCGCGTCCACCTTTGGCTTTGGTAGACAAGCTTAAAAATCATCCCAAAGCTAAAATAATAGTGGTAACTAGAGAGAACCGCAATAATTTACAAAGTGAAATTATAGAAAGTGTTATGCATCTGCTAAAGAAATGATTAGATTAGATTTAGATTAATTTTTTTTTTTGTATATTTTCAAATTGAGAACCTTAACATAAACTAGATTTTATCAATTACTACGTAGTTGTTATTGGCGTACTTGTGGAAGGATCTGTATTCATGCAAATGGTTGATGAATAAGTTTTTGAATCTCTTTGAGATCTTTTCCTTGCTCGTTTTGGTGATTTTTCATGGTCCATTTCATTATAAGTCTGTTCTGTTGCTCGCCACACCATTTCCTGTCGTTGGACTAGATCCGGATAACGTTGTTCGAATTGAACATCGGCTGATAAAATTAGTTCCCATTTTTTCTCTGAATTTAATTTAGCCACAGATTGCAAAACCTCAGAAGCTTCATCGGGTGGTAGTTGAGTAGCAAAAATAACTTGACGTCTATAAAGATAATTGGTGCGGGAAAAACGGAATAGCTAGAAATGAGGAAAGGTAAGTTGTTCAATATGTACAATAAAAACAATTCTAACTCTTACCACATAATCACGAGCTCTGATCATAAGATCTGATTTAACACCATTGGCATTGGATAATGTTTCATTTGGGTATAAAATTTCAGACTGTGGCACCCAGTTACCATGTATAAGTATACCCACTTGTGGTAAAGTCCTCAACACCTTTTCAGCCGTTATTTTAGGATCAATGCTTTCTCGTAGTAGACCCATTATATCATCGAAGGATAACATTTTGGCATCTCTAAGTATAACTTTCAGTTGTTCCATTAACGTCATAGACTTTAATTTTGATTTGCTAATAACTCTAGTTGGTAACACAGCATCTATACCTTGGTCCTTGCCCTCATCTGGCAAAAGTTTTTCCACATATTTATGTGAATCTAAAGTTAAGGCTTCACTATTTTGTCGGTTCGTAGCAAACATTTTTTGACGTTCCAATTCGGCTGTTGGTGAAGTTCTTGAATGCCAATACGTTTCACACCAAGGTTCGTCAACACTTTTCTTCATAAACGTGTCATATCCTTGGCGTTCTTTGACCTTTTTAGCTCCCGATCGGGCAAATTTTACTGTAACCTGTTGCAATTCTTCATCATCATCCTCTTCATTTAGGGCCTTTTGCTCTGCTTTGTTACGTTTATCTTCTTTATCGAAATAAGAAAACGAAGGCCGTAATTGTACAATTGCAGTCAGTGGAGATAGATGGATTTCTTTATCGGCAAATATGCCGACAATATATTTGCTAACATCATCTAAAGAAGTCGAACTCACAAAGGCCTGCTTATCCATAATACCTCTTTTAAATGTAGGTTTTTCTCCCTTGGCTTGAGATTTACCATCGGCAGCCAAGGCAAACTGTTCTGCTTTGAAACGATCATACAAGTGCGAGTCAGTATCCAAAGCAAAATCTACTTTAATTTCATGATTTAAAGGTTTAACACAACAGTTGACCACAGCAGCAGTTTCAAAGTTTGAGATTTGCGTTTTGGTGGGATATTGAAAGACATACAAATTATCTTGAAGATTTTTAGACAGAAATACTGGAATCTAAGGTAAGTTTAAGAGTGGTTTCTTAATAAATTGTTCTGATCGATCAATTAAATAGTTACCTCTTCCACAACTTCATCTTCGTCAATATCATAACAGGCCATTTTAAAATTTGTTTAAATGTTTTTATTTAACTATAATTTTAATAAATTCTACATTTCTAACTTAAAGTAACAGTATGCAGAACTGTCAAAAGCATGTGTTTAAAAATATTTTCAATTCACGATAGCATTTTGTTCGTGAAATCATTTACAATAGAGTTTATTTCGTTGCTCAACACTCGTTAAGAATTAATGTAACGTTGGCAAAATGCCAATAGGGTGATTTAAAAATTTTTTAATTGTGCATTGAGAAAAGGGAGAAATCAAAAATTTAAAAACTGTTTTCACTATTGAATCGTCTGACTTCATCCATTAAATTAGTTTCGCGAATATAATGAAATTGGCAATCAATAATATGACCACTACGTACATAAGAGCGGAATAGAATGAAGTTGCATGAAATGCCCACAAACGTCGCGGTCGATTTTATCAACTTGCCAGAAAATCAAAACTTTTTAGTTTTTCGTACAACCAAGACCAAGAACTATATAGTTCTTGCTAATACATCTAATAATAATAATGAACAGTAAGCTAAATTAAGGTAGAACTAAAGAATAACAGTAATACTTAACTAAAAGGAAATTAAAAAACAATCCTTTGGTACGTTAATGATTAATAGCGAAATACTCCAAGTACTTATGTTTCATGACGGATGCCGTATAACTTAAACTTTATGCAAGTGGAATGATTTTTCAAAAACAGAGTTAGAAATTCTCGGAAGACCTATTTCAGGGCGTCTTGAAGATCGCGAGAACCTGATGGAGTCAAAAATACCCTTGGGTTCACGCGAGGCCATTAGATGGTGAAAAGCTAGCAGGGTTCTAATTTAAACAAAATCCCTTGAAAATAAAAGTAAAATACGCATCCACATAAGAATCATGTGAGTCCGATCACAGGGAAGATGTGTAAACATCTAGTAATTAAAGATTTTTTATGGCACTTTTTTTAAAATCAAACAGAAAGCGTCATCTATGTATCACTTATAGCAATGTACTGCAGTGGCTCTGCTAATATACAAATATTTATTATTATTTATTATTTCAACCGCTTTATTTTTAATTTTTCATTTTTCGTTTTTCAAATTTTATTTTTTCATTTTTTATTTTTCATTTTTTATTTTTCTTTTTCCCTTTCTTATTTTTAATTTTTTATTTTTTATTTTTAATTTTTGGTTTTTCATTTTTTATTTCTCATTTTTTAATTTTAATTTTTATTTTGCATTTCTTATTTTTCATTTTCTATTTTTCATTTTCATTTCTTATTTTTCAGTTTTTTTAATTTTTAATTTTTAATTTTTTTTTTATTTTGATTTTTCATTTTCAAACAGGTTATTACATATCATAATTTTTTCACCAATACAATCATAAGTCACACCGATTTTGTCTTACGTCTTACATGTTACGATGTTTTTGTGATTGTATTGTGAAATATAAATTTACTCCCCTGCACGTATAGATGTTTACACATAAAAAACTGAATATAAATTGCAAACGTTTTTTAATATTATCTTTGATATAATGTTCATGAATTATAATATAAGCATCCCGTGGAAAACCAAAATAGCAATTGCCTTAGTTTCTACAAAGTCAATCGTTTTTAAACAAATTAAGAAAACAAATATCTAAAAATTATGACATTAATAAAAGGAGGCGTAGTGATCAAAATGTTTTGGAATAAAATAATCAATAAAAATTAATTTATATATTCTTTCATAATAAAATAATTAAATTTTTTGTATTTGTAGCACAAGTGTTTAATAATATCTTTGATATAAGGTTCATGAATATTATTTATTTTTCTTATAGTGCGTTTACATCTGAGAAAAATTTAGTAGATTTTAGTTGAAATCTATTTCAAAATTTATACCGTTTACATCTAACTTTTTTGACATTTTGTGAGTTTTTGTTTCCACAACAATAAACAGCTGATTAAAATAAAACATATAAACTAGAAATACCAAAAAAAAAAAGAAAAAAAAAACAGTTTTAATATGCTATCCATCGAGGAAAGGCTTGCTTGTGTCTTCTATTATTTCGAATAAAAGAAAACGCGTGTCAGTTTTTTGCTTTGTGGTCCTAGCGTTGTTACTCCACGTGCAATTACGTTAAATGTACTTTTTGCACGTGTTTTTAGGTTAAGTTTAATTTTAAAAGTTTTTATACAACATCTCACCCTAACCTCCCTTGCGAAGGCAATGGTTGTATAGGGGAGCTACGAGAGTTTAACCCTGGAGTTTTGGTCTAGTACATTTTCCATTAAAATTTAGAGTACAAAAAAAAAATACTAAACATAAACAAAACAGTAGGAAAATGGAAATATGGAAAATTCTAAAAAGGAACCAATTTTATAATTATATTATGCATCATAAATGAAAAAAGCACAAGCTGAAATAGAAATTTTGCGAAAAAAAATATCAGTATTTGTTAAATGTATTATTTGAACAACAAAAACAAATGCATTTTCCACAATTATTATATAGCAGATGGGAATAATGAGCACATATAAGTATAAAAAATTATAACTTTTCAATTACAAAATATTTTTTTATTTTAATATTATAATTTATAATATTATAATTAATATTTTATTTCCTTTTTATTCAACTTGTTTGCTTATTTTTTATTATTATTATGTTTGGCCAGATATTTTCTTTGTTATATTATCAATGAGCTAATGTGACCTTTAAAAGTAATTAAAATTGCATTTTAATTTCTCCTTTCCCAACGATTCGTAGATATTTTGTCTACTTTATCAAGGGAACGTCTATTTAATTTAAAAAAAAAAACATTATTTATAACAATATTTACATCAATGACAAACAATAATAAATTTTAACTTACAATATTTTTTCTATATTAATCTACAATCTTTACTTTTATTGATTTAGTTCCACTGTTAACTAATAATAGTGCGTTTACCTAAACAAAATCTATTATATACGAGATTTCGAGCGAAATCTAGCTCATTTTTACTAGATATCCCATAGAAAACAAAATCTAGCTCGATACTAGATTTGTGCAAAATCTCACAAAATCTTGTCAAACTTGGGCACTACCAAATGATACTACTGTGTTTTTCTAATATTGTAGTAGAAAATTGCAACACAGTGACTGAAAAACTGACATTTAAAAACAAAAACAAACAAGTTGAATAATAGGAAATAAAATATTAATTATTAATAAAAATTACGAGTCTATAAAAAAAATATTTAGTAATTGAAAAGTTATAATTTTTTACACTTATATGTGCCCTTTTCCATATGCTATGTAATTGTGTAAAATGCATTTGTTTTTGTTGTTCAAACCATACATTTAACAAATGCAGATGTTTTTTTTCGCAAAAATCTGTTTACCAACACTGTTAGTCGTTTTAATTCAGTTTTTTGCAACTAATGCATGAAACACATGGACGACAGTGGCTATACGACTACAGTCTGTCAAAAATCAAATACACACGTTTATATGAAAGCGATTATTTCGACACCAACACAGCTACACGGCTACACGACAACTTTTGTCGCTGTAGTCAACTTCTTAAGGCCACTATACACTTGTCAACCGCTTGACATCAAGCACCGTGTACGTGTGCTTGACGTAAGCATATACATTTGCTGTACGACCTCTACAGCATGAGAAAATACAATACATCTCTCATCCAGCATGCCAAAAATCTAAAATTTTTAATTTTTCATCCAGTCGGTGTCACACATACTAACAAATTTTCACTAATACCATCATAATGCTGGATGGGAATTTGATGGCTACAAAACAAATTAGTGCTATGAAATATTTTATTTTGTTAAA
This sequence comes from Cordilura impudica, assembly GCA_963682025.1. Lineage (NCBI taxonomy): Eukaryota > Metazoa > Arthropoda > Insecta > Diptera > Scathophagidae > Cordilura > Cordilura impudica. The sequence goes on from OY821519.1 coordinate 10,948,514, forward strand.
AAAAACATCGCAAAATCAAATGCTGTAATTCGACTAATAATTGAAAGGGGTTAAATAAATTTATTTATTTATTTTTACGTTATAATAATGCACTATAAATAAGTAATTGTATATTTAAGTCAATTGAGATATGTCGAAGATTTTAGAATTCAGAGGACATCAAGAACTACAATGCAACGCTCGCTATTTTACAAAGGATTACAGCTTTACAACACTCTACCGAACAAGATAAAAATGGAACAGAATATAAATATATTTAATAGACAGATTGTATGCTTTGTAAAAAATAGTAATTTTTAATAGGATATAAATATTTATATATATTAAAAGTATTTTAAATACTAATAAAGAAAGAAATAAATAAAATAAATAAAAAAAATAAATAAAAAAATATAATTGGCACTACTGAAATAATGCATTTGTATAAAATATTGTTGTTATATGTTGCTGTCGTTTTCAAAAACAATAAGTAGCACGGCTAGAATTGCAGCCAGCAGCATTTGTAGTCGCGTGTTCGTGTAGCCGCAGTCGTCTATGTGTTTTATGCATAACCATTATATGTTTAATATAAATACTACTTAGTTTAGCAACATTGTTGTAGTAAAAATAGTTTTTAAGAGATAAATTTAAATACAACACTGTGCTAGCGCTGTTCTAGCGTTGTAGCTGCTAGCTGCTTGCGTCTTGCCGCTTTCGATGAACCTAAACACATGAGAAATTTCTAGCACAAACTCAAAACCGTGTGTTATCCTCGGGCGCTAGAAATACATGGCATAGGTGGTTATAAGCGACTCGCTTGCTACTAGCGCCGCTATTTATACTACTAGCTATAAACAACTCTGCAACTAATAAAAAAAAATAGTAAAAAAAATTGGATTAAAAAAAAGAAAGTGTAAAATTTCTGTTCCAAAGAAATTTTGTACTTCATTAAACAAAAAGTGAAAAACGTTTAACGAAAAGCACCAATTTTGCTTAAAATATATCAAAGAAAAAAGTGACAAAAGAATTTCAAGAAAATATATTTTTTGGAAAAAGGGCAAGGACAACAAATAAATTTGCCAAATTGGCAAAAAAAAAAAAAAAAAGGAAAAGAAAAATTGTCTATTTACAAAGAAATATTTTTATTAAATAAATATATTCTTTTAATAACGAAAGATACAGTTTCCTTTGGCGATTTAAACTCGTAACTAAAAGAATAAAAGGTAAAGAAATTTGTAGAAATGTCTACGTTAATAAATGTGATGAGGTAGTCAATTTAAAATTAGACCTCCAAAAAAACGTTGTTTCTCATTTATATAGTAAAAAAAAGATGAATACCTATGTTTAACTTTAACAAATTCCCTTGACATTGTTAGTGTTGTGTTATTTCAATTATAAATTTTTTGCATATTTTCCATTCTTTATTTGCACAAAAGTCAGCTGGTTTTTTTTTTCTGTGACACCTCTCATATCAATTTTCACTCATTTCCCATCCAATTGCCGGTCAAGTTTTTTCACTTATATTTTTTTTTCAAGTCTCATTTAAACATTTCTTTTTTTTCAAGGTTTTGCGGAAGCGCGTGTGCAACATTCGTGTGAAAAAATCAATTTTTCCTCATTTCGTCATTAATTTTCTCCTATCGTACTACCTACAACACTATTTTGCGACTCTGCCAAGATATGACTAGAGTGATGTCACTTCAATACATTACATTTGCCCTATATTTGTTTTTGTAACCTTTTCGAAAATTTGCACTATATATGCCACTCGACATCATCATCATTCCATGAATTATATTTTATGTGTGTTGCTTTTCAACCTAGAAAACCCAGACTCGTAGGTTCTGATAGCGAAAAAAATGTTATTGTTCAAGTGCAGTATCGCTAAAATTTATCTTTTTTTTTATCTTACCAATGTAATCAATTATTTTAATACACAGAATAAAACATACATATCTATTTGTTTATGAGTCTTGGCATGCGTTATGATAGGTTTGTGGTAATAAAAAATATAACAATTATTTAAAGGCTTCCTTGAAAAGGGTACAATAAATTATATTAGTCGTATTTTCCAATAACTTGTGTATAAATCCATAGTTTTGCCATCAAAATATACGTCGCTTATAGCGAACACCGATTATTTTCATATCTTTCGATTGAATCAACTGAAATGATATACATATGTATAAAACATCTAGTATTAATACGAATGAATAAATAAGATACATATTACTTTTTAACAAAATAGCGACTATTCATATTTTCGATAAAAAATTTTGCCTAAAATTTTTTATAAAATTAAAAAACCTTTTTTGACACGGAACGAGTTGTCTATTCTAGGACCTATAATTATTTATTTATTTGTTCATAACGCAATTCATTCGGCAAATTCTAATATATCGATTTGGTGTCGCCTGAGGACTTTCATCCCTCTCGTGTGCTCTTGTGCGCGCTTCGATCAAAGACGCTTAGTAGCGTTAGCAGCTGTCCCTGTGCAAAAATGCGTTAACTTTGAGAATATGTGTTGGGTTGAAACGAATTTTTCTGTGTGTATAGATATATCGTTAGCTGAAACGCACAACGACGTTACTAACAAAATTAAAAAAAAATCAGTTTTCTGATTGATTATGATGAATTTCAACAAATAAATTTCACACTTTTTTAGATTCATACGATCATACAACAACGATTTTATTAAGTAAAATCAAAAGAACTTAATTAAAAGCGCATGTATAATAACACAACATTGTTTGCTTCTCTAAAAAAACAAAATTTTATGCAGGTACAGTGTGTGACAATACATTGGAAACTTCTACAAAATTCTGAATTTGTCAATTTTTTTTTAAAATAATTTCACGTTAAGTCATAAAATTGTATTTTTTTGCGACATCACTTTACTAAAGATAGCAAATTTGTAACGAAAAATACAATTAAAAAAATAGATAAACGAAAAAAATTTTTTTTAATGAAATACACTAGAAACTTTTAAACTTCTGTACCGGAGTTGATTAAAACAATAACAATCTAACCCATAAAAACAAAGTTTTTATTAAAACTCTTTCTTTCCTTATGCACATGAGTTTTGAATATCTCAATGACTGTGCGTGTTTGTGTGTGAATATCTTAAAATTAATCTTTGGCTACAACAAGTCTATGTACAAAGTTTCAGATCCATCGGATGAGGGGAAATGGGTTTTAATCTATCCGTGAGTGTGCGTGACCATGTCAAAGTTAATCTTTTTTCACAAGTCTATCGACCAAGTTTTAGATCGATCGGATAAGGGAAAATGGGGTTTAAATCACTCTGTGACTGTGCGTGACCATGCGTGACTGTGCGTGACTAACTCAAAGTTAATCTTTTTTCACAGCAAGTGTATGGACTAAGTTTCAGATCGATCGGATGAGGGGAAATGACATTTAGATCACTCCGTGACTGTGCGTGACCATGCTTGACTGCCCGTGACTAAGTCAAAGTTAATCTTTTTTTCACAGCAAGTGTATGGACCAAGTTTGAGATCGATCGGATGAGGGGAAATGACATTTAGATCACTCCGTGACTGTGCGTGACCACGCGTGACTGTGCGTGACTACCCCAAAATTAATCTGTAGTCACGACAAGACTATGGGTCAAGTTTCAGATCAATTGGATAAGGGGGAATGGTCCACCCATGGCAGACAGACAGACAGAGAGTATGAATTAAAAGAAAAAGTTTAAAAATAGAGGATGGTATGAAAGAAATTGTATAAAATCTTAACCATTATTTAAATATTTTTAGTTTGAAAAGTTTTCTTTGAACTGTTTTTTAAACACAATTGTATTTTTCAATATTTTAATCTTATAATTAATGATTATAAAATAATGGCAAGAATAAAGTTTTGTGAAGCGTTAAAAACCAGCATAAAAGATGATTTTACTGCTATTCTTAAGCAAAAGAAAGCTTGTGAGAAAATTCTATGAATAAATCCACAATATCAAAAATTATCAAGAAATATCGTGAAAGAGACACGGCAACGAATCAACATTTAGGCGGCAGGCCCCGTAAATTAAATCAAAGACAATACAATTTAATACCAAGAGAGTTAAAAAGGTCAAAAAATGCTAGCTACAGAGGTCTTTAACAATCAGAAACTAAAAATAAGTTCTCGAGCTGTTACACGACGAGATATTGAGGCTGATCTTGGTTGTTATCGTCCTGTGAAGAAACCCTTGATTCGCATAAATTTTGCGAAGGAATTGGAGAACTGTTCTCTTTTTTTTTTAGATTAGTCAAAGTTTAATTTAAGAGGCCATGGTGGAAAAAGATGCCAAAGGCAAAAAGATGACCCAAAATATAAAAATATATCTGTTAAGTTTGGCAATATCATGGTATGGGGTTGCTCGTCGGGCCTAGGAATAGGTCTAAGTCATGTAGTAAATGATACTCTAACTCGAATTGGATACAGGCTAATTAAATATCTCGTAATGGAAGATATGCCCTTGATCTGGAAGTTCCAACATGACAATGACCCAAAACACACCTCCAAAGTTATAATCGAATGGCTACAATCTAAAGCAGTTAGTGTTTTGGAATGGCCAGCCCAATCACCATATTTCTATGGGAAATTGTAGATGAAAAAATATGGACACGAAATTACACAAATAAGACAGATCTCATAGAGGCAGTTATTTATTTCAGAGTGAAAAAAAAATTTTAAATGGATATCATCAACAATTTAATTGACTCCATGCCTATGCGAGGTGAAACAGTAATAAAAAATAATGGATATCCAACAATATATTGAAAACAAAAATACAGGAAAAGTTTTCAATTATTGTATAGTAAAGGTTTCCAATGCTTTGTTAATAGCATAAAAATCAATACTTTTAACTTTAGTTATTTTTTTTTCTGAAGTTAAGCTATTTTATGTTAATATTTTTTGTTTCTTAAATATATTTTGTTAAAAGTTTCCATTGCATTGTCAACTACTATAAGTCGTTTAACATTTGAGCTAATGTTATGTAACATTACGGAAATTAAATATATTTTTGATGTGTAAACATCTATGCGCGCAGGGGGGTAAATTTCAAAAACAGCGTAACATGTGAGCCGTAAGACAAAATGTGATTGGATTGGTGAAAAAATTATATGATAACCTGTTTGAAAATTAAAAATGAAAAATAAAAAATGAAAAATAAAAAATGAGAGATAAAAATGAAAAAGAATGAAAAATTAAAATTAAAAACGAAAAATTAAAAATGAAAAATAAAAAATTAAAAATGAAAAATAAAAAATGAAAAATAAAAAATGAGAGATAAAAATGAAAAAGAATGAAAAATTAAAATTAAAAACGAAAAATTAAAAATGAAAAATAAAAAATTAAAAACGAAAAATAAAAAATTAAAAATGTAAAATAAAAAATGAAAAATTAAAAATAAAAAATGAAACATGAAAAATAAAAAATGAAACATAAAAAATAAAAAATGAAAAATAAAAAATGAAAAACGAAAAATTAAAAATGAATAATAAAAAATAAGAATGAAAAATAAAAAATGAAAAATAAAAAATTAAAAATGAAGAATGAAAAAAAAATTAAAACTGAAAAAAATAAAAAATTAAGAATAAGAATGAAAAATAAAAAATGAAAAATGAACAAGTAAGAAAATTATAGTCGGTCTAGACCGACTATACGATACCCTATACCATGCGTTTAGAAACCCTATCTCTTAGGCCCAACTAACTGGACATTGAAAATAAGCAGAAACCAAATTTGAGTGCGATTTTTATTAATTTTTTTGGCTGCAGATATGAAAAAGTTCATATCGGATGCTATATCTATAAAGGGACTAGGTCCAAAAATGGACCGATCCTGATCATGTTTGGTAAAGTCTCTTGTATTTTGCAAAAATATGTACAAACAAAATTTGAGAAGAGTCACTGCAATATTTTTGTTTTTTAATAGATTTAAGTGAAAATCGGGAAGCAGCTCTATATGGGGTCAAAGGGATCATTTTTGGACTACTCATTAGTGGATGTAATGAACGCATACAAACCCAATTTAAGAAAGATCTATATGACAATTTGGATCTTATGGCAATTTATGTCGATTTCATATGGGTAATTTGTATGGGGGCTAGGTCTGAACATGGACCGATTCTCACCAGTAAAAGCTTATATACCAAATTTCATCAAAATATATTCATATTTGCGACCTGCAGTTTGATTACAAGCTTTACATGGACACACAGACGGACGGACGGACATTGTTAAATCAACTCAGAAAGTGATTCTGATTCGATCGGTATAATTAAAGATGGGTCTAGGTCAAATATTTTTGGTTGTTACAAACAGCAGCACAAAGTCATTATACCCAAACCACATTGTGGTATAGGGTATAAAAATGAAAAATTAAAAATGAAAAATGAAAAATGAAAAATGAAAAATGAAAAATGAAAAGTAAAAATTAAGAAAAAAAATAAAAAGGAAAAATGAAAAATAAAAAATAAAAAAATTAATAATAAAAAATTAAAGCTAAAAAATTAAAAATAAAAAATGAAACATGAAAAATAAGAAATGAAAAACTAAAATTAAAAATGAATAATGAAAAATGAAAAATAAAAAATTAAATATAAAAAATGGAAAATAAAAAATCAAAATTGAAAAATAAAAAATGAAAAATAAAAAATGAAAAAAGAAAAATAAAAATTGGAATATGAAAAATGAAGAAAAAAATTAAAAATTAAAAATGAAAAATTAAAATTAAAAAATAAAAAATTAAAAATAAAAAATTAAAAATTAAAAAAAAAAAATTAAAATGAAAAACGAAAAATTAAAAATAAAAAATAAAAACGAAAAATTAAAAATTAACCGGTTAAAATAATAAATAATAATAAATATTTTTATATTAACAGAGCCCCTGCAGTTGATTGCTATAAGTGATACGCTTTCTGTTTGATTTTAAAATTATTATAAAAAATCTTTAATTACTAGTTAGATGTTTACACATCTCTCCTGCGATCGGACTCACATGAATTTTTTTTTTAATCATGACTACGCAAAACTTTTTAAACATTTAGATTTGAATTGATATAACTTCCTAAAGTATCAACATTATAATTTTGTTTTTCAAATTTATCCTGTATAAAAACAATTATTTTCTTTTGTGTAGTAGTGCTATTATTATTTCTTGGCCCTTGTTTTTTGTTAAACTTTTTAAGAACGAAATTCTGTGTTCTTCCGTACTTAAAATTAAATTGTTTATTTCGGAAAAAATTTCATTTTATGACCTACATACATATATTTAACTGAATATAGTACATATACATATATATGTGGATGTTTTTTTATAGGTTAAGCATTTTAAAATAAAACATCTAAAAATTGCGGAGTAGGATTAATACTATGAAGCAAATAGAGTGTAAATATGAATTTGGACATAAGGGCATCGCTGCCGATTCGAAAAAAATTTTCGACCACAATTTCATCACAAAATTGCTAACAATTCTGTATATTTTGTATCTTTTAGGATTTGCATACTAAACTATTACTCAGCATCAGGCCTTCAAAAGGAAAAACTTTGAATGTAAACAATTCATAGAGAGTAATACAAATTCACTGTTTTACTGAATTTATTAAATTCAGTTTTAATTGGAAAACAATTATTGAACTGAACGAAAAAAATACATGAAGTAAAAAAAAACAACATCAAACAAAAATGAGGCCATAAATAAGGTGTTCGTTTGAATTTGAGAAAAAGAGCAAGTAAAAAAAAGTATTTTCTTTACGAAGCACAAATTTCATCCCAGAAAAAATTAAAACACAAACTAATAAACACCAAAGAATTTATACATAAACATATAGCGAGTAAATAAGTTGTTAAAGCAAAACAATATTTGACAAACACAGATTCATTTGAAATATTTTTAAACTTAACAATAAAAAATCAATTTTAGAATGGTCAATACGCAAGAGCGCAGCAACAAGAGTGCACATGTTAGTGAAATTGAACAGTTGAAGACGGGCTCAACTAAGAACAGCACCATCAACAAAAACAGTGTAGGTTCTTCGTCGTCTACCACCTCCTCATCATCAATCTCAACAACATTAAACTCATCTTCACCTCAACCTCAACCGCAACCACTACCGCATCTTTTTGAATCATCTTCAGCCAGTGCATCTGCACAACCTGTATCGTCTTCAACTTCAATAAATTTTGCTAAAAATGCTTCAGCACAAGCCGCTACAGCTGGTACACAACAAAACCATCATAAATTGATACCCATCCAAAGTGTACTCCATACAGCTGATCACCAGCATTACAATCAGCAACATCATCATACGCATCATAATTCGTCTTTAAATCATTCATCAGCAAATCTGCAGTTGCAGCAGAATGCTACAACATCTCATCTTAATGCTCAAACCTCTACATTACAACAGTTTCTCGGTAACGGTGGCGTCAGCGTTAGCGGCAACGGCAGTGGCGTTGTTACTCCAACTAATCACGCTCAATTGCCCACTGAATTGCCACAAGAAGATGAAGAACGTTTGGGGAATTTATTTAAACGACTCGATCGTGATGGTAACGGTCGCATCGATATACATGACCTATCGGAAGCTTTACGAGAATTTGGTCTATCAAGTGTTTATGCCGAGGTAAGTTTATTTTTGTTTTTTAAACGAGACAAACATAAACGAACAGTAACAAGAAAAAATAAAAAAAATATTTTTTTTTGTGTGTTAGATAAAATTTTACATATTCCTCCTTGTTGTTGTTGACACATTTAACGACCTCAGAATTTTAAATGACTAAAACATAAGTATACGTCATTTTCTAACGTTGTTATTTTTATGCTGCTTTATACATATTTTAAAATGTTTTATGTGCCAAGTAGCACAGCACAAATGATCATGACAGACAACACAATGTGTAAATTCTTATTTGTTTTGAAAAATTTTTTGGTTTGATTTAAATCATTCTAAATTAATAACAAAGAAATTTCAGGGTCACATTTGTTTCAGACATATTAAATTTATATAAAATTAAGAAGAAAATAAAAAAAATAAATAAAAAAAAAATATGCTTAGAAACTTAAAAAATTCCCTTTCACCTTCTTTTTATGGTATGTTATGCAAATATTGCTTAAATTAATAGAATAATTTCAACATTGTTAATTATTTGAATAAATTAAATATAATATTGACTATTGTTCAGTATAAGGTTAGACAAATTGTTATTTTCAGTGATAGTCGAAATGCGATTTTTGCGATAAGGGATAAAAAAAAGGAGCAAAAAGAAAAATTTTCTTAGGGAATTTTCAATATATGGCGATTTAGTGATTTTTCGGAAGCTCAATAAATAGAATTTTTTGGAGATTTTTTTTTTGTTTTTTTGTGCTATTATTTTTTTACATTTTATTACATATTTTTTTAGATTTTTTTTATAACAAAAAAAAAAAAAAAAAAAGGTTGGGCGTTTTCAAGTAACGACCATTTATTTTTTTTTTGTAATTTGTTTTTTCCCGAAATCTATTTAGACTGGGCTAAGTCTTGAAACGTTCGGAAAGGCAACTGTACGGAGGAACTTTTAATTGATATTCCGCTCGAAAACTTTGGTTTGTTTTCTTTACTTTTCTCTCAAGTTTTCAAAAGCTTCAACCTTGTTGTAAGTTCTTGTTTTGAAGAAAAATATATGTATTGAGCTCTTTAAAAAAAATTACCTTTACTTTTTTGCATTAACAAATAATAAATTGACGGTTACACCAAAGGTACCTGCGGCTTTTTATCATGTACTTGAATTTTGTTCTAAAACCAATTCCAGTTTGGCAGCGTCGATTTGAAGACAACATGGATCAGACTTAAAGGAACATCTGGTGATTCGCATTATGCGGAAATGTTAAAAGAGCTGTTCGTGAATATAATTCGTTACATATATAATATTATTACCTTTATAAGCTATTTATTCTTTTTATTTATTATTAATTTAAATATAAAATGAATTAGAAATAATCTAACCCATAAAAACATATGCATATGAATTTTGAATATCTCCGTGACCGTGCGTGACTGTGTGTGACTATCTTAAAATTAATCTTTGGCCACAACAAGTCTATGTACAAAGTTTCAGATCCATCGGATGAGGGGAAGTGGGTTTTAATCTATTTGTGACTGTGCGTGACTATGTCAAAGTCAATCTTTTTTCACAGCAAGTCTATCGACCAAGTTTTAGATCGATCGGATAAGGGAAAATGGGTTTTAAATCACTCCGTGACTGTGCGTGACCATGCGTGACTGTGCGTGACTAACTCAAAGTTAATCTTTTTTCACAGCAAGTGTATGGACTAAGTTTCAGATCGATCGGATGAGGGGAAATGACATTTAGATCACTCCGTGACTGTGCGTGACCATGCGTGACTGCGCGTGACTAAGTCAAAATTAATCTTTTTTTCACAGCAAGTGTATGGACCAAGTTTGAGATCGATCGGATAAGGGGAAATGACATTTAGATCACTCCGTGACTATGCGTGACCAGGCGTGACTGCGCGTGACTAACTCAAAGTTAATCTTTTTTCACAGCAAGTGTATGGACCAAGTTTGAGATCGATCGGATGAGGGGAAATGGCATTTAGATCACTCCGTGACTGTGCGTGACCACGAGTGACTGTGCATGACTAAGTCAAAGTAAATCGTTTTTCACAGCAAGTGTATGGACCAAGTTTGAGATCGATCGGATGAGGGGAAATGACATTTAGATCACTCCGCGACTGTGCGTGACCATGCGTGACTGCGCGTGACTAACTCAAAGTTAATCTTTTTTCACAGCAAGTGTATGGACCAAGTTTGAGATCGATCGGATGAGGGGAAATGGCATTTAGATCACTCCGTGACTGTGCGTGACCACGAGTGGCTGTGCGTGACTAAGTCAAAGTTAATCGTTTTTCACAGAAAGTGTATGGACCAAGTTTGAGATCGATCGGATGAGGGAAAATGACATTTAGATCACTCCGTGACTATGCGTGACTGTGCGTGAAATTAATCTGCAGTCACAACAAGACTATGGGCCAAGTTTCAGATCAATTGGATAAGGGGGCATGGGGTTGTCCCACGACAGCCAGACAGACAGACAGAGAGTATGAGTTAAAAGAAAGAGATAAAAAACGGTTAAAAATGATCACAAAACTAACAAAAACAAGTAAGAAAATTATAGTCGGTCTAGACCGACTATATGATACCCTATACCATGCGTTACGAGACCCTATCTCTCAGATCCAACTAACTGGATATAGAAAATAAGCATAAACCAAATTTGAGTGAGATTTTTCTTAATTTTTTTGGCTGCAGATATGAAAAATTTCATATCGGATGCTATATCTATATGGGGACTAGGCCCAAAAATGGACCGATCCTGACCATGTTTGGTAAGGTCTCTTGTATTTTGCAAAAATATATACAAACAAAATTTGAGAAGAATCAGTGCAATATTTTTGTTTTTTGATAGATTTAAGTGAAGATGGGGAAGCAGCACTATATGGGGCCTATGACTAAGAGTTGTCCCATAGAGATCAGTTTTGGACTACTGATTAATGGATGTAATAAACACATACAAACCCAATTTGAATAAGATTTATATGATAATTTGTATCTTATGGCAATTTAAGTCGATTTCATAGGGGTCATTTGTATGGGGGCTAGGTCTGAACATGAACCGATTCCCACCAATTTCAGTAGCGTTCATCCCATGGCCGATAAAAACTTATGTACCAAATTTCGTCAAAATATATTCATATTTGCGACCTGCAGTTTGATTACAAGCTTTACATGGACACACAGACGGACGGACGGACGGACATCGTTAAATCGAATCAGATAGTGATTCTGATTCGATCGGTATAATAAAAGATGGGTCTATGTCAAATATTTTTGGTAGTTACAAACAGCAGCACAAAGTCATTATTCCCAAACCACATAGGGTATAAAAATATGACAGTTACTCGAAAATTGCTCCAACGATTTTATTCTTTCAAGTCCAACTTTTTATACCCTCCACATCATTGTGCGGAGGATATATATCAGTATGTCAATCCGTTTAAACTCATCGAAATAAATTCCGGAGACCCCATAAACTATATATTCTTAATCGTTATAAAAGGAGAAGTCGATCTGACGTTATCCGTCTGTATGTATGTCTGTTGAAAACATTATCCTGTCCGCAATAGGTCGCGTGGGTTGCACTACTTAGGATTAAAATGTTCGTCACAATCTGCAACACTTTGGTGTTGGTATTGGAGCCTTTAGACCGTATGGGTGAGCAATAACGTATGAAAATGTAGAATTCTCCAATAAAATTTCATATAAAACTAAAAACTAAAAATAGTAAAAAAGTTTTTATACGTAACAGAACATGTGCGTATAGATATATACACATTTTTGTTTGCTTGTTGTTTTCGTTATTTTCTTTTGTACATGTGTACAAAAATGTGTATGCATCGCTGATAAACAAACAAACAAAAATGTAATTGCATGTATTTACATTTATGCTCATTGCATTTAATAATTGCTTTCAATTAAATAAGCGCCAAAATACCTAAAATGTTTGTAATTATCTTATTAATTTTAAACATCAATGTAAAAAATCTTGTCATTATAATTTGAAATCTAGCCTTTTTTGAGTCTTAGTGTACAAACTGGGTTATAATATTGTGTTTAGAACACGGATGAAGGGCATCAAAGATTCCGCACAGCCAAATTTCACACCTTACTTGTTTTTGTTATTATATAAAAAAAAAAATAGCCGCAAAAAAAGACAAAAGGAAAAAAATAATAGCAATAAAACAAAAAAAAAATTTTCCAAAAAAATTCTATTAAGTCTTCGCGAAAAATCCCGAAAATTCCCCTAGCGAATTTTTTTTAAAGCAGTGGTATAGTGCTATTGAAGCCCATACTTAGTATTTTTTCAGCAGTTTCTCAATTCCGCCCAGGTGTACCTTAGATCTTATTTACATAAAAATAATAAATCGTTTATTGGTATGAAGGTAAACTATTCCAACTTGTGTGACTCTTTTGGTGTTAATGAAAATGCCAATCATCTTTGATACTCAAAGAAAATAACATTTTTTTAAAACAAATATAATATTGATGTATTTTTTGATATAATTAATTTTATTTCAAAGTATAAAATGACTCAACTTTATTTTTACATTTCCACTTTTATGTAACTTCAATTTTATATCCCCCATGTGTTTGGGGTCTAACTTTTAATACATGGATTTTAATTTATAAACGCTTGTGGGATAACCTGGCAATTTGTGTGTTTTTAAACACAACCATCTTCAACATCAAAACACAAAAAAATTATATTGAAACTATTTTTTCATTGTTCCAATTTTGTGTGGCAGAGCACTGTTACACGTTCAATATATATTGTGATATTTGGATCCCGATCCATCATAATCGCGGTCAATATACTCGTATGTATATTGAACGTGTAACAGAGCCCGCAGAGCAGCAAAAAATTATTTTTTTTCCCTAAAAATTTATGATTCATAAAAAATTCGCATTGAATAAGCCTGCCTTTTAAAATGTTTTTTTCTTATACTTTAGAAATTTTTGGAACACTCTGATCAAACTCAGAGTGGAGATGTCGGATTGGCCGAATTTGTACATTATGTGCGGGAACATGAAAAAAATTTACGTTTGCAATTTTCTCACTTGGACAAAAATCGAGATGGTTAGTAGGAAATTAATTTCCATTCGTATATCGATTTTAAAATTGTAAGTTTTCATTTCAGGCAAAGTCGATTTGGAAGAGTTGATATCGGCTTTTAAAGATTTGGGTATTGAAGTAGATATGGAAGAAGCTAGACATTTGCTATTAAGGTTTATATGATTGTCTACGAATTTTAAGATTGCTTAAGACTAATTATTGGTAATTGTTTTCTTTTGAAGAATGGATCAAGATGGCAGCTTAAACATTAGCTTTAATGAATGGCGTGATTTTCTATTATTGGCACCTTCGTCAGATATACATGATTTAATCAAATTTTGGCGGCATTCTACTGTAAGTACAAATGGATTTTTAAGTTTTTTTTAATTGCAAATTTCTTGATTTTATGACATTGAAAGTTTCTCTTAAAATTTCTGTGTCTTTATTTAAATTATTAATTTAATTTTTAATTTCCTTAAAAAAACATGCATAATCTTATGCTTGAAATAACTCATATTTCATGTAGACATACATGATTTATGTTATCAAAATTATTGTCTGAAGGAAATTCCAAACCTAAAGCATGCCTACGAAAATTTATTTACTAGTTTGTACTTACATACATATCTCGATTCCTATAAACACATCAAAAAAATACCGTTTATATTTTAATTTTCTGATGTTTAAAGAATGTAAAATGAAGTATGTATTTAATTTATCGATAAATATTAAAGCGATTACAACGAAAGAGAGGAAAAATTGTGCATGCTTACATATACATATCGAAATCTTTGGCAGACAAGTTAAATTTAATATTTGGGCGACTACTAGAAATTACAAAACTCGGTTTATAAAACATCAAAACCACCTCCAGAGTACCTTTGATTTTTTAATAAAAAATTGTCAATTAAGAACAAAAAAAAAAAATAATTATAAACCATGACATGTCGCAGAGGAACATGCAAAATAAAAAATAAATTATTGGACTTGAGTAGGGTTTGGAATTAACGGGCCTATTTTTATTCCTGATAATTTCAAACATAAATTTTTTACTCAAAAACATATTTATTTTTAAAGTTGCTTAGGTTTTATAAAAAAAAATGTTTAAAATAAAAAATTAACCTTGAGCCTGATATATTTCTAAAATATTTTTTTTCAAATTTATAAGATCATATAGATTAAAAATCAAAAATACAAATAAGACACTTTAAATAAATATTTGAAGAAATTGAAATAATATTTTAAAATCATTAATGTATTATTTGGTTCACAAATTTTCTGTAATAGATAACACCTGTGCACTGTCGATTAAAGTCGATCTTTTAGAGAAGAAAAAAGCATATATTTATAAAAATTAACACTTATCTGTATTCTTAATCAGACCGGTTTCGGGCATTTCAGTCTTCATCAGTGATTAAACATTGTAATTACTGTTATGTTATAATTGATTAGATTGTTTTTATATGAAATTTGTCTACTTAAGGCGGGCGTGAGGTTTGAATCTCACATACCTCTTACTTACACTTTTTGGTCATGCGCTTCAACACACTCACCTAAAGTCAGGTGTGTGAGTAGTGTGGTTAAGAATCAGTTTTATACAATCAAACATTCTATTTTTAATTTTGGATTTAGAATATATATTCGAGTTTCGTAAGAGTTTCGTGGGTATTATTGTTTGATTTGGTGTTCTTGCACCAGAGTTTTATGTGAAACTGAATTTGATGAAACCTTTAGCTTTTTGTTTTCACTTATTTCGCTTTCAAAAGCTTTTCTTGTAAAATGTCATAGTCATCTAATTATTAGTTTTTAATTCCTGTCCACAAAGTGTAAGAATTAGTTCAAGCTCAGATTTTAAGAAATAATAAAACTCTAATCGGAACGATAATAATTAACTCGTATCAGGGAGTTTTTTAGTTCGCAATTAAAATTTTCTAAGGGATGTCATCCTGATTTTTTATTACCTTTTAATTCCTGTTCATATAGTGGAAGGGTTAGTTAAGCTCAGATTATATGAAATAATAAAATTTTAATCGGAATGATAATGTAGTAGGGACAAAATGCTTGACTCGTGTCGGTAAGTTCGCAATTAAAATTTTCTAAGGAATGTATTTTAATTGAAACTTCTGCAAATGCGACGTAATAAAGTGAAAAGCAACAATCCTCAAAGCTGCTGTTCGAAAAACATCTAAACTAGTAAACAGTGACAAAAAATTAATATCGTGTAAAAGTTGTCATGAGAATTTCCACAGATCGCCTTTGGAAGTTTAAAGCTTTCCTTTATTTTATTAAGAATATTGGTTATGTTATGGAGTTATTAATAAAATAAAATGTAAAAATTTTTACGTAAGCATTCTTTATAAGGGTTTCTAATTTCCTATAGTGGTTAAGTGATGATGGTGCATATTTTGTTTTTTATTTTTATTTATTCAATACAGTGTAGTAACATTAAACCATCCAGACCAAATATTTCACAGTGAGATACATTAGGGCTACAACTGTCTTACATTGTTGTTTTTTTTTTTTTTTTTTTTGTTGCAAATATCAAAATGTTCAATTAAAAATTACGAAAAATTTTATTTCCTTTTTGCGGTTGTCAAAAAAGTTCATCAACAAAACGCGATGAAGTTTGAAATAAATATTTTTATTTTTACGAATGAAAAATTTCAGGTGTACCGGCAGGAATTCGCTATTTCAATAAAAATCTAAGAAAATCAATTTCTAAATGGATTCACAAAATGGTTTTCGTGGCTGAGGTTTTTGTTCAAAAATCACTTGTAATAAATATTTTCATATATAACGGAAAATTGCCCTTCACGTGGTGCTAGTACGTTCTATATACTGTAGGGAACATAAATGATTACATGATGTGACTTCTTGTTCTCTTTAGTGCATAAGAATAACAATAACAAAGCAAGAAATACAAATTTCTGCTTTCCACTTTACGCCTGACATGAAAAATATTAAGTGTAGTGTATATAATTGGTGACGATATGTACACATCAATTCAATACACATTAATTAGATATGATTTTTAATAGCTCATCTAACAGTACATTTCATATTAATTAACCCTTCCAGTATAGTTTTTTAATTGCATTTACATGGTTTAGTGAAATTTTTTTTTAATTTTTTTTTCTATTGTTAACTCTTTTCTATTATATTGCACTTATTTTGATAATGTTCATCATAAAGTAGGGATCGTGGAGTGTTTCTCCGAAGCCTTAAATATGTTTTTTTTAGAATGTTTACAAAATTAAGATTTACTTGCATGTAATTTAATCGTAGAATAAACAAGTAAGAAAATTATATAATTATACTATACGATACCCTATACCATGCGTTTAGAGACCCTATCTCTCAGGCCCAACTAACTGGATATAGAAAATAAGCATAAATCAAATTTGAGTGGGATTTTTATTAATTTTTTTGGCTGCAGATATGAAAAAGTTCATATCGGATGATATATCTATATGGGGACTAGGCCCAAAAATGGACCGATCCTGACCATGTTTGGTAAAGTCTCTTGTATTTTGCAAAAATATATACAAACAAAATTTGAGAAGAATCAGTGCAATATTTTTGTTTTTTGATAGATTTAAGTGAATATCGGGAAGCAGCTCTATATGGGGCCTATGACTAAGAGTTGTCCCATAGGGATCATTTTTGGACTACTGATTAATGGATGTAATAAACACATACAAACCCAATTTGACTAAGATTTATATGATAATTTGGATCTTATGGCAATTTATGTTGATTTCATAGGGGTCATTTGTATGGGGGCTAGGTCTGAACATGAACCGAATCTCACCAATTTCCTATGGCCGATGAAAGCTTATATACCAAATTTCATCAAAATATATTCATATTTGCGAACTGCAGTTTGATTACAAGCTTTACATGGACACACAGACGGACGGACGGACCGACGGACGGACGGACGGACGGACATCGTTAAATCGAATCAGATAGTGCTTCTGATTCGATCGGTATAATAAAAGATGGGTCCAGGTCAAATATTTTTGGTAGTTACAAACAGCAGCACAAAGTCATTATACCCAAACCACATAGTGGTATCAAATAAAACATCAAATAACATTTATGTTTTTATACCCTATATCACTATGTGGTCGGCGTATAATGAGTTTGTGCTGATGTTTGTTATTACCAAAAATATTTGTCTTTTTTTATACCGATCTATTCAGAATCACTTTCTGAGTCGATTTAGCGAGGTCCGTCCATCTGTCTGTGTGTCAATGTAAACCCTGTAATCAAACTACAGGTCGCAACTATGAATATATTTTGATGAAATTTTGTATACAAGCTTTTAATTGAAATTGGTGAAAATCGATGCATGGTCAGACACAATCCCCATACTAATGACCTCTATTGATCGACTTAAATTGCCATAAGATCCAAATTATTAATTATATAGATCTCGGTCAAATTTGGTTCGTGTATGTTTATTGCACCCACTAATCAGTAGTCCAAAAATAAACCCTGTAGGACTATTCGTAGCCATAGTCCGCACTTAAATCTGCCAAAAAAAAAATATTGGAAATTTGTATATGTTCTTTAAAGAAATAAGTGATTAATTAATATCGTCAGGATCGGGCTATTTTTCGACCTAGTTCCCGTATAAATATATTATCTGATATAAACTTTTTCATATCTGCAGGCAAAAAATTAATAACAATGCTACTCAAATTTTGTTTATGCTTATTTTCTATATCCAATTAGTTGGACCTAACACCGCTT
The DNA here is from genome assembly GCA_963682025.1 of Cordilura impudica. Classification (NCBI taxonomy): domain Eukaryota; kingdom Metazoa; phylum Arthropoda; class Insecta; order Diptera; family Scathophagidae; genus Cordilura; species Cordilura impudica. Next base: position 10,966,931 of record OY821519.1, read on the forward strand.
CTCTAAACGCATGGTATAGGGTATCGTATGGTCGATCTACACCGACTAATTTTCTTGTTAATGCTCTTGTTGTTGATGTTAAGCTGCGAGCTCTGTCATCAGTATACACAGGTTCTCCTACACAGTTTCAGCTGTTATTTATATGTTTTAAAAAATTTTGAGTTACAATATTGCATGCAAATTATGAAAATTGCTGCTTGTAGTAATAATTTACAGTAACAGGGCTTGCTGACCATTAAGAATTGTTGCGTTAACCCTATAAAGTCAAAACGAGTCTGGTACCATAAAAATATTAGGTTTTTGGAGTCAAAGTCGATGTCGACAAATTCAACGCACTGTACTAGTACCAATGCATACCATAAGTCCATAAGTCATGCCATCTAGCAGTAAAATGCTAGAAAAAAATATATATGTTTTATTAGATATTCGTTTGAGTTTAAGTAAGTGCTGGGGGCGTCTTGCTTTATGATGCTTATCAATTTTGTGTAGATTTAGGGCCGTATGCAAAAAAAAAAAAAAAATAAAGTGTACTTCAAGTAGACTTTATCAACAATTTTGTATGAAAAACATACAATAAAGTGTACTTGAAGTACACTTTAATTTTTTTGCATTCGGCCCTTAGTGTTTATAATTTTTTGATACGTACATATAACTGTCTTATTATCTAATCTATAATATTAATAGGCTAGGCGATTTCTTGTGACCGATGTTTTGTTCTACCGTTTTATCCCGATTTTGACCAAACGTATTTTATTTGAAAGTTATTTCTTTTTAGCCGTTTCGCAGATTTACAGATTTTTAAATTCTTTCCTTTATTTTGAGTAAATTGCATTTAAAGTTGCTACTAACACATACATAAAATTATACAATGCTATGTGTGTGTTTGTTAAATTTGTTAATGTGTTTGTAATAAAAATTAGTTTGTTTTTTGTGTTGATTTGTGAATTGGCTATAATAGATTAGCATACCTTTAGGGTCTTTATTAAATGAAAAAATAAAATTTCCTAGAATTTGCACTCGAATTTCGAGGGCTGGAATCTGCTAGTTATTATTATAATTATTATCTATAATATTAATAGGTAAGGATATTTCTTGTGACCGACGATTTGTTAAACAGTTTTCTACCGATTTTGACCAAACGTATCTTATTTGAAAGGTATTTCTTTTTAGCTGTCCACTAGACGTACAGATTTAAAATTTTTGTTTTGGAGTTTTGCTCACTTAAAGTTGCTACTAACACATACATAAAATTATACAATGTTATGTGTGTGTTTATTAAATTTGTTAATGTGTTTGCAAAAAAAAAAAAAAAAATTGAGTTTGGTTTCTTCATTCACAATAATAATTGAACCAAAAAAATGTTGAATTGTGAATTATCTAAAATTGATAAGCATACCTTTAGGGCCAATAATTTATTAAATGAAAAAATAAAATTTCCTAAAATTTACACTCGAATTTCGAATTTTACACTAAAATTAGGGGCATTTTTATACCCTATACCACTATGTGGTTTGGGTATAATGACTGTGCTGCTGTTTATAACTGCCAAAAATATTTGACCTAGACCCATCTTTTATTATACCGATCGGCTCAGAATCACTTTCTGAGTCGTTTTAGCGATGTCCATCCGTCCGTCCGTCCGTCTGTGTGTCCATGTAAACCTTGTAATCAAACTACAGATCGCAAACATGAATGTATTTTGACGAAATTTGGTATATAAGCTTTTATCGGCCATAGGATGAACGCTATTGAAATTGGTGAAAATCGGTCCATGTTCAGACCTAGTCCCCACACAAATGACCCCTATGAAATCGACATAAATGGCGATAAGATCCAAATTATCATAAAGATCTTAGTAAAATTGGGTTTGTGTGTGTTTATTGTATCCATTAATCAGTAGTCCAAAAATAATCCCTATTGGAATATTCTTAGTCATAGGCCCCATATAGAGCTGCTTCCCGATCTTCATTTAAATCTATCAAAAAAACAAAAATATTGCACAGATTTTTCTCAAATTTGGTTTGTGTATATTTTTTCAAAATATAAATGACTTCACCAAATATGGTCAGGATCGGTCCATTTTTTGACCTAGTCCACATATAAATATAGCACCCGATATGAACTTTTCCATATCTGCAGCCAGAAAAATTAATAACAATGCCACTCAAATTTGGTTTTTGCTTATTTTCTTTATCCAGTTGGACCGAAGAGATAGGGATTCTAAACCATGGTATAGGGTATCGTGTGGTCGGTCTAGACCGACTATAATTTTCTTACTTGTTTAGTCTTGTATTATGAGCCCTAGTCGAGTGTGACGACTTACAGCTGCGGTCAAGAAATAGCATTTATATATACAGTAATGGTCAATACATTTGCAACTAAAATTGAACTTGAATTTTTTTTACTGATTATCTATTTATTTTTATTTTTTTCATAGCTTCATTTATTGTGTTAAACAAATAACTATAATAAAATTCGTTGACTTACAACAAAAATTAATATAAATAGAAATAGTCAAAATGCAAGTGTTTAAAACATTTGGATCTGCCGTTTCCCTTACTCTTTACAAAGCAGTTTACACTAATTAACAAGTCATTTATTATACGGTAATCCCATTCTTTTTCGGAGTTTGAGATTAAGGTTTTTGCATTTTATTAAAAAATGAGTTTTAATTCTTTTACTTCAATAGTTTTAGTTCGATGTTGGAAGGGTAATCATCGTATTATTATATTTTTTTGCGAAAAATTGCAGGAAACAAATGCAATTCTGACTTAAAATAAAAAATGTTAAACGACTTTCAGAATGGTTTTTCTCATAATGAACTTCTTTCAAAATACTCTGCTCCCAAATCAACGATATGTAGTATAGTTGATAGCGGAAAAATTCCATACAGTTCATAAAGGAGGAAGACCCCGTATAACAACTAAAAATTTTTAGTTCCCAGAGAAGCTAAAACTGAAATTCTTTAGATGTTAGTCTTTCTACTATAAAAAGAAGAGCCCGAGATTATAGCCTCAGAAGTTATACAAAAGTTATACCTCATGTGTTAGAAAAAAAACGAAAAGGTTGACTGAAATTTACCCGCTAACATTTGAATTGGACTAAACAGCAGTGGAGAAATGTGTTATGGTTTGATGATTCTAAATTCAACCGCCGGGGATCAGACGTAAAAGTCAATGTTCGAAGGCCTCGTGGTGAAAAGTTTAATACCGGATACACAACCTCCACTGTAAGACATGGAGGTGGAAATATTATGGTGTGGAGATGTTTTTCGTGATATGGTATTGGTCCAATTTACCGCATCACAAATACAATGACGGGCACTATGTACAGAGACCTTCTGAGCTCAGTTATTTTTCCGTATGCTGAATGGCAAATGCCACTTGTTTGGACTTTTCAACACGATAACGATCTCAAGCATACATCAAGATTGTAAAAGCTTCTTTGGAGGAAAATCACCTTAATGTCATGTCCACCACAGTCTCCCGATCTCAACCCAATTGAGAACATGTCAATGATTGTTTAAAGTAATATCGGCAATAAATTTCTTCGCAATGGTGATGAACTTTTTGTCCAATTGGAGCAACTGTAATGCAATTCCAAGGGATTATATTGAAAAGCTAAATAGCCTCAATGCTTAAAAACTTTTCTCTTTTTCTTTTGAATTCATCAATATTTGCAAATGTTTTGCGCACTTGAATTTGGATTAATAATTTTATTCATAATTCAATTTAAAAAAATAATTAAAACTAGCAGATTCCAGCCCTCGAAATTCGAGGAAATTTTATTTTTTCATTAAATAAAGACCCTAAAAGTATGCTAATCAATTATAGCCAATTCACAAATCAACACAAAAAACAAACTCATTTTTATTACAAACACATTAACAAATTTAATAAACACACACATAGCATTGTATAATTTTATGTATGTGTTAGTAGCAATTTTAAATGTAATTTACTCAAAATAAAGCTCAAAATTTCAAAATCTGTAAATTTGCAAATCGGCTAAAAAGAAATACCTTTCAAATAATATACGTTTGGTCAAAATCGAGATAAAACGGTAGAACAAAACACCAGTCACAAGAAATCGCCTAGCCTATTAATATTATAGATTTACACTGAAAGTATTTTTATGGAGAATATTAACGATAAATTAAAATTTGATTTCAGTTGCAAATCTATTGACCATTACTGTTTATATTTTTATGTAACAATATTAAATAAAAAAAGGTTATTTTGCATTTCATTTTATTATTAATTTGCAACTTTTTAAAAAAACCGAAAAAATACTCACTCAAAAACAGAGTACTCAAACTAAATCTAAATAATAGATTTTCAATTCAATATTTTTATGAAGTCTTCTAATTATATTAATATTTCTTTGCTTCTATGTTGAATTCCCGATTTGAACAGATCTGAACAGCATAGTAATAAATACTACAGTTGTCGGGTTTTACAGCTGGAGTCAAAATAATAGTAGTGTGTGTAATGAGTATTTTAAAAGTACATAAAACTTTATTTTTTTTTTTGTTGGTTTTTGTTTTCAATTTTATAAGACAAAACTAAGGTATTTTAAAAATTATCAGCCGAATTCATAACCAAATTTTAGCAGCCGCATATACATCGCACACAACGAGCTGCTTACTAGAATACCGATTAAGCCAAGGAGTAATTTAGCACAGAGTTTATTCATAACCAATTTTATTCTGTCAACTAAAAGTTAAAATATCAACTCTGAATTTTGTGACGCCATTTATTTTTATGCAAATAGGTTGGCATTTCATCTCATGTTTAGCAAGTGTTTGCAAGTTCTTTAGAATGAATTTAACAAGTGCGTTATAAATAACACACTTGCTAAGAGACTGCTAAATATTGGTTAAGAATTCGGCTGTATGTTTCTTATGGACGATAAAAAAAAAATTGTAGTGCGGTGGACATTAATCACAAATATATTATAATATTAATAGGCTAGGCGATTTCTTGTGACTGATGCTTTGTTCTACCGTTTTATCCCGATTTTGACCAAACGTTTATTATTTGAAAGGTATTTCTTTTTAGCCGATTTGCAGACTTACAGATTTTTAAATTTTTTCCTTTATTTTGAGTAAATTACATTTAAAGTTGCTACTAACACATACATAAAATTATACAATGCTATGTGTGTGTTTATTAAATTTGTTAATGTGTTTGTAATAAAAATGAGTTGGTTTTTTGTGTTGATTTGTGAATTGGCTATAATTGATTAGTATACTTTTAGGGACATTATTTAATGAAAAAATAAAATTTCCTAGAATTTGCGCTCGAATTTCGAGGGCTGGAATCTGCTAGTATATAATAAAGCTTTTATGATTTATTCAAAAAAGTTGGGTCTTGTATTCTAATCAAACTAGTATTTAATTGCGACACAACGTCGCTGCATGGAATTGACGAGATTTTCGCATCTTATCAGCACAATTGAGTTCCCAGCTTCATGCACTATTTCCCAATGTTGGTGATTTGCTAGCATATGGAAGCATGATTTCCTTAAGGATTTTAACATATTCGTGTCAATCTTTGATCCAATAAATTTGACCCATTCCATAAAACCAATTCGTTTTGGTCGTAAATTTTGAATTTTATTCGGTGTTTGATGGTCGTCTAACATATTGACGAGACCCTTTTCCATCATACAACACAATTTTGAATTCATGGGACCACAAAATGTTTCTCCACTTCCCTATTGGCCAGTCCAAATGTTATTTAACGAATTTAAGTCTTTTGGCTATATGTTTTTTTTTGTTAGAAGCGGTACTTTTCGAGGACTATGGGCAACCAAATCAGGCTCCCTCAAGCTTCTATACTCGCATTTTCATTTAACTCATCATTTATCTCTGTTGCAGACGCAAATGGAGAATTTAACTTGCCAATTTATCAATTTAACTGACATTGTAGGATGCCGTCCGCGATTTTCGGCTTTCAATTGGTACTTTAGGGCATTATGTATCATTGCTGGTGAGCAACCAAGAAGATTCTGTACTTCTACATACGTTTTTCCCTTCGAAATCAATTTTTTTTGTAAGTTCACGCTGAGCAACCGTACAATGCTTATCTCTCCCCATTGCTTAAATTATAACCGAAATTTTGACAACAGAATATCAAAATCTTATACAATAACACATTACTTCCCTTTTTGGAAATTTTGAATGTCAAATATTATGTTTTCGATTTATTTTCATAAATGTCTTCTAAAATCCTTCAAAAATAATGCCATAAAAGGATTTTTTTAAATTCGAATTATTTTTGGAGTTACAGAGGTATATATATTTGTTCGACAATATAGAAAATTCTTGTTTTTCTCGAAATCATTCTTTTCAAACTGTGGTGTCTATTTCTCGGTAATCAGCAGTCGGATCAAGATGCGGCGGGGGTGGAGCAAAAACCCCCCCAAAAACAGCTAATTTTTTAACATTTTTTAAAAAAATCGCGGCATTTTGTCTATTTTAGATATTTTGATATTCAGGACCTGCTTGACGTGATTAACAACAAAATACCGCCCGCCGAATTTAGATATGACATCTGGTTATCAAGAGAAACGACACCCAGTTTTCCTTATCATTTTTAGGTACTTATTTTCATCGCTCTGGGAGGGGAGGGGGGATAAAAACAGAAACATAAACAATTACGGAAAAGCTTAGAAGATTACGTCTACTTTCACGTTAAAAACCCAAAGTTGATAAATTGAAAAACTACTGAGCCACAGCACTTTCAAAAAACGTTCTTATTGTGGGCTTGAACTGCAGGTCATACCTTAATAACTACTATTAGCGAGGTGTTTTCAAAATATTAATATTAATCAAATATTAATTAAAAAAAAAAAAACAATACAATTTTTTGTTTACATTGTGTTGTATATTTTATTGTTCTCTTTTTTAGATATAACGGCATTACATGAGTCAGCTTGAAAAAGCAGACAAATCAGAAACTATAACAGCTTAATGCTATGTTCAGACGGATAGTAAAATTCGAGGTTTGCTCTCTCATTCACGGTTTGCGCCCACAATCATTATTGAATCAACATTTTTCGCCATACAAAATTTTGAGAGCGAACCATCTTAGTTCATTTTGAATCTAGTTGCGAACCACGAAGAATTTACTACGAAGAATTTACTATATGTTGTGACTTTCGATTTTCGTAAAGAAAACAGTTATTTTTGATCGTATGGAGTTTACAAATAATAACTATATGTTTTCGTAAATATTAAAAAAAAAATTTCCTTTTCTGCCGGAACATATTTTTTCGTTGTCTTAAACTCTTAGTCATAGCTTTGGAACTCTGGACCGATTTAGCTTATTTTAAAACCAAAATTCTCTCAATAACGAAAATCAATTATATTGTAGTATGCAACGTGTACTCGTATACAAACATTTCATTCAAACTTGTTTTATATTTTAGGTTGTTGTATTGGAAAAAGCTTAAATAGTATAACTCTTGGATTCTCATTAGGTTGGTTTCAGCGGAGGTATATGAATTTAACTTTCTACCAGACAAACTATCTACTGCTTTTGGTTATATGTCTTGCTGAACATAGATCAATTTCGAAATAAATGTGCGAATATTTTTTTTTTCCTTATTTAAAGAAAAAACATTTCATCTTGAGCTTGATTAATTTGTAACTCGATCATAAAAATGATAAAGATCGAAAATAAGATTTTTTATTTTTATAAAATGGAAAATAATAAACTTTAAATGAGAAGATTAAAAAATTAATAAATTTTTGAACAATGTATGGGTTAAAATTTTCTGAAACGTCTCTAAAATATAAGCACTACTTTGTAAAAAAACTCCTTACCTCTTCGATGCGTATGAAATAGTCAAATGTTTAAAACTAATTAGAATTTTGAAAATATTTTTAATAAAAACTATTTTGTTTAAGAAAACTCTATATTCAGTATTAAGTCCAAAAGCTTCGCTCCAATTTTTACATAAGTATCAGATTGTGTTGGAAATAAGGAACTTAATGTGTTTTCAGTGTAATTGAACGTACAAGGGCGGAGCCAGAAAAACCCCACCCTACAAAGAAAACACAACAAATTTCGGAAAAATATTCTTTATTTCTCAACATAATCTAGTTTTAGCTCGACACACTTTTTCCAGAAATATTCAATAGATTCGATATCCTATTTATAATAAGAACTCTCTAGCTCTTCTTCATTGTAGGCACCGAGTTATTTTTTCAAGTTTGGAAATAGAATATAATGCAAGGGAGCTAAATCTGGCGAATAAGGTGCGTGATGAAGCAATGAACTGGTGCCTAGGGTGGTTTAAACTCCACACAAAAAAAAGTTGAGCTTGTCCTACCCTAGGATTAAAGATTAGTTAGAGACGATTCGGAAATTTTTTTTAATTTTTGCTACGCCCCTTCATGTCGCCCTTTTAGTTTTTTCTTCACTGCATCGCCGTTTTTAGTCCTATCATAACATGTCGCATATCGTTGTACATGGTTTCATTATGGCTACATTTCTTTCTCTAATAATTTCATAATCCGACTTCAAAAATTATTCCGACTTTCAGTATCTCGGTTCCTAACCATCTTAAAGTCATTTATTTTTAAACGAAAGTAAAGCCGCTCTAATTCCATGCTTTGCTTTTAAAGTATTCAGTTTTATTAATAAACAAAAATGTTACAAAAAATTAACGAGCGCCATGCAGGGGCGTGGCAAAAAAGAAAAAAAATCCGAATCGTCTCTAAACAATCTTTAATCCCAGAGTAGGACAAGCTCAACTTTTTTTTGGCGAACCACCCTATGGTGCATTATCTTGATAAAACAACACTTTCTTATAGTATAATACTCGCCGTTCATTGGTTTTTCGACTTAAAGATGATCAATAAAAATTATCACACGCGCATTGCAAACCATAACCTTGTCTGCAGATGGGACTGTCTTCGCATTCTTTGGACAGGATTCTTCTATTTCCTTCCACTGTTTTGACTGTTCCTGTGCCTCAGGTGTGAAGTGGTTGGATCCATATCTAATCCACGGTTACGAATCGATGCAAAAATGCGGTAAACGCAGCACCCTTCTTGCAGACAGCTTTCTGATCCCCATATATTTTTTGAACTTTAGAACTTGCACTAAATACACATACAATGTTGACACCCGTTGGCGTGTAGGTGGATTGTTTATGTTTTTAAATTTTGTTCCAATTTTTTTTCCATCACACATTTTTCTTCTACTCGATGATCATGTGATATTATTAACGATAACAAATAGAACGCATTTAATACCAAAAATTCCATTATTAATGACGAAAAATATCGAAACATTTCTTCTTTTCGTGACCTTGATATAGAAAAATGAATGAGGTGTGTGATAAAAAAATATAAAAATTGTGCTGATAAATATACTGTTTAGAGTATTAATGACGGTAATTAACTGTTTCGTACTGGCACGTGAGGTTTCACATGAAAATTTAAAATAGAATAAAAAATTAAATGCCAAACAAAACCCAGTTTTAGTCAAGATCAAGAATTAATACCAATTAAGTAATGCAAAACCTTTGATTACGCATTATTTTATTATTTACAGTTGTGTGAAAAGTAATAGGGACAGTATTATGTACATTTTACGCAAAAGCAAGTTAAATGAGAGAATTGCCGCTAGTTAACATAATTAATTGGTTGCTTATAATCTACAAAAACAAATGACTTTGAGATTTAACCTACATTGAGAAGTCGTTATGAATTATTTATTATTTGATATAGAAAATATATATTTTCCATGTGAAAAAAATATGGACACTTCTGATATTCGAACAAAAAAAAAAAATCTGTATATATAAAATTCATTTTCTGTTTGTTTGTTTGACCGCTATACAAATTTTTATTTTTCAACGGATTTCTCTGAAATTTGGTACACACGATCTCTGTACTCCAGGAAAGGTCGCCATATGAATCTTACGGCCACGCCTACTTTTACACCCACTTTTTATACAAAATTCATTTTCTGTTTTTTGGTATATTTGTTTGCTATAAAAATTTGTACTTTTCAACGGATTTCTCTAAAATTTGGAACGCACGATCTCTGTACTCCGCGAAAGTTCGCCATATGATTCTTACCGGCCGCGCCTACTTTTACAGTTCATTTTCTGTTTTTTGGTATATTTGTTCGCTACACAAATTTTAACTTTTCAATAGATTTCGCTGAAATTTGGTACACACGATCTCTATACCCGAGAAAAGGTCACCATATGCTTCTTACCGGCCACGCTTACTTCCACGCCCACTTTTCTAAATTTTTTACGGGTTTCGCTCGAATTTACTGCACATTTTTCTCATATCCCAGGCAAGGTCGTGATATATTTTTATCGGCCACGCTTTCTGTAATACGTTTTTAGTGTTTGTTAACATATTTTAACTTTTCAATGGACTTAAATTTTGTGCATAAATGTCTTTATTTACTACTTGAATGTACACCGTTATGAAATACATAAATATTGTAAATCAACCTATTACAAATATTCCCGTCTTGCCTTTTTTACTATGAGTTGTAACACCCGAAAATTAGTGCAGATTTATTTCATGGGTGAACAGATACAGGTTGACTACCACTGTAGCATTTCTCCGATTAGGTTAATTCATACAAATATTTCCATCTCGCCTTTTTAACTACATTGGAACAATAAAGTATTACATTTATTTCCACTTCGCCTTTTGGCTAACAAATATTTCCATTTCATCTTTTTCACTATATAAGCGAGCTGTAAAGTTGAAAAAAGAACTATTTGTAATTGTGACTTGCACATGAAAGCATAGCATATAGGCCGTACTAACTCAAATGCAAAAAGGCTTAGACTAAACACAACTCTAAAGAATCCGATCAGACCCAAATTCGTATCGAGCCTAAACGAGTTAGACAATCTGAGTCGAGAAATGCTGAAACACCTGAGCAAACCCAATAATGCCTTGAAGTCCAAAGATCAAGACAAGCTTTGTTAAGAGAAGTGGAAAAGTCTGAACCGACTCAAGTGCGTCTAGAAATCCAGCGGCTAAGACAAGCTGAGTCGAGGGAATGTGAAATTGCTGAAACGACTCAACAACGTCTTCAGACCCAACGGATATGAGAAGCTGAGTCCAAGGAATGTGCAACTCCTGAAACGAGACAACAAAGTCTAGAGGCCCAACGGATAAGACAAGCTGACTTCAGGGAATGTGAAACTCCTGAAACGACTGTAATATCCCTACCAGAAAACTGTTGTAAGTTGGTTCCTTCATTGCAAGTAATGGTACAAAAAGTATGTCCTAAAATAACGTACATAAGAGGACAATCTCTTGCGGTAGTAGGTATCAACTTAGAAACTCCCTGTCGCCTGCTCCAGAATTGGGAGCCAGCACAATCTTTTCGTATATGCTCCAGGAAGAAAAACTAGAATAACTAAAATTCGTAACTTTTAGACAACATGCACCCAAAATAATCCATGCATAAGCATAGTTAGTTGTAAGCATGAACAAATTCCCCCAAAAAATTGGGGAATAACTTGACGATGAACAAATTTTTCAAATTTAAAAAAAAATGTCCCAAAAAGAATGAACAAATTCCCTATACTGCTCTCAATATCTGTCCTACAATAAACGTATTTAAAATCTGTGTTCTTTTCAATAGCATTATTTCGGTGCGTGCAAGCGGCGCGCTCGCGGGACACAGCTTAGCTGAAATATCGGAATGATCTGAAAAATATAATTCGGCAAATAAAATAAGTTGACATAAACTGCGCGGCAGCACTGGTGTAGCTACCAAACGCGCGGACGCGACGCGCTCTCGGCAAAAATATCGGAATGATCTGAAAAATATAATTTGGCAATTAAAATAAGTTGACATAAACTGCGCGGCAGCAAGGGTGTGTCTGTCAAACGCGCGGACGCAAACGCGACTCGCTCGCGGAACACAGCTCAGTGAAAAGTCTTATGATAAATTTTATCTACGTATGTACAATAATTGCTATACATATACTATAAGCAATTGCTTAAAGCAACCTTGCGGCACAATTTTAAAAGTCGCATTCATTTTCCATTTTTGAAACTTCTATGAATTTTACGTCTTTACTCAATGATGATCACTTATTGAATGAATTAATTCAAATTTTAAAAGTTCAGATTCCTTTAATTTGCAAGCGACTCCGTTATATCTGATGTTTACAAAATAAATAAACTTAAAAAAAAAAAAAAACTTAAAACGGTTTCGCAGCTTATTTTTTAAGCATTTTTGCTAGTGTCTTATAAAAAAACTTCTAAATTAAAAAATCAAAAAGTTCTAAATTGAAATACAAAATGAATTTACTCCCCAAAAAACGTACACATTGGGGAATTTATTTATCATGAACAAATTCCCCAATCCCATACTAATTTTTGGGGAGAAAGTTTATTTTTTTGGGGAATTTATTCCTTGGGGAATAAGTACTAAGCGTCTGGTAAGCATAGTGAACGATCTTGCAAGTCAAAGGCTGTTCGGTCCCGGGCAATACCGGGTAAAGGCAGTTAGAAAATAAATAAAAAACGAAGTAGATTTGCACTAGTTGCTATTTCAATACGTTTATAGTGTGTCTAATACTTTACTGATTATCCTTTGTTGCTCAAGACTGCTCGGCATCGTCTAGGCATTGAGTCAAATAAGTTTTGACTGACTGATACTGGTACCGCATTCCACGAAGCCACAATAAGTTGCCAAAGCTCATTACTGTTGGTTGGAAACTTTCCTCTAATCGATGCCTTTATTACATTCCACAAATTTTCTATTGGATTTTGATCTTGGTATTGTGGTGGCTACTAACCCATAGTTAGGTTATTGTCCTTAAACCACTTCTTTCTGCAATTTGCCGTGTGTTTGGGATCATTGTCCTATTGGTATATTGTCTTCAGCGTATGGTGGCATATTAGTTTCAAAAATCTCAACATAATTTGTTTCCTTCATAATGCTCTGTATATGATGGAGCGATCCCACAGCATTGCATAAAAATGCTCTCCATGCCATGATGTTACCACCACCATGTTTAATTGTTTTAACAGTAAACTGGAGGTTGTACGTTAAACAAATTAATTTTGATTTCCTCGTTCTAAAGAATATTACGCAATTTTTCTTTAGGCCAGTTTAATCTTTGTTATACGTTCTTCTTAGACAATATGAGTATTTTTCTTGGACTTCGAGCTTTAAAGTTTTCACGAATATGTATTTTGCGGATTGTTGATGTATCAACATCAATATTTAAGTCGTTTCTTATGTGTTTCGAAGCCATGGATAAAGCCATTTTTTTACACAGCGCACAAACCTTGTTTGCACTGTAGGTATTACGGAATTCATATCTATTGTTTTATACATGGCTTTGTTTAGATTTAAATTTAATGGCGTGGCGTCCAGCCAACATATTTCCAGGTTATTATAACTTATAGTCCCCCTTAAACAATATTACAATTAAAACTAATACGGGAGGTTATGTATCAGAATGCAGCATGCTGGGCAGCAACCACGAGGACCACAAAGCAAACAAGAAAAAAGTTGGTTTCTCTTATTGAAAATAATAGAAGCCACGAAAGAGATTAGATTTGTGTAGTTCATGAACGAACTAGTTCAATTGGTCGATTCTTTCTATTGAACTATGTGAACTAGTTCGTATTCTTTCGCTTCTTCAGTTATTTCGGTCTTTTAGGTCTTTCGGTGTATTAGTTCTTTTAGTCTTTCGTTCTTCTGTTCTTTCGGTCTTTTAGTTCTTTCGATCTTTTAGCTCTTTTAGTCTTTTAACTCATTTTGTTATTTCGTTCATTTTTTGACCAATTTGACCCACTCTAATGTATGTATATAGTTCCATTTTCATTGTGTACATTCTTACAGTTGTTTTTAACGATGCCGGACATACATATTTCTGTGGTTTTCTAGAATAACCGCGTATGTCATAAAATCAAAATGTTCAGGGGAGCCAAAAAACGTTGTATTTGAAATTATGGGCTCGATATAAAGATTTTAGAGCATTTTATTTAACAGTCCTGTAGATATGGGAAATAAATACTTTATATAAAATTTTGAGTCAAAAGTCTTCAGAGGAATAGATCCTAGAGAAGGACGATAAAAACAATATGTAAATTACACTTAAAGTGTGTGCAGATAAAACAACTTATGTCGACAAACGTCGTTTTCTTTGAAAAATAAAACTACCAATGCAACCACCCATGTAGACATAAGTTGTTGTTGGTTGAAAAATGGATTTTTTGTTCGTCAACAAAAAGTTAACGGGAGTTAGGATGAGAGAGAATATAATAACGTATCAAGAATAATAGTGACAAGAAATAACAGAAATAAACACGCAAGTTTTTATAAGTGGTTATAAACTGAAAACTAATCCAAAATTATTTTGCATTTTTTTTTCATTAATAACAACGTATGTCGCTATGTGTCGTTTTCTGAGAAAATAATTTGTCAGCGATCAAACGTAGGTTGACATACGTCATTAGTGCTGCAAATTAATTTAATAAACATTTAAGTTACGTCGTTATTTAAAGAAAAAACTCAGAAATGGTCAATATTTAAAAAAAAAAATTGAACACATGTAAAGAGCGTTAAATATTAATATATTTGGCATCGTTAACTCAAAACTGACAAAAATGGACAACCACAGATTTTACACTATGTGATTATTAAATGTATAGTTTGACAGACTAAATAAGACTGGAAATATTTTCTGCCGTATGTTTGCAAACATATTAATCACCCTCACACTTCATTCTTTTTTCTACTATTTTGTCATCTCTTTCTTACATTTTATTGCTCTTTAACTGTGGGTGGTTAATATAAATCAGCTCAGCTGACAGCTGCTGTTGATTTAAGGAGCTATTACACTAGAAGAGCGAACTAGTTCAGTAATCGTACTAAACTAAAAAGAGCTCTCACTCAATTCAAATAGAAGGAACAACTCTAAATTTTGCAATTTTGTAAGTCCCAGTTCACACAAGGCAATTTTTGTTGCGCAAACTCAAAAAAAAGGAGGGGAAAGAAGAGGTATTTGGTACGGAGTTGCTTGTACTCGGCAATTCGTTTTATTGTGCCATTAGTAATTATAAACACGAAGTTAGCTGCAGGATATTATTTGACATTTCTTTTCATTCTTTGCTTCGCTGTGAAAAATTATTATTATTTCATTTATTTTATTTTTTTTATTTCATTTTTCCTTTGACTTCCATTTTTTGACACAAAAAGTTTTTTCACTTTGAACCAATAATAAATTCTTTTTACACAAACTAAATAAAATGAACTGTCAAAAATGTAAGAATTTGAAAGCAAAAGAAAACGAAAAGTTGCGACAATAAATTTCTGTGTGAACATTAAGGCAACTTTAAAAGAGAATTGGAAAAAGTTGCACAACAAAAATTGCCTTGTGGGAACCGTGACTAATAAAAGGAAACTAGGAATCTTGCCGAAATTTACGATTTATTGTAAAATAACTTCATCCAAATACGTTGGTTTTTAATCCATTTTTTTTATTCTATGTATTCCCCGGAACTGTCTTTTTTCTACAATTTATTTGCAAATGCAATGCATTTTTTTATTTTTTGCAAACAATTTTCTTTTTGAAATTATCATTTGAATGGCGGCACAGTAATCAAACAAATAATAAAACTAGATACACAATGTACCACTAGGGTGGCCCTTCGTTATATGGAGGGAAAAAAAGTGTTTAAACTGTCGGTCTCACCCCCCTAGAAATATGCGAATAGCAAAAAAACTGAGAAATACAAAGTTTTGGGCCAATCAAAAAAACGTTTAGTCGTGGCGCAAAGCGATTGAAAATTTCAAGTGTGTTTATATGGGGAAAATATGACTTTTTTCAGATTTTACGAAAATTTCGTTCTACTGTTTAATTTTTCCGACAAGCTGTTATACAATTCAGGATCAGTATTAAATTATCCCTTCAAAAGGCTATAAAACTTCAAAATCGAATAAAACCTAGCCAAGAAATAGCAAATGCAAAAAAAAAAAACAAGGTCATGAAATTTGATTGCATTTTTTTCAACTTTGAGAAATTGATTAAAGCCATCATTCTTTTTTGGTCTCTATACTTATAACTACTCAGATATGAAGTATTGTTTTATTACCACGTTGTTAACCTATTGCGCATTGAGACCGAAAATTGGAAATTTTTTTGATAAAATTTTTAAAACTCCTTTTTCAAGTTTGAAAAAACTTTCTTAAACAAAATTTAAAAAAAATGAATCTATCACTTTAAGGTTTTATTAAATACATATTGCAGATTAACTGTGTGAATTCTTAAGTAAATCCCTCTGCCACAATTTTTTTGACAAGGATTTTATTTTTGCGGATTTCGAGAAAAATTGGATTTTTGTGAAATATTCTGTAAATTTACTCTTTCTAATACTTTGTATCAAAAATTCATCACTTTTCTACTTTTAAATGTTATATTTTATCTTAATAGCCTAGGTTTTCGGAAAAAAATAATATGAGTCCATTAACCCTTTTGGAATTGGGGTCACATATGACCCCAAACCAATAAAAGACAATTTATTAAAAAAATCCAAATATTTTGTAAGTGCTCTCCAATTTTTAGAAAGCTTTACTGCTTTTAGGAACCACAGGACATCTATAATATTAATAGGCTAGGCGATTTCTTGTGACCGATGTTTTGTTCTACCGTTTTATCCCGATTTTGACCAAACGTATATTATTTGAAAGGTATTTCTTTTAGCCGTCTTGCAGATTTACAGATTTTTAATTTTTTTTACAATGCTATGTGTGTATTCATTAAATTTGTTAATGTGTTTGTAATAAACATGAGTTTGTTTTTTGTGTTGATTTGTGAATTGGCTATAATTGATTAGCATAATTTTAGGGTCTTTATTTAATGAAAAAATAAAATTTCCTAGAATTTGCGCTCGAATTTCGAGGGCTGGAATCTGCTAGTAATATATAAATATATAAACAGTCAATGCGGGCTTGTCGCCGATAGATTTATTTAAACGTCCTACTGGGCAGCTGTATTCAACCAGAAGAATGAATCTGCAATTATATTACAATTTTTTTATATTGAGTTAATAAATTAATAAATAAAAAAGTAGATTAATAAATAAATAAAATAAATAAATAAATAAAATAAATAAATAAATAAATAAATAAATAAATAAATAAATAAATAAATAAATAAAATAAAATAAAATAAAATAAAATAAAATAAAATAAAATAAAATAAAATAAAATAAAATAAAATAAAATAAAATAAATAAATAAATATTTATTATAGATTGAGCCGGCATTCGAAAGCTGTAAATTTCAAACCTTTTCGCACTGGTCGAATGAAAATTTACCATTATTGGATTTCGGCCCTTCCTAAGCACCTCCGCGGAGCTCCGTTTAAACGAAATTAACCCTAAAATACATATAAACAATTACATTCTTTTTATTTTCTGCTAATTGAAAACGAGAATTTTTAAATGTAAACAAAAAATGCATTGAATTATATTTTCACAATTATTAGAGAAAATATAAAATTTATAAAACACTTTTTTAAAAAACTATTATTTATATCATTGTTTGTCAGCCATATTTTCATCATCATAATTATAATGACGTTTTTTTTAACATAATCATTAATGTGTTTGAAATTTTATATTTATTTGTTTTTTGCTGTAGCGATAGATGTAAACAATTTAATAAAATTTGTATCACATGAAAACTTAAAAACATTTCATTTCCTCTCTCGTTTTCTCTACACACACGTGTGTGCGTGTCATTTATTTATATCATAACATTATTATTTATTTGCGTTTCTCATATATGTATGGATGTAGCAAAATTTTAGAAGCTTTTAAAGCTCCATTCTCTACTGTACTATTTGTATTCGACCAATCAAAAAAGTAAAACACAACACGAGCCCCTTTTTAAATACATTTCAAAAGTGATATTTTATTTTATATGTATGTATGTATGTGTTTTTTTTTCTTTTTTAAAATCACGGAATATCGTTGTTAACTTTTCTGTTTTTTGTTGTTTTTTTGTACATTGTAGGTATATGTATATGTTTTTACTTTGGGTTCAAAATTCTTGTATATATATAAAACTTATCTTAAAGTTGTGTTGTCTTAAGGTCATCTACTTTTCTCTTATAACGAAGAACTTGTTGCTGTAGTGACGTATTTATTTTAGTTGATACAACTTGTTGCCAATTCTTTTTATTAGTCTAGCCAATTTATGTATACAAGTATCTCGAAGTTAAGAAATAACTTGTTTCTACTTATAGCTATTTTAAGCTTCAAGTTTTGTTGCCATATTTACTAAGCACAATTTTTATACCCTATACCACTATGTGGTTTGTATAATGACTTTGTGCTGCTGTTTGTAACTACCAAAAATACTTGACCTTAACCCATCTTTTATTATACCGATCGACTCATAATCACTTTCTGAGTCGATTTAGCGATGTCCGTCCGTCTGTGTGTCCATGTAAACCTTGTAATCAAACTACAGATCGCAAATACGAATATATGTTGATGAAATTTGGTATGTAAGCTTTTATTTGGTCAATGTTCAGACCTAGTCCCCATACAATTGACCCCTATGAAATCGACATAAATTGCCATAAGATCTAAATTATCATATAGATCTTAGTAAAATTGGGTTTGTATGTGTTTATTGTATCCATTAATCAGTAGTCCAAAAATAATCCCTATTGGACAATTCTTAGTCATAGGCCCCATATAGAGCTGCTTCCCGATCTTCACTTAAATCTATCAAAAAAATAAAACTATTGCACAGATTTTTCTCAAATTTGGCTTGTGCATATTTTTTCATAATATAAGTGACTTAACCAAATATGGTCAGGAGCGGTCCATTTTTTGACTTAGTCCACATATAAATATAGCACCCGATATGAACTTTTTCATATCTGCAGCCACAAAAATTAATAACAATGCTACTCAAATTTGGTTTTTGCTTATTTTCTATATCCAGTTAGTTGGACCGAAGAGATAGGGTTTCTAAACCATGGTATAGGGTATCGTATAGTCGGTCTAGACCGACTATAATTTCTTACTTGTTCATATTTAATTGCACTTGAAATATTCTCAAACTTTTTAAATTCCAGATTAATTTCAGGTTTTTAAAACATATTTATTTTACGTTAACTTTCAAAAAAAAAAAAGAAACCTAAAAGGTAATTTGAAAAAACTCGCAAGCATCAGTTTAATAAAAAACCCCCGATTAAAATCAAGAAGAATGGCGTACTTGGCGTACTGACTCATATTAAAAAACTATTTTTTAGTTACAATGCGTCAACGTATGACGATTGATATGTAAATTAAATTATAGCCTTGGGGTTTACCGAATACAAACAAGAAATTATGTATTCGCAATGAGAGCAAGTATTGAAAGTGGATTTTTTGTTTAGAAAATATTATTTTTAATGTCTGACAAAACTATAAATTATTTTTGCTATCAATCAAAGTTCCAATGTTAGATAAAAAAAAAAATTCTGAAATTGAAATAAAAAATTTACATATCTATAATATTAATATGCTAGGCGATTTCTTGTGACCGAAGTTTTGTTCTACCGATTTTTACAGATTTTTAAATTTTTTCCTTTATTTTGAGTAAATTGCATTTAAAGTTGCTACTAACACATAACATTATACATATGCTATGTGTGTTTTATTAAATTTGTTAATGTGTTTGTTAATGAGTTTGTTATCGTCATTCACAATAATAATAAACCATAAAAGTGTTGGTTTGTGAATTGGCTAAGTTGAAAAATAAAGCTGCCTAGAAATTGCACTCGAATTTCGAGCGCTGGAATCTGCTAGTATATATAAAAATATTATGTTGTTAAAAGGATAATTGGTTATTTAAATAGCGAGAGCTGTTTAAATATCAAGAATTGAAATGAAAAATTTAAAATCGAAAATTAAATATCGATAACTGATGTAGTGATATTGCTAAAAGAAAAATATGTATTGAAAAGGAAAAGTTTTAATTGATAAAAAGTGTCAAGAAGTACTTATAAAAACTTTTTCTTCACGATACCTATTCAAAAGAAAATATTTGTCATGGCATCCAAAGTACTAATTAAAATCTATTTCACAGGATTCATAAAAGACAACTTCTTCTCAATGTCAAGCTCATGTTAAATTCATTGGTAATGATTATCACACCCAGATCCCAAGAATAGCATTTATTTTACTTCTTTGAAAGCTAATTGTATGCTGGCTATTTATATAACATTTTACACAGTTATAATGATAATTTCATCTAAAATGCTTAATAAATCTTAATTAGTTGTTGAGAACGAATTTGAGTGTAGGCAATTAAGAAGATATAATTTTAACATAATCTATGAATATAGGCCGAAAATCTTGGATAGATTTCGGAAATCGACATAAAAAGTTGGCAGTTATACTACAGCAATAGTTCACATTTCCACGTCGTACAGTGGCGCCTGTAGAACAAGTGAGGTTGCAAAAATCAAAAATTTCATGTGCCCCTAAAAAATATTGAATAAACCTATTTTACAGGAAATTTTCTAACGATTTCAAATATGCTACTCTTACAATCAGATTTTTGGTTCAGAAGATATAGCCCTTCAAAGTTGACTGATTATTAGTGTTCAAAAAACCAGACCGCTTTCAGATACAATATCTCGAAAACTAGGTAACGGATCGTCATTTTTTTTGATTTTATTGATAGATCTATTTATTAAGAAAAGAATAAAAAATTGTACTGTTTGCTTAATGTTTGTCCAGGTAAATCGATATTTACCAACTATCCATTTTTTCAATATTTCTCAACTTTGATGGAAAATAAAAAAAAAAACTATAACTTTCTATATTTGCCATATTTTCAAAATAAGTTCTTTGATTATTCCTTTACGTAATGCAAAAATTTCCAGCTGCCCGTCCTTACCCCATTTTTTGGTAGAGCAAAAATTTTTGCACGCAAGAATAAGGTGTATGGAGTTCTTGTTAAAATTGGAGTATACGCTTCCACAAGAGAGGGAACACTTTAATGAAAATACATCAAACAAAGATAAGGAAAGGATCAGAAAGAATCGAATACAGGATACGTTTTTCAAACAAGTTGTACTAAAAGTAGACTTCCCCAAGTACGGATACGGATTTTTTGAAAATGATGAGGCTGTAACTCGAATCATTGGAATAAACAATGAAATCGTTCAGAGATTGGGAACGATCTTGAATGTTTTAAACTGCACGGAAAAAGTTGATTCTGAAAAATATGGAGAATATGCTTCGAAAACTGCATCACTTTTAGCAGAATTATATCCACAGAAAAAGTTGACCCCGAGTGTTCATAAAATATTGTCGCATGGCAAAGATATAATTGAATATCAAACTTTGCCAATTTCAGAGCTTTCTGAAGAAGCACATGAGTCCCAAAGCAAATGTTATAAAAAATGTAGATTGCTGAACACTTTCAAATCATCAAGGGTGAGAAAAATGAGGACCTCTTCAACATGTTAGCATGCAGCATCTTCCGATCCACTTATTTCATCACTGCGGCATGTAAAGTAACGAAAAGAGTTAGAAAATAATTATAGTTCAGAAATTATTAGTCTTTCAGATATACCTTCTTTTACGGATTGTGAGAAATATTTTACAAAAAATTAAAAAAAAAATTAAAAAATTTTTTTTTTAAAATCTTTTCTGGAATAATTTTAAATCATAATACCTTTAAATGAAACATAAAAAATCAAAAATTTTAAAAAATATTTTATTTTACTTCCCATAGAATCGATTTTTCCACAAATTTCAAGTTTGTTAACCCATAAGTAGGCACCTAAAAGGCGTAGAACCCCTTTTCAAACACTCATTTCATGGGTTGATCAATTATCTATCATATGACTTTTTTTATTATTAATTTTTTTATTGTCTTATTTGGTTCAAAAGTTATGATTTTTCCAACTAAAAAACTCAAATGACCACTGTGCGTCGTAAATATTTGAGCAAATCCTACATTGACCTAACATCAACATTATTACCTCAAATGTTAAAAAGTAGACTAATGCTTTGAGCAAATATTAACGTCCCATCATTGTTATGTCAAAATCTAAAAGTACAGAAACAAAAGGTTCAATTGTATTGTGGACTAACGAGCAAGTATAATACCACGCGATTGGTACAATAATTTTACTAACAGCGTTTAATTTCGTTCCATTTAAAAATTTGATTTAATCTTAACAGAGAACACACGAGTAAGGCATGTCGTAAAATGATCTACAAGAAATACAGTGGCACGGAAAAGTCTACATACGCTATTGAAAAAATCCATTTTTATGATATATAATTGTGTTTCAGAAAAAAAAAAAAAAATTTGTCAAAATGGTATATTTCGAGTCATAGCTTTTCAACCATGTGTTGAAACAGTGTAACCAACTTTGGGTTAGAAAGACGCCATACGAGTACAACAGGAAGTTAATAAGAAAAAACGCATTGATTTTGCCCAGAAACATATTGAAAAATATAAAACTTTTTGGGCCAATGTTATGTTTAGCGATGAAAGCAAGCAAAACAATTGAGAAAAGTCTAGACCGACTATACGATACCCTATACCATGGTTTAGAGACCATATCTCTTCGGTCCAACTAATTGGATATAGAAAATAAGCACAAACCAAATTTGGGTGGCATTGTTACTAATATTTTGGGCTGCAGATATGAAAAAGTTCATATCGGGTGCTATATTTATATGGGGACTAGGTCGAAAAATTTGCCGATCCTGACCATATTTGGTAAGGTCACTTATTTTTTACAAAAACTTGTATAAACCAAATTCGAGAAAAATCTGTGCAATATTTTTGTTTTTTGATAGATTTAAGTGAAGATCGGGAAGCAGCTCTATATGGGGCCTATGACTAAGAATTATCCTATAGGGATTATTTTTGGGCTACTGATTAATGATATAATATAATAACACAAACCCAATTTGACTGAGATCTATATGATAATTTGGATCTTATGGCAATTTATGTCGATTTCATACGGTCATTTGTATGGGGACTAGGTCTGAACATGGACCGAATTTAACCAATTTCAATAGCGTTCACCCTATGGCCCATAAAATCTTATATACCAAATTTCATCAAAATATATTCATATTTGCGACCTGTAGTTTGATTACAAGGTTTACATGGACACACAGACGGACGGACGGACATCGCTCAGAAAGTGATTCTGAGTCGATCAGTATAATAAAAGATGGGTCTAGGTGAAATAATTTTGGTAGTTATAAACAGCAGCACAAAGTCATTATACTCAAACCACGTAGTGGTATAGGGTATAAAAATTAAGAATTGATGCCGAAAAATCTGCTTCCAACAGTCAAGCATGGCGGAGTTAATGTCATGGTCTGGGATGAATTGGCTTGCCGTATCCAAAAAAAGATATATAAAAAGTAAGATAGATCTCAAAAATGCTCTTTTGGAGGAATGGAACGGTATTCCAAACGAAGTTTCTCAAAAATAGTTTTTCTGTGAAAAACAGATTAGACGCCATTCCAGCACTGAGAGGTGGACCCACAAAGTATTTGATAAGATTTTTTTTTATCATACATTATGAGAATAATATCATTATGTTTAACAGTATCTAGACTTTTCTGTGCCTTAAATGTTATTTTTTTATTTTTACGTTAATAAATAATGTATAATTAACAATACTTTGATAGATTATTTACATTTGGCATAGATTTTTCTCCTACAACATGCATACATTCTGTAGAACAAGAATTTTCAAGGGGGTATGTAGACTTTTCTGTGACACTGTAGATCCAGCATATTGGCGAGCATCTACATATCTGTTAAGAAAAAAATTTAAATATAAATTTATATTTAGCTGCTAATTAGTCACAAGTCTTTAAAAATTTTAGTCATTATCATTTAAAAAAAATATATATATTTAAAACAAGCATGAACGTTTTGTTGCGTATGGGCAATTCCACGGTCAAGAATATTAACAATAGCAATATTTAACAATATTTTTTTCATGTTTGCATTTTTCGATAGCATTTAAGTAGCACTAGGTGTTTATTGTAGGTTTTATAGATGCAAAAATCTGCGAATTGGAAAATAATTTTTTAAAGCGATTTTTTTTATACCTAAAATGGAATAATGTGGCTTTCTATTGATAGTTGTTATGTTGAAATATTTGCATTCGTTTTTGTTTTACAACCCTTAGAATTATTTAACTTGCTACATTTATAGCGTGACATATATTCTTGTCACGTTTGTAGTTAACATTTTATTTTAATAATATATTTAAATAATAAAAATCAGGTTACATATGTATAAGGCCAAGTTAGTAAAATTTACAAATATTAGTTTTCAATAAATAAGCTGTTTGAGCCGCTTTAAGTTAAAAATTATAATAAAAATCTATAATATTAATAGGTAAGGCGATTTCTTGTGACCGATGATTTGTTCCACAGTTTTCTCCCGATTTTGACCAAACGTATCTTATTTGAAAGGTATTTCCTTTTAGCTGTCCACCAGATTTACAGATTTTTAAATTTTCAATTTTTTTTGGAGTAAAATGCATTTAAAGTTGCTACTAACACATACATAAAATTATACAATGATATATGTGTGTTCTATTAAATTTGTTAATGTGTTTGTGAGTTTGTTTCTTCATTCACAATATAATTGTGTTGACCGTAAACTATTCACAATATTAATTGTGTTGAATTTAAACCAGTCGATCTTGGTTTCTAATTTGATCAACGATTATTTTAATTTTTCAACAAAAATTAGTTTCTTTTTTAATCAAACAGCTTTTCTTTTTCATTTAAATTATTTTCCTTAAATGTTTTATAACAAATTACCAAATACATTTATACTTATAAAATATTTTTCGTATATTACTATTAATTTTTTCAGTGCATTAAAAAAAATCAGCATACATCCGCTACATATCTTCATTTGTCGCTGTTTCAGTGACGACACATTATGATAATTCCAGTTATGTGTTCTCGTGTGCATCTGAAGAATGCCACACCATCACTTAAAATAATACTATTTGTTTTTGTTATTTACCTAATTTTTACCGCTCCAACTCCATCGACTGCTCGTATTTCATGCCAAGTAGCTAAATAGTTTCAGTCAAGTTTTTTACAACCGAATTGAACTAAGAAACTGAATAAACTCCTAATAACAAATTTGTTTTTAAATTGGCTGCTTTTCCATCCCAGAATAAAAATATATTTTGAAAATTGTCATATTGGGATTCTATCACTTGAACAAGTTTTGTTATAAAAACGGAAATATCTAATTATCAAATTAACTCTTTTTTTATAAGCTCGTAGGCTTCTGATACGATACCCAGCAAAAAGCGCTTAGCAATAATTTTTCCATAGTAATTTCTCCATAGCATTCATTCGGCCTGCAGACTGGAAGTCTTACGGTATTAAATTCTGTTTCCATTCCCAAAGAGAGTCCAGAGATCATTTCTGTAGCATTTGCCAATTCAACATACCTTTTACAGTGCTTCTATAACTTTAACTTTTGTCGGTAAACACACTGGTGATGTATTTTCTGCGTTCTTTGCTGCAGTTCCCAATGTTTGCTTGCAGGTATAACGCTCAGGCTTCTCTTTTCCATTATCTTTGTTTCTCTCAGCTGCTTTATCGCAATATTCTTAATATTTTTCTTTTAATTTTTCCCAAGTACGGCATTGTTGCTTCTTCTTCTTTCGGCATACGTTTTACCCATCTACATAAATAATAGAAGAGTGTTAAAATAATTAAAACATTCGCTTTTGCAATAATCTTCGAACGTGACTCCCTTTGAAAATCAAAATAAAACGTTTAGTGCGATTATTATATGCAGTCACTTTTTATACCCTATACCGATCGACTCACAATCACATTCTGAGTCGATTTAGCGATATCCGTCCGTCTGTCCGTCTGGAATCAAACTACAGGTCGCAAATATGAATATATTTTGATGAAATTTGGTATATAAGTTTTTATCGACCATAGGATGAACGCTATTGAAATTGGTGAAATTCGGTACATGTTCAGACCTAGTCCTCCTACAAAGGACCCCTATGAAATCGACATAAATTGCCATAAGATCCAAAGTATCATATAGATCTCAGTCAAATTGGGTTTATTATATCCATTAATCAGACGTACCAAAACAATCCCTATAGGACAATTGTTAGTCGTAGGCCCCATATAGAGCTGATTCCCGATCTTCACTTCCATTTATCAAAAAAACAAAAATATTGCACAGATTTTTTCAAATTTGGTTTGCATATATTTTTTGAAAATATAAGTGACTTTACCAAATATGGTCAGGATCGGTTAATTTTTCGACCTAGTCCCATATAAATATATCAGTCAAATTTGGTTTATGCTTATTTACAATATCCAATTTTCGGACCGAAGAGATAGGGTCTCTAAACCATGGTATAGGGTATCGTATAGTCGGTCTAGACCGACTATAATTTTCATACTTGCTTTTAGTTAAAACTACTAAATTTTGAACGATCGCGTACGAACAAGGTTTTTGTTGATTAAGAACTGACTATTGTTTTTAAGGTTATTTGGGACACTGAATCCAAATCTGCACTTGTTTTTTTTTCTATCAGTTAAGGTGCGTTCAGACTACGCAAATATTTGACCAAATAAACGTAACCCCTAATTTTATGAAAGTTTTATTCAATCTTACATGATATATAAAAGACAAAATTAAGTTATGTTTTATTACATTAGTAATATTTAATATATTTAACTATATTCTATATCATATATTGTATAACTTAATGAAAATTATACAAGGAAAATTATACATTATTTAGGGGTTACGTTTATTTGGTCAAATATTTGCGTAGTCTGAACGCACCTTTAGACTTTTCTCGATATACCGTTATGTCCAAAATGAAGGCACTTCAACTACATGTATTGGAATAACTTGAAAACGATTCACCACCACATTCAGTTAAAAAAAAAAAAAAACAAAACTCGTCAACAATATTATCTTTAAGTCATGCTTGCATTGGCTTTAAATTTGCCCAGTAGTTTCAGAGATATCGTTGAAGTTTTGAAAACAAGAACAATTTTTTGAAAATGTCAAAAATACGATTAGTATCTGTAACTTAAAAGTGCGAGCTGTTGGAGAAAAATGGAGATTTGATTGGAAATCAGCGACCTCAAATTATTAAAAAAAAAAAAAATTGCAATAAAGTTCAAGTCAACACCAAAAAATTCAATTTTGTTCCCTTGTTTTATGTACAAGAATGCGATATTAGAACATGAACAAAATGAAATGAAAAATTTGCCGTTAATTGAGTTTTATTTGGTTCTTTAAATTTTTTTTTGTTTTAATTTGAAGAAAAATTATATTTCCGGCTCTCAGGCCAATTTTCTCATAATAACAAAAAATTAAAAAATTTTTATAATATAATGTTAGAAAAAATAAGTTTTTTATAATATATTAATTTTCGGTCGCGGTGGACCATTGGAAATACCCATCTTATATATTAAAAGAATTTATGAATAAACTTTGCATTCAAGATTTTTTTCAATATTTTTCTTCTCTCAAACCTATATATCTAGAGTTCTAATTAACGTAGGCTGTTGATATAAGTCTAAGAACACTCAGTGGATCAAGCTCCCTCTTTTGAGCTATTAACTGCTTAAATTCGTTGGGTTTGAGGAAAGTTATGCGTGAAGAATCAACTTTGCTTTTACTGTACGTTGACTTCTCTTGACAAAATTTGGTGTTACTGTGCGTTGACTTCTCTCGGCAAATTTTGGTATTACTGTACGTTAACTTCTCTTGGCATATTTTGGTATTACTGTACGTTAACTTTTCTTGGCAAATTTTGGTATTATATTATAAAAATTAATCTAATATAATATAATGCTGCGGAGCAGCAGGGGTCCTCTAGTATTTAAAAATTATAATTATGAAAAAAAAAAAAAAAAAAAAAAAATGACAGATAATTGTGGGACTCATATTTATTTCTTGTACCTATGTAAAAGAAAAATATAGTAATAAAAAACAAGTAATAAATTCGGTTAACCTAAATCATTACCAGTTTGACGTTTACAGTAATATCAAGAATCATATATAAATATGCTCAATGTTCATATGAACATTCTGAGAACCGCCACTCTTGGTTAGTCAGTTTATGATGAACAAATTTCAGTTTGCACATCCTCATTTATATATGATTCTTGGTAATATCTGGACTTATAAGAAATGTAAACAAAATATTTTAGAAAGCAACAATTTGATAAATTTAATACTAAATTATTACAACAAACACACTGAATTTTTCATTTTTTAGCGCATATCTCGGCACAATGATGCCCGATTTACCCCATTTTCAATACCAATCTGTTCGAAATAATGACAAATAATATTACCATAACTTTATCCAGGTAAATGGTTTATTTTGTGAATGAGCGTGATTTCAGCAGACAGAAAAATATATGTATTTTATGATATCTATTGAAATTTTTTGCCACTCTGAATTAACTGCCTCTATGAGATCTCTCTTGCATTAGATCGTGACCATTCGTTGTATTTTTGTTTATTGTCATGTTGAAATTTCCACACCAGAATCATATTTTCCTTCGCGTCTGAATACATTACGTCATATAGAATTTTCCTGCCTCCAATTCCAGTTAGAGTATCTTTTACTGCATGAATTGGACCCATTCCTAGGCTGAAAAGCAACCCCATACCAACTTTTTGAGCCCGCCAAACTTAACAGTCTTATTTGCCAGACGATTCTTCTCTGATATCAGTGGTTTCTTCACAGGAAGATAGCAACCATGATCAGCCGCAGTTCTTCGTCGGGAAACAGTTTGTGCATATATTTTTAGTGTCAGATTGTTAATGACCTTTTTAGGTAGCATTTTTGACATTTTTTAAACTCTCTTGCTATTAAAATATTCTCTCTTTGCCTCGTTTAAGCTGCGTTCACACTATGTGTTTTGCTTGTGTTTTTCTTAGTTTCTTAGCACGTGTAATTTGTACACATAGTGTGAACCTTTTCAAACATTGTTTATGTACATTACATTTTACAAGACATATGTAAATTTTTCAATTAGAGCAGGTTCTATTTTGGCAAGACAAACATATGAAAATACAACACTGCTTGTAACGAAAGAAAAAAAGAGTAAATTATAAAGATTAATATTGAAAGAAAAATAAATTGTTTAATATTAATTAACAATTTAAAAATATATAAAATATATAACTTTATTTTAAACAATAAATTTTTGTAAATTCACAAATTAAATCAGCTGTTGTTTACATTTAGAGGTTATGTCATTCGGATATACATATGTACGTTTGAACGCAAAAATTATGAATCGTATGTAAAACGCTAATTTTGACACACACACGGAATTACGTATGGATCGTAAAACTGAATTTACATATGGAAAATACACATAGTGTAAACACACCTTTACGGGGCATGCCGCCTAAATGCTTAGTCGTCACCGTACCTTTTTCACGATATTTTTATAGTTCGGTTTTATAGAATATAGAATATAGAATATTTCTCATAAATTTTGTTTTCCTTAAGACCATCAGTAAAATCGTCTATTTAACGCTTTTAGCTATTTTAACGCTTCACAAAACTATATTCTTGTCATTATTTTATAATAATTATAGCATTAAAACATTGAAACTGTTTCAAAAACAGTTGAAAGAAAATGTCAGAAACTATAAATATTTGAATAACGGTTAAGATTTGATACATTTTCTTTCATACATACCATCATCTATTTTGATTGTTTTAATCAACTCTGGTACAGAATTTTAAAAGTTTCCATTGTTTTGGCATAACTAAAAAATTACTTTTTTTTCGTTTATCTATGATTTTTTTTTATTCTGTTTTTTGTAACAAATATGTTATCTTTCAATACATACGAAATTATTAAAAAACAAAATCGCCAAAATCAGAATTTTGTAAAGTTTCCAATGTATTGTCACTCACTGTATATGAGTCACCCAGTTTAAATACAAGGAGTTACAAGAATATAAAATATTTTTATCCGGTTTTCGGTTTCGGTTTTTTAATACTCTAGTTACAAACGAATGTGTCAAATTGCTCGTGTGAAATTTTATTAATTCTAATAGAAGAAAAAAAAAAACATTTTATGACATGTGTTATTATTTAAATGAATAACGTAACAAATTGTGTAAACAATACAGCTGCTGTATTTTTTTATATCAATATTTGAACTTTCAGCTGGTCGTACTTTGTCCCATAAATATTTTCAATTGTTAAATTTCTTTTAACATTAAAACAATTTTGCTGCCAAAACCATAAATCTAATAAATAATTTAAGCGACTAATTTTTAGTCGGAAACACGGGAAAACACGACATATTTTTGTATTAAATAGAATTACAGAATAAATGGGTGTGTCAACATATGTACTTTTCTTTCAATTAACTTTTCGTATCTCTATCAATATTTATTCTACACCGAACAAATAAACGGATAAGAGCAATTGTTGTTTCTCTCTATAGCAAAATAAAAATATGAAACAAAACTTATTTAATTCTATTTTTATATATTTTTTTTCTTCAAAAAAATTTATTTTTCGTTTTCTTTGTTTGATTAGTTGCTAAGTTAGTCCCATTTTATTTAATTAAAAAAAAATTTTTTTTTTTTTAACAAAAACCAATGCCAGCAATGTTTTTTTTTTTTTTTTTTGTAAAATTTTATATTTCTCATACATACAATAAGTATATGTAGGTATATTATAATTATCTGTTAATGATCATTTTCTCGTTCCATTGTCAGACTCGCATACATATGTATAAAAAAAATTTTTGTTTGTCACTACTGAAACTGCCTTAAACAGGGTTTTGGATGTTTTAACTGCATTTAGTTTTTATAATTAATAAGCACATTAAAATTACAAGTAATGAAAAGAAAATTATCATTGGCAATTAACAAAAACTTAATTATTTGTATAAATATTTGTTAATTTATTTTATTTAATCAACACCTAATCTGATGAGACTTATAAAAATAGACCTCGAGTGAGTTGGTTGGTGGATGGTTGAAATACTTTAGTATTTTAAGATAGATCGCGGTCCCAGAACTATCCCACCTTATGTATATGTAGATGGCTTTGGTTAAAAGTGTCAACCTTATAAAACACATGTTTTAAGTATTATCCTAAGTTTAAGCTGGCAAATGGTTTATTTTGTGAATGAGCTTGATTTCCACAAACAGACAGAAAGACGGACAGACGGACATCGGTATATCGACTCGAATTGTTAGAAAAGTCAAGAATATATTTTTCGATACGCTACAAACAATGACAAACTGATATATACCCTCTGCCCAGTGGTGTGGAGTTTTTATGGCACTTTTTTAAAATCAAATAGAAAGCGTCATCTATGTATCACTTATAGCAATCAAATGCAGGGCTCTGCTAATATAAAAATTTTTGTTATTATTTCAACTGGTTAATTTTTCATTTTTCGTTTTTCATTTTTCATTTTTCATTTCTGATTTTTAATTTTTTATTTTTTAATTTTTTATTTTTCATTTCTCAATTTTAATTTTTCGTTTTTCATTTTTCATATTTAATTTTTTATTTTTGTTTTTCATTTTTTATTTTTAATTTTTTATTTTTCATTTTTCGTTTTTATTTTTAATTTTGCATTTTTATACCCTATACCACTATGTGGTTTGGGTATAATGACTTTGTGCTGCTGTTTGTAACAAGCAAAAATATTTGACCTAGACCCATCTTTAATTATACCGATCGAATCAGAATCACTTTCTGAGTTGATTTAACAATGTCCGTCCGTCCGTCCGTCCGTCCGTCCGTCCGTCCGTCTGTGTGTCCATGTAAAGCTTGTAATCAAACTGCAGGTCGCAAATATGAATGTATTTTGATGAAATTTGGTACATAAGCTTCTATCGGCCATGGGATGAACGCTATTGAAATTGGTGAGAATCGGTCCATGTTCAGACTTAGCCCCCATACAAATTACCCATATGAAATCGACATAAATTGCCATAAGATCCAAATTGTCATATAGATCTTACTCAAATTGGGTTTGTATGCGTTCATTACATCCATTAATGAGTAGTCCAAAAATGATCCCTTTGACCCCATATAGAGCTGCTTCCCGATCTTCACTTAAATCTATTAAAAAACAAAAATATTGCACTGATTCTTCTGAAATTTTGTTTGTATATATTTTTGCAAAATACAAGTCCCCATATAGATATAGCATCCGATATGAACTTTTTCATATCTGCAGCCAAAAAAATTAATAAAAATCCCGCTCAAATTTGGTTTTTGCTTATTTTCTATGTCCAGTTAGTTGGGCCTAAGAGATAGGGTCTCTAAACGCATGGTATAGGGTATCGTATAGTCGGTCTAGACCGACTATAATTTTCTTACTTGTTTATTTTTAATTTTTTATTTTTCATTCTTTAATTTTTAATTTTTCATTTTCCATTTTCAATTTTTTATTTTCAATTTTTCATTTTTATACCCTATACCACTATATGGTTTGGGTATAATGACTTTGTGCTGCTGTTTGTAACAACCAAAAATATTTGACCTAGACCCATCTTTAATTATACCGATCGAATCAGAATCACTTTCTGAGTTGATTTAACAATGTCCGTCCGTCCGTCCGTCCCTCTGTGTGTCCATGTAAACCTTGTAATCAAACTGCAGGTCGCAAATATGAATATGTTTTGATGAAATTTGGTATATAAGCTGTTATCGGCCATAGGATGAACGCTATTGAAATTAGTGAGAATCGGTCCATGTTCAGACCTAGCCCCCATACAAATGACCCCTATAAAATCGACATAAATTGCCATAAGATCCAAATTGTCGTATAGATCTTAGTCAAATTGGGTTTGTATGTGTTTATTACATCCATTAATGAATAGTCCAAAAACGATCCTTATGGGACAACTCTTAGTCATAGTCCCCACATAGAGCTGCTTCCCGATCTTCACTTAAATCTTTCAAAAAACAAATATATTGCACTGATTCATCTCAAATTTTGTTTGTATATAATTTCGCAAAATACAAGAGACAGGATCGGTCCATTTTTGGACCTAGTCCCCATATAGACATAGCATCCGATATGAACTTTTTCATATCTGTAAGCAAAATAAATTTAATAAAAATGCCACTCAAATTTAGTTTATGGTTATTTTCTATATCCAATTAGTTGGGCCTAAGAGATAGGGTCTTCTAACCATGGTGTAGGGTATCGTATAATTTTCTTACTTGTTTATTTTTCATTTTTTATTTTTCATTTTTCGTTTTTCATTTTCCATTTTTATTTTTTTTTTTTAATTTTTAAAGTTTTGTCATTTTTTATTTTTCAGTTTTCATTTTTTTTAATTTTTAATTTTTTGTTTTTCATTTTTTATTTTTCAGTTTTCATTTTTTATTTTTCAATTTTTATTTTTAATTTTTTTTTAATTTTTCATTTTTTATTTTTCATTTTATGTTTTTCATTTTTTATTTTCCATTTTCTATTTTCCATTTTTCATTTTTTAATTTTCATTTTTTATTTTTAATTTTTTTTTTCATTTTTCGTTTTTCATATTTCAATTTTCATTTTTTATTTTCTTTTTTCGTTTTTCATTTTTAATTTTTTATTTTTGATTTTTCATTTTCCATTTATCGTTTTTCATTTTTTATTTTTCATTTTTCATTTTTATTTTTCATTTTTCATTTTTTAGTTTTCATTTTTAATTTTTTATTTTTAAATTGTCATTTTCAAACAGGTTATTACATATCATAATTATTTCACCAATACAATCATAATCACACCGATTTTGTTTTACGGCTCACATGTTACGCTATTTTTTTGATTGTATTGTAAAATAGAAATTTACCCCCTGCGGTTATAGATGTTTACACATCAAAAATTAAATATATTAAAGGTGACAACGTATGCCAATAAAAAAGAGATCTTATTCATCAATGATTCTGTAACGTATAAATTTTATATATTTTTTTATCCTCTAAAATATGCTTTAAAATTTCTTTGATTTCTTTGCCATTTGATATCAAAACCATTCTTAGCCGCCATACAGCTAACTAGTTATTATATTTTCTTGGTTTTCAAACTCAACGCAGGTCAAATGGTTCTAAAAATGTATTAAAAATGTCTGAGCTTTCATTAAATTGTTGAGCTGGGCTGATAAACAATTTTGTTTGTTCTATCAACAATTTTTGAATCAGACATTCATTAACATTATTAAAATATTAATATTACTAATTGAATGAGTATGTTTAAAAAATCTTATGATAAGACTTGCAAATAAAAAAAAAATAGCAAACACGCGTCGTTTTATATAATTTTTTTTTATAGATTATTGTTGTAATTATTTTTTTTTTTGCGTAATAGACAAATATTTTTAGTTTTGTATAGTAGTAAAAAAATATAGTGAATAAACTTTATAAATAAATGCCTAGGTTTCTTTGAATCAAGATTTACATACAACAAATAAAAGCAATGTGTGGAGTTAGATACGGTGGGCATAACGATGGCAAAGCACTTTAAATGTTGGTACAAAGAACAGATTTTTGTGTTTTCATAAAAATCAGTTGACCGGAACTAGAAAGGAGAATTTTCCATTATTATTTAATCATTTAATAGAGTATAACAAAAGCAAAAACAATTCATAGAAATAACAGATTCTTATCGAAAACTTTCCACTCAATGCAATCAAATTCATTTTATTATGTGTTATTTATTTTTAAAGGTCTTGTAAATAGAAATTTTCCAGAAAAATATAATTTTAACAAAACAATTGAGTGCTTCACTTCTTAGTTCTTCAAACTGGTTTCATTTATTCGATCTATTTTTAGTTTTGTCCTAAGACTGTTTCATATACAATTTATTTTTTATTTCAACTAAAAATATAACCTGATTCTGTACTTTGATTAATTTTAATTATTTTGTGTTTTTAATTCTACAAGTTAAAACTTTGTTTTTATTTTATAAAACAGTTTATTGTATTTAAATTAATTTTTTTTTTAATTTTTCAGTAAAACTTCAAATTAAAAATTGTTTTTTTATTAACATAAAGAATTTTTACCAAAAATTTTAAGATGTTATTAAAATTCTCTTTTTTTATACCCTCCACACCAGTGTGCAGAGAGTATATATAAGCTTGTCATTACGTTTGTAATAATTGGAAAAAAAAATCTGGACCACATAATATATATATATATATACATATTTTCATGATTCTTATAACAAGCGGAGTGTATATAGCGATGCCCGTCTGTCCGTTTGTGGAAATAACGATCATGTTCTCAATAGGTTAGCTTGGGTGTTCGTTTTTCGTGAAAATGATTCATTGACATCTTGAGTAGGTTGCTATTTAAAATCATCAAAATCGATTCAATAGGCCCCGAAATATCAATGAAAAAGCAAAAAGTCTTGAAAAAATACGATTTTTATGTTGTTTTTTTTATTGGTGTTATTAAAAATTAGTTTTTTGTGTGCGATAGCTGTTCTATTTGTGTTGTGGTCGTTGTGTTTGTATCAGTGTATGTGTGTTTGTGAGAGTGTATGTATGGTAATACTGCACGTATCATATTAGCTTAGACCAGTATTGTTTATTTGTTGTAATAGTTTAGAGGATAAACATAATTGTTGTGCAACAATATGTACAACTAA
Source organism: Cordilura impudica (assembly GCA_963682025.1). Classification (NCBI taxonomy): domain Eukaryota; kingdom Metazoa; phylum Arthropoda; class Insecta; order Diptera; family Scathophagidae; genus Cordilura; species Cordilura impudica. The sequence continues at coordinate 11,002,623 of OY821519.1, forward strand.
AAAAAACAAAATGGTCCAAATATATTTGTTGTTTTTGTACTTGTGAACGTTCAAAAAAGAACAAAAAAAAAAAAAAAAAAACAAACAAACAAAAATGTAATTATGATAATTAATTATTGAAAGCAATAATAAATGCAATTGCATATAACGAAATTTCTAAAATCCAAAAAAATTTTTGCTAATTATCTTAATTGTAAACATCATTGTTAAAAATCTAGCGAAATCTAGCCCTATACGCGCAGGGGGGTAAATTTATATTTCACAATAAAATCACAAAAACAGCGTACATGTGAGCCGTAAGACAAAATCGGTGTGACTTATGATTGTATTGGTGAAAAAATTATGATATGTAATAACCTGTTTGAAAATGACAAATGAAAAATATAAAATGAAAACTGAAAAATAAAAAATGAAAGATGAAAAATTAAAAATGAAAACTGAAAAATAAAAAATTAAAAATGAAAAATGAAAAATGGAAAATGAAAAATCAAAAATTAAAAATGAAAAACGAAGAATGAAAAATGGAAAATGAAAAATAAAAAATAAAAAATGAAAAATTAAAAATTGAAAAATGGAAAATGAAAAATCAAAAATGAAAAATTAAAAATTGAAAAATGGAAAATGAAAAATCAAAAATGAAAAATGAAAAATGAAAAACGAAGAATGAAAAATGGAAAATGAAAAACGAAAAATAAAAAATGAAAAATGAAAACGGAAAGATAAAGAATGAAAAATAAAAAATGAAAAATAAAATGTGAAAAATAAAAAATGAAATATAAAAAATGAAAAATAAAAAAGATAAATAAAAAATTAAAAATTAAAAATAAAAAATGAAAACTGAAAAACGAAAAATGAAAAATAAAAACGAAAATGTGAAATAATAAAGTTGCTTGCTATAAGTGATACATAGATGACGCTTTCTGTTTGATTTCAAAAAAGTGCCATAAAAAATCTTGAATTACTAGATGTTTATACATCTCCCCTGTGATCTGACACACATGATTTTTTTTATCTCTTGGTGTTGACAACCTTGTTTATAATATTGTGTTTTGAACACGGGTGGAGTGTATCAAAGATTCGGCACACTTTAACACTCTTACTTGTTTTTCCGTTAATTATCTTATTAAAAAAAAAAAATATTAAAATTAAAATTTCAATCGCTTAATACTTAATTGGAAAAAGTGCATTTCATCAAGCCTTTTCTATGTCAAATAAAACGGAAAAAAATTATTCTTATTGAAATTTTGGAACAAAATAAAAAAATTAAATTTTTGAGCTGAAAATTTATGTGAAATCTTAAAATTTTTAAATCTATAATATAAATAGGCGAGGCGATTTCTTGTGAACGATGTTTTGTTTACCGTTTTATTCCGATTTTGACTAAACGTATATTATTTGAAAGGTATTTCTTTTTCGCCGTTTTATAGATTTACAGAATTTAAAATAAAATTTTTCCTTTATTTTGAGTAAATTGCATTTAAAGTTGCTTAGTAGCATAAAATTATACATATGCTATGTGTGTTTTATTAAATTTGTTAATGTGTTTGTTAATGAGTTTTTTATTTTCATTCACAATCATAATAAACCATAAAAGTGTTGCTTTGTGAATTGGCTAAGTTGAAAAATAAAGCTGCCTAGAAATTGCACTCGAATTTCGAGCGCCGGAATCGGTTAGTAAATAATAATATTCTCAAAAATGTTGTTATAACTTTCTTATACCCTCCACACCACTGAGCAGAGGGTATATATAGGTTTGTCATTGTAACGCATCGAAAAATTAATTACCAACCCCATAAAGTATATACATATATTTTTGATCTTTATAACAACTCGAGCCGTCTGCCCGCCTGTCTGTCTGTCTGTTGAAATCTCGCTCATTCACAAAATAAAACATTTACCTTGGCAAACTTAGGTTAATATTGTTTGTCATTATTTCGAGCAGGTTGGTATTTAAAATGGGGTAAATCTGGCATCATAGAGCCAAGATATGATCTAAATAATGCAGACACATCTAAAAAAAATGTTGAAATAACTTTTTTTAAAAACTCATTCATTTGTCCTTGTTTTTAAGGTTAAGATTTCGATAGTTAATTTCGCCTTTTTCAGAACTATGCATAATTTATCCGACTGTTGATATACAAACAGTAAGCTAATAAAAATAACTTTTTTGGAATTAATTTAAACTAAAATTATGATATTGTTGGGAGATTTAGTTTTCTTGGGGCTTTTATGATCGTAACAGAAATTATGGACTTATATTGCCTCAAAAGATAATGTATTTGGTTGGCATACAGCTCTGACTGTATATGTGACACGGAAAGTTAAAAGGAACCTATGGTCAGAAAATAAGTTTTGGAGATAAACGACTTTGAAGTTAACAAGTTGATTTTGATGCGCCTGAACGCTTTTATGGCTTGGAAGTCGTTACTCGGGGGGTTTTCTGGGTCGCTGATTACGAATCTGGTATTAGATTTTAAAAATTCAAAATGGCGGATCTAATTAACGTACTATGAAATCGAAGAAAAGAATAAGTAAGAAGCAGAATTAGTTTTAGTTAAGTTTCTTGTGTTATTGTGTGTTTTTTTTTTTTTTGATTTTTAAAATAAATAATTTTTAATATATATCCATTTCATTAAAAACATCGGATATATATCTATTATAATCATCCACCTTAAATTTTCAAAAGCTATGCCACTAAATTTTTAAAAAACTAATCCGCCAAATGTGATCCGCCTTTTTGAATTTTAAAAATCCCAAAAAAAATCAAAAATCCAAAATCCTTTGAGTAACGATCTTAAAACAAATCTGATCAGTTTAAAAATAAACTAATCCGCCATATTGGATCTGCGATTTAGGATTTTTAAAATCTAATACCGGATTCGTAATCAGCGACCCCGAAACCCCCTGGGCGACGAGTTTCAAGCGAATTAGATCAATTGCAGAAAAGTTTGTCACATCGGGTTCTTAATTTTTTTTTTTTTTATCAAAAGTGCAGTTAGAAGCTGCGGTTTGCTTCATTAGAAGCATAAGAATCACCAAAAAAAATCGATTTTTTCGACCCATAGGCCCCTTTTAACTTTCCCTATCACATGTGTACTTCGTGGTAAAGCGATCGAATGATCTATTTTTATATGTATTTTTTTTTTCAATTGAAGATCGGTAAATGCTTTACTTCACTTATAAAAGAAATATTTTTAAAAATTTTATAATTTTTAATAACATTAAATGATTTACGCTAGTTCCAAAGAAATATTTCGTAATTCTATAACAAGAGTTCAATTTCAGTTTAATTGATAAGACTGCAATCAAAGAACTTTGCACGTTTAACGGAAAAAAGCTTTTTAAAAATAAAATAGAGAAAAAAAAAAACGAAAAAATACGACCACAAATTATTGTTATCATTTCACGACGAGAACATCAACTCAACGTTTAACATTAAGTGTGAGTTGTGTTGTTGTGACCATTGTTTGCTATAGTGATTGCCTGCCTGCCTGCTATTTGCACTTTGTGGCGAACAACAACTTTTTCAAAAAAATTAATTTTTGAATAACACAGCATGAACGAAACCTAACAGAAATCAGTCTCACAGCAGCTGACTAGTGTATTGGACGTGTCTTCTTAGCTTGGCATAAGCGGAAGTTAAAGCAAAACTACTTTTGAGAAAGAAAATTCAGTTTATCTTATTTGAATTTATAATTTTCCCAAAATAAAGAAGTTTTTTACTCCAAAATATACTTACAAAAAAAAAAAAAAAGAATTATAATTATATAAAAGTGATTACCTAAAAATATCACTACTCTATAAATCTATAGAATAAAAAAAAAAGTGTATACAAATATTTTTAAAAGTTATTGTAAAACTGCACATGTTTTTCAATACTTATAGTTGTTTTACGCAATAAAAACAAGTGAAAGTTTAGTTTAAACCAAAAAGTTTAAAAATATAAATTTAATAACAACAATTGCAAAAAAAAAGAAACTTGAAAACAAACTGTGATTTTTAATATACAATAATATATTGCAATTGCTTTATTATTAACGAACAACGTCTGCAGTGACTGTAAAACTGTTGAAATTAATTGTATGAAAATTGCTGAAATAAAATTGAAAAACATTAATTTATGACATAATGTTGCGAAGCCATAGTCGAAACAACAATATGTCTGATGAATATTATAATATTCATCAAATGGCTGTAGCCGGTGATGTGTTGGAAGATTTTGTTGTTATATTCCGTGACGTGATGAGTCGGGTATGTACCTACATAAAAACAAATTTTAATATAAATTTTGTAATAAACAAAGCCATACATACATACATACATTCATGCGTAATTACAAGGCTCTTTGAACAAGTTTTCTATGGTATTTCCCGCTTTTAAAATTTTTAAGTTGCATCGGAAATGATTCAGCTGTATTTTCTTGGAATTGTTTGAATTAATAGTTTTTTCTTTTACAAAAAATATTTTTAATTATTGTTAGCTTATCAGTTGTTCTCTTTTTTTTTTTTTTGCTGATTACACTCAAAGGAAGTTACTCTTGTTATCTTATCTCAACAATTCCTTTTCTGTGTAACTATTGTGTATGTATATACAGAGATGTTGCGAAAGATCAATGAATTTTAATGATGTATCTATACATGTGGTAGTAATATGTTTCTTTATCTAGGTACTTCTCTTCTATACGCATTTATATCGTAAAAAACGCCTTCATTTTGTTGTACATGTCTGTGGTTTTAGGTACAAACAAAAACAACTTCGTTAAACTGCGCTTGGCAACAGTATAAATTTATAACTTAACAGCGAAGTCGCGTTAAAATTGCCTAAACTGTAGTATACTTTTCTTATCAAACATTTGTGAATAACCGAAATTTCACGAGTACAAATAAGAATTTCTAGGAATTTGTAGATAAGAAATTTTTCTCTTTTAGTTAAATCAATATTTAATATTTTCATTTTTTTATTAAGAAATTATTTATTAAAAAGAACAGAAATATTTTGCCCGACGGTCTTTGCCAATCTAAAAATAATATTTTTATTTTAATGTATTAAATAGAACTTAATAAAATAAATTAGTAATAAATACAATTTTTTAATATAATTTTTTAGCTCTTAATTTGTAAATTGTTTGTTTTGGTGATTTTCTAATAAATAATTTAAACACACAAAAAATAAATCCTCAAATCCTATTTTAAATAATTTGTCAGAATAATACAACATTCTTAAAAATATAAAATTTTTTATTAATTAGTTGCAAAAGAAAATCTTAAGTAATTGATCATATTTTGAAGACTATCACAATTGAATTTGAAACAACATAGTTTACTTAATGTAATGTATTAACAAATTACTTTTTAAGTTTATCAAGGTTGTATTTCGTACAAGTTTTTAGATGACATTTAGTTAAGTTGTCAATTTTCCGTGCTTGTTTTGTTTGATACCACATTTTGTTGGTTTTATTTCAAACATTTAGCTTGAATTTTTCCAAATTTGTTCTCCGGCCAAGATTTAAGGATTTAAAAACTAACACAATTTGATAAACTATCTGATAATATTTCTTAAGAATTTTATTTTGTTACCTGACTAAAATGTGTAATAAAAATTGATACATATTTGGTAAACTATAGAAATATATTTCTTGGAACCATTCATTATTTTACCTAACTTCAACGAGCGGTATAATTTCGTTTACATTCAGAGATTTCATAACTTGTTTTCACCGAACCGCTTTCGAATAATTTTAACAGAAAACTAATCTATATATGTATTAATACGTGAGGGTAAACATTTAGTTCCCTTTTTAAGCAATATGCGGGCATGGAGGAGTGTGAGAATTGGCATAGTTATAGTTCATATGGAGAAGAAGCTGAGAATGATAAAATTTATGTTTAATTTGTCTTAAAAATATATTAAATAAAATATTTATAATAATCAAGGTTCAGAAAATACACACATGAAACACACAATGTTCTACTCTAAAGCAGCCAACACATATTTTTGATGTGTAAACATCTTACGCGCAGGGGGGTAGATTTCTATTTCACAATACAATCACAAAAGCAGCGTACATGTGAGAGTCACATCGGTATGACTTATGATTGTTTGGTGAAAAAATTATTATATGAAATAACCTTTTTGTCGCTGTTTTCTGCATTTTATTATTACCAGATGTTTACACATCTCCCCTGTGATCGGACTCACATGTTTTTATTTTATTTTCACATCAATTATGTGTGTTTCTAAATTTTGTACGGTGCCTAACACAATCATGACTGTGTTTCGTTTTAATATTTCGTTATCTACACGAACATTTTTCTATCACGTATTTTTTGTTTCGAACACACATAAACCACACAGATTCGAATGTAGCTTTATTTTAAGTTAGTTTTCTTGCACGTGTACTGCTAAAATAACAGAACATGTTCTTCAACGCGTACATCTAAAAATTAAAACATTAACCATTCGCGATCGGAAAAAAAACGAAATTAAGTCATAAAAAACATAAAATTTCTCTGTTTTCGATTTTATTACTATCTTTTTATTTTCATGTTTTTTATTTTTATTGAATTAATGAATTATTTTAGATTTTTTTAAATAAATTTTGTTGAAAAAATTGTAAGATTTTTCCGATCGCGAGTGGATAATGTTTTAATTTTTAGATGTACACGTTGAAGACATGTTCTGTTTTTTTTAGCAGTACATGTGCAAGAAAACGAACATTAAATAAAGCTACACTCGAATCTGTGTGGTTTGTGTGTGTTCGAAGCAAAAAATATGTAATAGAAAAATGTTCGTGTAAATAACGAAATATTAAAACGAAACACATTCATGATTGTGTTGGGCACCGTAAAAAATTTAGAAACACACATAACTGATATAAAAATAAAAAAATGTGGTTGTTGGTCTGAGCTGTGTTTGTTTAAGCTGCGTTCACACTACGTGTTTTGCTTGTGGGTTTCTTAGTTGTTTAACACGTGTAATTTGTACACATAGTGTGAACCCTTTTAAACATTGTTTATGTACAAAACATTTTGCAAGACGTATGTAAATTTTTCAATTAGAGCAGGTTCTATTTTGGCAAGACAAACATATGAAAATGCAAAACTGCTTGTGGCGAAAGAAAAAAAGAGTAAATTATAAAGATTAATATTGAAAGTAAAATAAATTGTTTAATATTAATTAAGAATTAAAATATATATAAAATATATAACTTTATTTTTAACAATAAATTTTTGTAAATTCACAAATTAAATCAGCTGTTGTTTACATTTAGAGGTTATGTCATACGGAAATACATATGTACGTTTGAACGCAAAAATTATGAATCGTATGTAAAACGCTAATTTTGACACACACACGGAATTACGTATGGATCGTAAAACTGAATTTACATATGGAAAATTCACATAGTGTAAACACACCTTTACATATATGTACGAGTTTTTTATTCAGTGTGTGTTTTTTTCTCTGATAAATACTCTGATAATAATTCGTGACACCCTGTTAATGCCAATGATTTAAATTATATATCAGATGCTCTCTGTTGAATTGTGAATTGCTAAAATTGATTAACATTGGAAGACAAAAATTGAATGAAAAACTAATGCATATCCTAGAATTTGCACTGGAATGAAAGGATGTGCCGGCACTCTAAATCATTTTTCTTTAGTTTTGAAGTTTTGATTAATATAAAAATTCCAATCCATCATAAATGGGGAATGATTCGAAAGATTTTAAATAAATCTTAGTCGTAAACAAAAATCAGTTTTTCTGCTGCAGAGCTGAAAAAAACTTTGCTTCTTTAAATTGGTTAAAAAAATATTTACAAATTAAATCCCCCTTGGGTTCTTATAGGTGCCCGGAATGGGCTGTAGGTTAAACCTGTAATTTTTCCAAGTAAATCCAATATTAAACTAGTTTCAATAATTTAAAAATCCTATTCTTCCGCAAAAATTCTCAAGTCTACTTTACTTTTTAAAATATAATTTGACTATGTACGCATATCAGTCGTTTTTATTAGGTGCCACTGTAAAGTTAAGACTTATGTATATAGCTTTGGCCGTGCGACATACTTTTATGCGTTTAAAAAATTTGAAATCGCACACATATTTGAACGAGTTTTATAGACATTTGCTTAAATTTTAAGTTTATGCTGTTGCTAACCGTCTGCTTTATTTTGTTAAATACATTTCAGTTAAAAGGGGGTTTTTTTTAAATGACAATCACATGAATAGCAAACGATTTGAGTTAAAAAAATGTGGGAAAAAGATTTGAAGTTGTTTGTATTCATAACAATTAATTACAATGTTATTGAGGTGGGTTATATGAGTATGTATGTATATACATACATATGTATATATTTTTTATCATTTAAAAAATATTATTTATTTAAATATTTTAAAATGATTCATTTTTTCATTCTGCTTATATCGTATATAAGAAGATAAATTTAAACATATTGTTTAACTAGTTAGGAACTCTGTTTCCCCTTATGAGCAACGGGGGCTTGTCAGAGTTCTGACGTAAACACATGAGGTTTTTTATGGCTTTTTTTTCTAACATATTGAATGAAGTGTTTAAGTAAATTTCACTTTATAAGCAAAAAACAAATTGCGTCAATGAATGAATGACTTTTCATATAAACTTATCATTTCGCTTGACTTCAGACTATAAAATACGTAATCTTGCGATTGTTTACTTGTTATTTTTGATGAATACAAAATATTTTTCTAAACTTCACCTGTACCTATTTATTTACTTTGGTAAAGATTAACACATAGTTGGACGAGCCCTGTTAAAAATTATTTTTTTTTAAACTACGTCGTGTTAGAGATGTTTGTATTATATGAAATTCAATTGAGGCCATTATCAATAATGACCTTTTCATTAGTCGGTTACCAAATCAGTTTGTTGATTTTTCATTTTGATTATTTTTTCAACTGGTTTTAAAAGCTTTTAAAATAACTTTTAATAACCAAACTCTCTTTTAAAATGTCATTCATTCATTCACATATTTGTTGTTCTCAATTTTTGTGTGTTAAGGAATTTTTAAAATTTTTCTCTGTATATGTTCAGCTTGTTTAAAATATAAAAATTATTTTGAAGATACCTACATATGTATTTTTTGAATCGTTCACTTAATTTATATATTTTTTTTTTTTTTTGATTATTTTACTTATTCAATGTCATTGTTTTCTAAAAACTCATTCAGTACTTTGAACTTATTTTATGTCTGGCTGTTTATAGTGATAATGAATTGAGGTTTTTTTTTTTCTTGTAGGTAGATAAATATTTCCTCGTGATTTTTTTTATATACTGTTTAATTATATTTTAAATTAACGAAACGTTTCGTCGATGACGTTAATTTAATTTATCTCTAAATGATAAAATGTACATTCATCAATAATAGTAGCAAAAAAAAAAAAAAAAATTAATTAAATAGCAGTATTATTACTAAACTCACAAAATAAAAATCGAAAAAATCAGTACTTTTCCAATAATTCATTAATTGTGTTTCTCGAACTTATTATATCAATTCAATAGAAATTTTTGATTTTAAATTTAAAAAAATATCAATTGAAATCTAAAATTACTGTTTTAAAATTCAAAAAAATTGTATTTAAAACAAAAAATATAAATTTAAATTCAAAAAATAACATTTGAATTTAAAAAAATTCCATTTTAAATAAAAAAAAAAAAAAAAAATAGCGTATTAATATATAAATTGAACAAAAAATAAATTCGATAAATTTGAATATCTTGAAAACATTTAAAATTTTAATATTCTTTTAATAACAAAAAAAGCAACTAAATAATAATTTTATTTTAATTTATACCCCTGAATAACTGTAATATTATTCAAACATTGGCAACATTTGCGAATCAGTGATGATATAAAAAGTACTTATTTCGCATAAAATAATCATTCAAAGAAAATATATTTTTTTATTTTTATTTTCCATAATATATAAACCCAAATTTGATTTAAAATAAAAAACTAATAACTAACAACATTTAAATAATTTTAATAATGCAAAACATTTTAATTAAATTACACAAAAAAAAAAAAAAAAAATTATTTTTTAGTGGATCTTCAGAAAAAATAAATTTGAATTCAAAAAAGAACATTTTAATTAAAAAAAAAAATTTTTTTATTTGAAATCTAGAAATAATAAGAACAGGCAAAGTGAGAAAAGAGATAGTTCCAACAAGTTTCAAGAGTAAGATTTAACAATATCGCTTCCTATTAATTTTATTGTACACATTTTTAGATTCATCTCTTCTAATTTTTTTTTGTGCTGGCAATAATGTTGAATTAAGTGCAAAATCAGCTATGCGAAAAAATTAGAAGAAATCATACAAGCCGCATTTGCACTTCCTACACATAATTGTTGAGTTACCGTTAACCGTTTTTGTGCAGAATAGTAACAATTTTGTTGAAAAAATTCTTCTTAAATTGGAAGAAGCAAGCATTGCTTTAACGAACAACGGAATTTATTAAAAAATTGGTAAGCGAAGGCAAAACGTTTGCTTTCATAGTCTTATTGGCGTTTCTAACGGAATGATATCAAATGCACGGAACTAATCACCAAAGACCGAAAGTTCGGATCGTTAAAAAGCACCCCTTGATAACATCTGCACAGATTAGAAACGAATTAGACCTACCAATTGCTAAATCGAAAATAAGGGATTGCAGTCAATCAAGCAGTCGAAGAAAAGTACATCTGTTGAAAAAAGTCATCTATAGAAGATACTTCAGTTTGCCAGAAAGTTTTTTAATGTACCGGACACTGTTTGGCGTAATATATTATGGACCGATGAAACAAAATTAGTCCAATTCGACCACGGCAAAGATAAACAATGCGTTATACGCCCATTTACACGATAGCACTCAGTCGTGTGATTTTTCGAAATAAAAATCCGATGAAATTCATCGCACTGTCATAAAGTCGTACCGACATTATTTCTGCATACTTACACCATCACACTCAAGTCTAATGAAAACAGCTGTTTAGAATAACAAGCAAATTTATTTTGAAATTTATAATTTATTTCCACCTTCTTGTTTTTAATATTACCAAAAAAATAAAAAAAACATGGTCCGATGAAAATGCCAAGTTTTTAGAAATGTTTCTAAAACCATATCGGACTTCGAAAATAAAATCCTACAGAAAGTCAATTTCATAACATAAGCTTTTTACATGATACGACTTTTTCATAATACTCGACTGTTTGACAGGTCATATTACAAACAGCCCTGTTCTTGAAACGTTATTTGAATAAGAGTGAATTTAAAATCACATGAAATTGAAATATTGGGTTTCTTGAAACCACTTATTTTATTTATTTAATGGAAACATATGTTTGAGTTAAGAACCATATGTTTGAGTTAAGAACATATGTTATCTAGTAACCGAGGTGCCATATGGTTCTTTATTCAGTTTCACAAAAAACTTTTAAGTATTTTGTGCATGCTTTTTCTTAAGTTTATAGAAAAAGTATAAAGAAAAATATTTTCTTTTAAAATAACAACTTATTTGTTCATTTAATTTATTTTGTTCTTCAATTTCATTCAACTAAAAATTACTTTTCTAGTTTTAAAAAGTTAGGCATCAACAAAAAAAAATTTCGATATTCAAATAAATTGGATTTGACTGGCATCACTACTGTTTCGAACATATGCAAAAAAATAAAAATATGTGATTTGATGAAAATTTTTTTTTTTAATTCCTTTATTTGCAATAATTAGTGCATAAAGAATCTATGTTATAATTGAAAAAATTATAATGGAAAATAGATTGTGTAAATAAAAAGTTTTTATTATAGTTATAGAACAGCATCATCGCAAAAAGTGTGTTTTATTAACATCGACCACTTATTACGAGTTTTTTTTTTATTAAATCAGCGCAAAATGTAGATGCTTTTTAAAATCGTTTTTTTTTTCATAAAATTAATGTCTAATTTTTTAAAATAATGACAAGGTTCCATAAAAAACATGTTAGAGTTTAAATATCAATTAGTTTTTTATCTCTTAAGACCTGCTTAGTAGAAAAAAGGGCATTTGTTTTGATTTCACAAAGCCTTTTCTATGTGAATTAAAACGAGAAAAAATATTCTTATTGAAATTAGAGAACAGCAAAAAACTCGTAGATTTAAGAATTATTTCATTTACGAGTTTTTTTTTGTGATAGTGGTTTCAAGAACAGGGGTGGAAGTGTGATAGTGTAAACTGACCTTAATTAACATTTCAACAAAAAGTTCACCATCAAAACAATTAAGCATGGCGGTCTCAGGCTCATGCTTTGAAGGTGCTTTGGTTGAAACGACGTTGAAACGACGTTTGGGAAGATGGATGCCACCTACTACGTCAATAATATTTTGGAGGCCGTAATATTGCCTTACGCTGACGCAAAAATGCCTTTGCGATGGGTCCTCCTGCAAGACATCCACATTATGGATTGGCCGGCACAATCACTGGACCTTAATCCAATAGAACATCTGAACATCTTTGAATGGATGTCAGGAAAGCTGCAAGAGTCATAAGGTCCAAAGATATGGTAGAACTTTGGCATGCAGCGAAGAATATATGGGAAATATTACACACTCCCAGATGCCTCACTTTGACAGCTTCTATGAAGTCCAGGTTTACCGAAGTCATCAAAAATCGTGGACGGGCTGCTTCATCCTGATTATTTATAACCAAATAATTCTAATCTGTTAATTTAATAAACACTAAAATTGAAGATATTTTTCTACTTTATTTTTTTTTTACGAACAGCTGATTTTTTTTTTGCAATTTGTTCAACATTATTGCCATTACAAAAAAATTAGATGAGTTTTTCGGTCGAAATTATTTTTTTATTTTCCAAAATAATATACTTAGAATAACTTAAATCTGTTGCAGTTAACGAACTATGGACCCTAGCTAAGAATAAAAGTGAAACTAGGGCTGATGTTTGTCCGTCTTCTGTAAATAATAAACCAAAATATGGAATTTCGATTGATTTTACTCGATATCGAATGCGGTGATTTGGCCCCAGAAATATTTATATTTTTAAAAATCAAAAAATCTGTATAATAAAATAAATAGAAAGCGATATTTTTAATCTTATGTTGGAACGATCTCTATTTTCACTTCGCCTGTTCTTATTATTTCGAACATGTCTGTATAAATTGAACAAAAAAGAATTAATTACAACATCAAAATGTTTTGGTCTGAAATTTTTATTGTCAATCAAAAATTAAAATTTATTGGAAAACACGGTATTTGTATTGTTTTCAAACCCTGTCCTTAGAGATTAGATTTGAACTATTTTTAGAGATATCAGAAATGTTGAAAGTCCATTCGGACATATTCATACACACATTTGCAATAATCTTAAATGATTGCATCAGCAAATTTAGTTAACAACTTTGAAATACTTAAACTGTTCATGGGTTCTATAAAGATAATTTAAATATTAAATAAACATTTATTATGTTTTCTTATTTTGTGTGTAAATGATTACAATGATTTTACATTTTCTAAACTCAAAAGATTATAAGCGAGGCTAAATTATATACTTAGTATGTACAGCAGTTTTTATTTTTTTTTCTTTCTTTTCTTCCTTTTTAACTTAGTAGACTAATAATAACCGAGTGCAATACAAGTAAAACTAATTGACTTTTAAGCTGAAACGTTAGGGTTTTTTTTAATGGGTGGTGTGTATTTCATGTGACTTGTGAATTGTTGTGATATGCCTTTATTTATTTAATCAAATTTAAACAAATATTTGCAGATTAAAATCTGCTTATTTCTCTTCTTTTTCAGTTTTATGTATATTAAACGTTTTCGCATTAACGTCGATAGCAATAATGTTATCATGAGTTCTTTTAAAATTGGAATAAATATTTTTAAAACGAAATGTATGTATGTCTGTCCTATATGAATTGCTGTTTTTTATGCGTTTTCTTTAAAAGCAAAGCAAAGAAAAAATATATACATATGTCTTCCGTTTAATGTACGACTATTTAAAAGAATGTTGCCAATTTTTGTCACACACACACACAAACATTTCAATTACGTAGTTTATTTTTGGTCATAGTTTTTGTAAATCTCTAATAAAATGTTTCTTTATACACTACATTCAGTTTGTTTTAAGATCGATGTTAGCAAATGCGGAAAATCATTCTTATACTATGTTGTCTATTTTTAGTTGAACCAATTCAATTTATTATATATGTACATATAGATACACCACGGTAACTCGTTACAATTTGATTCCTTAAAATTCCTGTTAGCTAAAGATGTTTGTTATTTAGAGGCCACACAACGAGGTATAAGTGTAGTTGTTGTTAGTATGTTAATATGGTGGTGGTTGTTTATTATGACATTGACACTGCACTCTTCAATTTGTATGTACCTGCCCGTGTCTAGTGCTTTAGAGTGCATAGACTTTGTTGTTGTTGAATATTAAATAATTTAAATTTTCTACGTTCGTTACGTTCGCATTGTTGTGTTTATTAAATAATCGTATAAACTTAATGTTATTTAATTAAACGACATTAAGTTTTTAACAATTTATAGAGTTTTCGTGGCTATTTATAATAGCTGGGTATAGAGTAACAAACCCAAAATAAATCGTTGTTCAAGTGTTTGTTGCGATTAACTAGGAAATTTTGTTATTAATTTACATATGCTTCAAAAGTTTTATAAAATTGTTTTCGTTGTGGTTTTTAAGTATAAAATTAAAAAGAAAATATATTTTTTTGCTGGCTTAAATGTTATGGCTGTTTGTTTCAGTAAAAACTACCTTCTAGGTGAACTTTTAAATTAAAATCTAAATTTATCGAATTTTTATTTTTGTTAACTTTACTAAGTTTCAAAAATGTCAAGTTACCTAAGTTTTTCGGAAAATTATGTAAATTTTTTTTTTAATTTTTACTAATAGATTGTTTAACTGAGATGGACTTGACTTAATTTTGAGATTGAATTTTTTGTCTATGTACTAGCCCAAAATTCCGTTCAGTCACTTAAGTGATTCTTAATATCATTTTAAGTTGCATAACAAGTCTTTTGGTTTATTGTTTTGTTAACTTAATTAAGTTTAGCTATAAATAGTTAACTGTATATATTTTTTATTATTTGAACTATTTGAGCTGGTATTTGTTTTGTGTATGCAGGAATTTATACCTAAGTGCCCCTTAAATTCCATATAATTTTTTTAAATTGCCTCAAAATTCTATTCAGTTTTCTAAATATTTTCTAGCTTGCCAACCGCCTAAAAAAATTCATAAAATCAAACAATCAATTTATCTTAATAAAGTTGATTTTATTCATTTTGTTATTGTATGCATTTCTGCTAAGTACAATCAAAACAAATTCACATTTGAAAAAGAAAACTGACATAATCTCTTTTTGTTAGAATTTAAATGTACTGAATTTTGCTCAATTCCTCTCACAGGCACAGACACTTTAATAATATAATTAAATTTAAATTTGTGTTTCTCTTATTTTCCACTGATTTCCTACTTGCTGTAGTTTTCCTCTAGAATGCTTTTTGCTAGCAAACGTTTTATTTTTATTTTTGTTTTGGACTCACATGCAATAGATTGCATTGTAGAAAAGTTGTTACGGTGTTGTTTAATGAAATAAAATAAAAATACAAAAAGAAAAAATCACCATCAAATATAATGTCTCTTACGTGATTTTTAATTTGTTAATGCAGCTAATGTAGCCAAAAATATTTGAAATTGTTTAATAATAACAGAAGCCCATCATCTACAAAAAGGCAGGCGTTACAAAAATTAATAATAATAACAATAATAATTTAAGCCGAAAAAACAAAGCTCACAAAATGATTGTTGCAATAATAGACGACGAAGATGAGCCTGTATGTATGCTTTAATTTTGTTACAATAAATTAATAATTTTTATATGTTTTTAAATTGTGTTTAAAATTTATAAAATTTTCAATTTTTGTTTTGTTTTTCGTTTTTTTTTTGTGTGTTATTTTTTAGTACCTCGATATTGGTGAGGATATGAACGTACCTGATGATTTTACAGCAACAGAATTGCAAAGTGGCATGTGGTGGCGTCATTTAGCAGCTGGTGGTGTAGCTGGTGCTGTATCGCGTACATGTACTGCTCCCTTAGATAGGATTAAAGTGTTTTTGCAGGTTTGTTCTTTGCTGTTCAGTTGCCGTTGATTTGAAAAGTTTTATTAAATTAGCTTGATTTTTTCCTTTTCTCTTTAGGTCCAAACACACAAGACAGGAATCTCAGATAGTTTAAGATATATGCTTAAAGAAGGTGGTTTACGTAGTATGTGGCGTGGCAATGGTATTAATGTTTTAAAAATTGCTCCTGAGTCGGCTATAAAATTTGCTGCCTACGAAAAAATCAAACGACTGATACGTGGTGATGACAAACGTCAAATGACAATTGGCGAACGTTTTATGGCCGGTGCTGCTGCCGGTGGTATTTCACAGACCATTATCTATCCAATGGAAGTATTAAAGACACGGTTGGCCTTACGCAAAACCGGTCAATATAGTGGTATTGTGGATGCTGCGAAAAAGATTTACGTACACGAGGGTGTTCGTAGTTTCTATCGTGGTTACATTCCAAATATGTTGGGCATTATACCTTATGCGGGCATTGATTTGGCCGTCTACGAAACATTGAAGAAGAATTATTTAAGTAGTCATAATACAGAGCAACCCAGTTTTCTAGTATTACTAGCCTGCGGCAGTGCATCATCAACATTGGGTCAAGTGTGTTCGTATCCCTTGGCCTTGGTGAGGACGCGACTACAAGCACAAGGTAAGTTTTTCAAAACTGAAACATACTTAATTGAAAAAAAAAAAAAAAAAACAAATAAACACAAAAAAATATAAAAAATAACAAATTAAATTAAATTTTTATAATAGAAAAGAAATCATAATCACCCCTGTTCTTGAAACCACTATCACAAAAAAAAAACTCGGAAATGAAAAAATTCTTAAATCTACGAGTTTTTTTGCTGTTCTCTAATTTCAATAAGAATTTTTTTTCTCGTTTTAATTCACATAGAAAAGGCTTTGTGAAATCAAAACAAATGCCCTTTTTTTCTACTAAGCAGGTCTTAAGAGATAAAAAAAACTAATTGATATTTAAACTCTAACATGCTTTTTATTGAACCTTGTCATTATTTTAAAAAATTAGACATTAATTTTATAAAAAAAAACGATTTTAAAAAACGTCCACATTTTGCGCTGATTAAAAAAAAAAACTCGTAGTAAGTGGTCGATGTTAATAAAACACACTTTTTGCGATGATGCTGTTCTATAACTAACGGGTGATTTTTTTGAGGTTAGGATTTTCATGCATTAGTATTTGACAGATCACGTGGGATTTCAGACATGGTGTCAAAGAGAAAGATGCTCAGTATGCTTTGACATTTCATCATGAATAGACTTACTAACGAGCAACGCTTGCAAATCATTGAATTTTATTACCAAAATCAGTGTTCGGTTCGAAATGTGTTTCGCGCTTTACGTCCGATTTATGGTCTACATAATCGACCAAGTGAGCAAACAATTAATGCGATTGTGACCAAGTTTCGCACTCAGTTTACTTTATTGGACATTAAACCAACCACACGAATGCGTACAGTGCGTACAGAAGAGAATATTGCGTCTGTTTCTGAGAGTGTTACTGAAGACCGTGAAATGTCGATTCGTCGCCGTTCGCAGCAATTGGGTTTGTGTTATTCGACCACATGGAAGATTTTACGCAAAGATCTTGGTGTAAAACCGTATAAAATACAGCTCGTGCAAGAACTGAAGCCGAACGATCTGCCACAACGTCTAATTTTCAGTGAATGGGCCCTAGAAAAGTTGGCAGAAAATCCGCTTTTTTATCGACAAATTTTGTTCAGACATTTCTGGTTGAATGGCTTCGTAAATAAGCAAAATTGCCGTATTTGGAGTGAAGAGCAACCAGAAGCCGTTCAAGAACTGCCCATGCATCCCGAAAAATGCACTGTTTGGTGTGGTTTGTACGCTGGTGGAATCATTGGACCGTATTTTTTCAAAGATGCTGTTGGACGCAACGTTACGGTGAATGGCGATCGCTATCGTTCGATGCTAACAAACTTTTTGTTGCCAAAAATGGAAGAACTGAACTTGGTTGACATGTGGTTTCAACAAGATGGCGCTACATGCCACACAGCTCGCGATTCTATGGCCATTTTGAGGGAAAACTTCGGAGAACAATTCATCTCAAGAAATGGACCGGTAAGTTGGCCACCAAGATCATGCGATTTGACGCCTTTAGACTATTTTTTGTGGGGCTACGTCAAGTCTAAAGTCTACAGAAATAAGCCAGCAACTATTCCAGCTTTGGAAGACAACATTTCCGAAGAAATTCGGGCTATTCCGGCCGAAATGCTCGAAAAAGTTGCCCAAAATTGGACTTTCCGAATGGACCACCTAAGACGCAGCCGCGGTCAACATTTAAATGAAATTATCTTCAAAAAGTAAATGTCATGGACCAATCTAACGTTTCAAATAAAGAACCGATGAGATTTTGCAAATTTTATGAGTTTTTTTTTAAAAAAAAGTTATCAAGCTCTTAAAAAATCACCCGTTATAATAA
This sequence comes from Cordilura impudica, assembly GCA_963682025.1. NCBI lineage: Eukaryota > Metazoa > Arthropoda > Insecta > Diptera > Scathophagidae > Cordilura > Cordilura impudica. The sequence goes on from OY821519.1 coordinate 11,021,239, forward strand.
AAACTTTTTATTTACACAATCTATTTTCCATTATAATTTTTTCAATTATAACATAGATTCTTTATGCACTAATTATTGCAAATAAAGGAATTAAAAAAATTTTTTTCATCAAATCACATATTTTTATTTTTTTGCGTATGTTCGAAACAGTAGTGATGCCAGTCAAATCCAATTTATTTGAATATCAAAATTTTTTTTGGTGATGCCTAACTTTTTAGAAATAGAAAAGTCATTTTTAATTGAATGAAATTGAAGAACAAAAACAATTAAATGAACAAATAAGTTGTTATTTTAAAAGAAAATATTTTTCTTTATACTTTTTCTATAAACTTAAGAAAAAACATGCACAAAATACTTAAAAGTTTTTTGTGAAACTGAATAAAGAACCACATGGCACCTCGGTTTCTAGATAACATATGTTCTTAACTCAAACATATGGTTCTTAACTCAAACATATGTTTCCATTAAATAAATAAAAAAAAGTGGTTTCAAGAAACCCAAAATTTCAATTTCATGTGATTTTAAATTCACTCTTATTCAAATAACAACGTTTCAAGAACAGGGCTGAATATTAATAGGCTAGTCGATTTCTTGTGACCGATGTTTTGTTCTACTGTTTTATCCCGATTTTGACCAAACGTATATTATTTGAAAGGTATTTCTTTTTAGCCGTTTTGCAGATTTACAGATTTTTAAATTTTTTCCTTTATTTTGAGTAAATTGCATTTAAAGTTGCTGCTAACACATACATACATAAAATTATACAAATGCTATGTGTATTTTATTAAATTTGTTAATGAGTTTTTTATTTTCATTCACAATAATAATAAACCATAAAAGTGTTGGCTTGTGAATTGGCTAAGTTGAAAAATAAAGCTGCCTAGAAATTGCACTCGAATTTCGAACGCTGGAATCTGCTAGTGTTATATAAAAGTAAAATAATAAAAATATATATAAAATCGTATAAAATAATTGAACAGTTTTTTGAGATAAGTCCTGTATAAAATTTTACTACCAAATAGTATAATTCTTGGAAAACATACAGCGAGTGCCAATACAATGGCTTCTTTTAACAAAAAATTGGATCCTAAAATTAAATTAATTTAAAAGTTTTTATGTTTTATTTATTACAAAAAGAAAAAGATATTAACATGAAATAGCTTAATTACAGAAAAAAATAATCAAAACTTAAAAGCATTAATGTTTGTGCTGTTGACAAAACATTGGAAACCGTTACTTTACAATAATTGAAAACTTCTATTTTCGGTTTCAATATTTTGTTGGGTATCTATTATTTTAGTAGTACTGTTTCACAACGCCGAGGCATCGAGTCAGTTAAATTGATGATATCCATTTTTGCCACTCTGAATTTATTGCCTCTATGAGATCTGTCTGGTTTGTGTAATTTCGTGTCCGCAACAATTTGCTATACATTTTCTATGGGATTGAGATCTGGTGATTGGGCTAGCCATTCGTAAACACTAACATCCATTCGGTTACAATTAGGAGGTTTGTTTTGGGTCATTGTCAAGTTGGAACTTCTAGAGCAGGGCCTGTATCCAATTCCAGTTAGAGTATCTTTTATTAAACTAATTGGATCCACATCCTTGGCCCGCAAAGCAACCCCATACCATAATATTGCCACGGTTTTCTATATTTTAGGTCTAGTCTTTTTGCCTTTGGTGGTCGTACAAACGTTCTTCCATCATGGCCTCTTAAATTTAACCGTCTTGACAAGTTCAAGTGTTCTTTAGCAAAACTTATGTGAGCCAGAAGATTTTTTTTTAGTGGTTTCTTCACAAGACGATAACAGTCAAGATCAGCCTCACTTGGTCGTCGGGAATCAGTTCGAAATCAGAACCATAGGTAGAATTTTTGGACATTTTTTAAACTCTTGCTATTTAATACATTTTCTCTCATACCATCTTCTATTTATATTGTTGTAATCAACACCGGTACAGAAGTTTAAAAGATTTCATTTTGTTTTATTCAAGAACTAAAAAAAAAAAAATATTCGTATAAACAGTTCAATAAAAATTTTAATAATAATAAATATTTTTTTAATTAAAAAATAAGAAAGATACAAAATAATTATTTTTTTTTATTAAAAATTAATACTTGATTTTAAATAAAAAATAAATAATTTTTTTTTTTTTTTATCAATTAAAAATATTTTTTAAATTAAAAAACGAGAAAGATACAAATTACTTATTTTTTATTAAAAATATTTATTTAAAAAAAATAAATAAATAGTTTTTTTTTTATTAATAACAAATACTTTTAATAAAATTAAATAAATATTTTTTTTTAAATAAAATTAAATATATTTCTTAATTAAGATAAATATTTTTTAATAAATAATTTTTTTTTTTTAGCTTCAAGCTTAAATAATTTATAATTTAATAACAAGAAAGAGGTCGAAAAAACACTAGTATTTATTATAATTTTCTTTCTATAAAAAACAAATTGGCGTAAAATAATTTTCGCGTTCAATTGTCGAGTCTCTTATAAAAGAAATATATGTATATAATAGAGATTTAATTCATTTCATAGATTTTTTAATAATTGTATAATTTTTTTTCTTACTTTCAGTCGTCCTTAAATCAAAGCAACTAGCAGCGCCTATGGGTGGTATACCTTTAAAACAAGCTGGTGCTGGTCATGATGACAACATGTTTGGTGTTTTCCGTAAGATCTTACGAACTGAAGGTATTTGCGGTCTATACCGTGGCATTACACCCAATTTCATCAAAGTTCTGCCAGCCGTTTCCATAAGTTATGTAGTCTATGAATACTCCAGTAGATGTTTGGGTGTAAATATGACGTGATGTGTTTACAATGTTATTGTTGTCTGTTACAACATGATAGCCGAACAAAATAAGGAATGTAAATCAGCAGCTGTGCTTGCTCTCTTTTTCGTCTTTCCCCTCTTTAACAACTACTTTTCTATAATAATTAACTTAAATGTAATCTTAACTTTAAAAAAGATAGTCTTAATTTAGCTTAAATTATTCTATTTCTAAAAGGACAGACCTTAAATGACTACGAAAAGCCAATATTACATATATCTAAAATCTATTTTATATATATAATTAAGGATATAACTTTTCATTTCTTAACTTTAGATATATTTTGTTAAAAATCTAAGGCTTGAGTCTAATACGGTACTGTCTTAATAATTTTGTATTGTATTGTATTTGTTAGTGATGTTTTTTTTTTATTGAAAAAAAGAGAAGGAGAATGAAAGTTAATTTTATGCCAAGTTTAAGCTAAATAAAATTATTAAAGAAAACAAATTTCCTAAGTGATACTATTGCTAATATTTTACATGTAATAGAGAAAACAAAATAAATATTAAAAATTTAAAAAACCAATTGAAGTGAAAAAAATAATATAAATAAATCAAAAAACTTAACACAAACATAAACCCTAAAGCATATTATTTAAATAAAACCAAATAATTTATTTATTAAATTTAAATGCTTTAATCTTTTGACCTATTTAAGATCAATGATTTCATTTTTTTTTATTTGTTTTAATAATAGCAAACAATATCTTGTAATAAATAGTCTTCTTATTACCTGTAAGGTTAATTTATCCAAACAAAAAAGAGAAAAGAAAACAAATTAAAAAAATAAAAATATAGCAAATTTTTTTTAAACATAAAAATAAATAAACCTTATTTTTTAATTTAAAGAATTTTTAAACTTAAACTATAATCTCTTAAAAAAAAAAAAAAAAAAAAAAAACAACACTACATATATGTATGTATGAGGCTGAAAGAGGTTTTGTAGCTTTTTTAATTTTATTTTTGATAAACTAAAAAAAAAAAAAACATTTACTTAAAGTTAACTTAAAGAAAGAAAAAAAAAATATGGAAAACTCAACGATATTATTAAATTTAACTTTTTCGTATATAACTTAAGTGTGTATTTAGCCTCATAATTAATAATAAAAAAAGTATATATACATATATATAATCAATACACATATAATTACAAAAAAAATAGCAATCTTATTGAAATTTGAAATAATTCTTAAATTATATAAAATAAAATTAACATAAAAATATTTTTTATATAAACCAAGATTATAATTTAAAAGAACTATCCCAAAAAAGAAATACAATGCAAAATTTAAAACTATTTTACTTTTTTTAAAAGCATTTACTTACTTTTTAAATATATTTTTCTTTTTGTGTTTTTCTTAAAAATACATACTCGTACTCGGAAGTTATACCAAAAAGAAATAATAATAAATGCCTTTATTTAATCGTAAAATATTTAAATTCAAAAAATAAATAAATGAGAAGAATTTTTGTCCTTAAATTCAATAAATCTTTAAATATATAATGTTTTTTTTTCGTTTTTCTTTTTCTTAATCAACATTGGCTACAAAACTGGTAAACGTTTCTGATGAATGGGTATGGGATAATCTAAAGTAAATGAAATTTATATTATGCTAAAAACTCGAAATTGTTTCTGCTAAAACGAGGCTTCGAGTTTCCCTTGTTATTAATACCACTGTTGAACATTTTCGGGGTCATTGTCTGGGGGGTGAGAAATTCCCAGTTATGGTGAAAGTACTAGGTCAGTATAGTTACACCTCCAGCAAAATTGTAGTTAATGTTTACATAAATAACACTAACCAACAAGGTTTTGGACTCGAGCAACCAAATATCTTTCCTAGGATAATTTGTTGGGCTGAATTCGAATCTGTAGTTGGGGTTTCTCTATCACGTCAGGTTTTCGAGATACAAAAAAAATATTTTTATTCGATTTTTACATAAAAAATCATTCGTTTATTTAAAAATCAATGAATGTTCAAAAGTGAATGGCGTTATTTGAATGTCGTTTGTATTTTGTTGGTTCGGTTTCACGTATCAGATTCCAGCAATAGTCTCCCAGCATGCTTTTGTCCCGAAATCCTTGATTTCTTTCAATTTTCATTAAATCTTGGTGAGCACGCTCCCCTTGTTCGTCGCTCAACGCACATAGGTTTTGTGGAAAAAAATCTAAATGCGATTGAAGAAAATGCATTTTGAGTGACAATCGTGCACCTAATTCCAGATAAAATGGTCTTGAAAGATTGCCAGGCTGCATATTCTTTCTCCAATAAACATTGTGAAAATTTGTCATCATTCAATAGCTTCCTGATCTGAGGGCCAACAAATATGCCTTCTTTGATTTTAGCATACGAAATTTAAATGCAGTAGTTAAGCATCACTGCAGCATAATAAAAGTAAACGTTCAAAAAAGCATCACTTGGCAGCACTGATTCCGTCAAAAGTTTTTTTATGCAAACAATTGACAGTGCTGCCGCAAATTTTTGCAACTATGGCATCATATTAATTACTGATGCAATAGAGCGCGAAGCTTTAAAAAAATTAAACATTGGTGCAGAAAGGAAGAGTTAGTAGTGCATTATATAAAAATTGTTAATACAAATTTAAATAATATCGTTTTATTATTTCAAAGTAATTTTTTATTTTAGGAATCCGCCTTCTTTTCCGTTTTGATTTCTAATAACCAAAAGTCGTTTCATCTTTCTTTTAATTCTGTTTTTATTATAAGTTAACAAAAAGTTGTCATTTTTAGAATCAAGATTTTCATTATTATTTGTTAATGTTATTGTGGTGAATGTGTTTTTTATCTTTTGCAAAACGTTCTAAAAAGCAAACTCTGTGCAATTGTTGAGCAGTAACAAAGCATTCGCAACAACTGATCACGCAACAGCAACAAAACTTGGCATAACTGCCGCAGTGATGCACAAATTTACTGCATTTACGAATGTACCCAAATATTTAAATGCTGTACCATCTTTGTCCAAAGCCTTGACAAAGTTCTTAAAAAGGCCCAATTTTATGTGCAGCGGCGGAAGAATAACGTCATTTGGATCAATTAATGGTTTATTTCAAATGTTTCGTTTTCCTGGTGAATACTCAGTTCTTTTCTGACGTAATGATGACATGCAACACGACTATCCCATAGACAAAGAAAACAACAATATTTTGAGAAACCTCCTTGCATACCAGTCAACAATCCTATGACCTGAAACAGATTAATTTAGTTATTTATGATGGTCTATACTACATAAACAAATTTAAATCATTTATGATCGCTGTATTTGAGTAATGTCAGAATTTTAATCATTGATTCGTATTAATGGTATGAGCAATTGGTATGCATGGTTTTTCATTCCCATTATGCAAAAGAAGAGCCTTTAAACTGTACTTAGAGCCATCAATAAATAATCTCCACTCAGCTTTGTCATATGGCTGGTTCATTTTTTGAAATAAACCATCAACATCAGCACAGTAGAGAATAGAGTGTTTCTTTTCAAAATATGCATCCAATTCCAAGCTTCTATCTCTATAGATTGTTGCTTTTGTCCCAACTGCAAGATATTTCCACTGCTGTAAATCCCGAATTAGATCATTCAGCTCAGCTTGAGTCACTAAATGGCGTTCGTCATCAGCCTCATACAAACTACCACTGCTGGTGAAAGATGTTTCGGACTCACTGTTCGTAGCACTGGTAAGGACTGGTAATGGATCATTTGGTGGACGTTGAACTGGTTTGGAAACCGACGGGACATTCGCGTAAGTAATATTTTTTCGATTTTTCATATTGAATCCAGCAACTTTTGTTAAACAGAAATAACAATCGGTTTGGTGGTTACTTGACTCTCTCCAAAGTACTGGAAATGAAAAATCGAAATAGATCTTCTTGCCATTTGACCATTTGTATAAAACAGTTCTGCAACTATTGCAAAACATTGTCGGTGTCTACGGTTTGTCCATACTTCTGACAGCAAAACCAAAAATAATGTAAATATGGATATTTTAATGATCACACGATCTCCCTGACATACTTAAACGCTACTATTATGAAGATTTAGAATGAATGTGGGTTTCTGTCAAATTAATAATTGAGAAATTAAGTTTGTTCGTTTACTATCCCAGTAAAAACCTAAATTTGAGAGAGTAAGAAAAATTTGTTCTCAAAAACATAAATATCCAAAAAAGTAAACGAACAGAAAATTTGTAACAATTTGCAAGTTCATAGAAACAGCTGATCGGAAGTACATTTGAAAGTGAATAAGTGAAACTAAAAATTAAAAAAGAAGTAGATTTCAAACCAAAAAATGGAAAAGAAGAGGAAACTTGACGTTAAGTGTTCTCCAGGTACATTTCGGAAGGTCGAAACTGGTAAGCATAAAACAGTTAAGTCGTGAAAAGTAAAGAAATATATATACACATTTTTTTTAAATTAAATTTCACAGATTTAGATAACAGAGCTAGCGTTGTGCAGCAAGTTTCTGGCGACGAACTATTCGAAGAGATTGTATTTTCCCAGCGCACTACGCCGGAGGTAAATTGTGGTGACCTAAGAGAGGTACCGAGTGGAAGTCAAGAAGGCAAAAGTAGTCTGACGGAAAACAATGCTGATGGTAAAAAGCTAGGTTGGCTGGATGCACCTACAAAATTTGTAATAACAAGGGAAAAGGATTTACGACCCAAGATTGGGAAGAGTGCTACCCTCAAAAACAAAAAAAATGTGGAGCACAATCGCAGAAGAGCTGTGTGCCAAAGGTCACAGATTTAATTCGGCACAGGTAGAGGCGAAGTTTTTTAGCTTGGAACGGCAATATAAAAAAACTCTACTGCATAATTCTATGCTTCCTTTCAAAAGTTCTAGAAAAGCTTCTGCACTCACAAATAAGCGCATACGTACACAGAAATTGTCTTATTAGTGATATGCAATCTGGTTTCCGTCCCAATCATAGCTGTGTGACTGCCTTGGCTGATGATGTGTCAGAAAATATAAGACGTGAGTTAGACTGCGGAAAAGTAACCTTTTTGGTGCTTCTTGTTCATTCAAAAGCCTTCGATACTGTAAACCACTCCACACTATGTATGAAGCTGAACCGTTTTTTCAATTTTGCGCCAACATCAACACATTTAATTTCATCATACCTTACAAACCGTACTCAATCAGTGTTCGTTAACAATACATCATCGAATCCGGTGTCACTTATGAGAGGTGTACCACAAGGATCAATATTGGGACCACTTTTGTTCTCCATATATGCAAATGACTTGCCGCAACAAATATCCCATTCCAGCGTACATATGTATGCGGATGATGTACAGTTGTACCTAAGTGGCTCAGTTAATTCAATCAACGCAAGCGTGGGAAAACTCAACCAAGATCTGGACACCATATATCGTTGGGCTACTGCTAATGGCTTATGTCTGAATCCTAAAAAATCAAAATGTTTGGTGATACACAAAGGAACCATAACCCCGCATATCGAACCTGAAATATAAATGGCCAGAAAATTGAAATTGTACAATCAGCGAAAAATCTTGGATTAGTCTTCAACAAAAATTTAACCTGGTCTGATCATATAAATTCACTTGTATGTCAAACTTATGTGAAATTAAGAACGCTTTGGGCAACGCAGGTATTTACACCTTTAAGAGTCAGGATACTTCTGGCGAAGACCTATCTTATTCCGGGACTTACTTATGGTTGTGAACTCTTTTCTAGTTGCGACTCCATAAGCAGAAATAAGCTTGATGTTTTATACAATAACATCATTAGGTATGTTTACGGGTTAAGAAAATACGACCATGTGTCTGCTTTCGCAAAAAGCCTATATGGAGTATCTTTTGAAAACTTACTTAAGATAAGGGTACTAATACTCATACATAAAGTTATTTATACAAAAAACCCGCAATATATGTATGCCAAAATTCAGTTTGCAAGATCGAATAGGGGCAAACTAATCATCATACCAAGACATTGATATTTAGTTTCGGAATGGCAGTTCTTTATCCATGCCGCTTGTCTTTGGAATACAATTCCACATGAACAACAGCTTAATAGCAATGCAATGCATTTTAAAACTTTTTTGTTTAATTTTTTCACTTAACCATTTTCCATAGATTATGTGATACATATATGTAATTTTTTAATTTTTTTTTAATTTTATTTTTTTTTATTTTTATATTTTTTGTATCTATGCTATTTCTGTTCGTAAATAATTATACTTACTTTTTATATAAACTTTATTATTATTACTACTATACATATAAAATTTTTGAGATTGTTGATCCCTTATCCACATATAATCCTGTACTATAATTAAAAGACTTGGTCTTGTTGTACAGGATATCAATAAATAAATAAATAAATAAATAAATAATTCTAAGACCGGCCGCAGTAGACTAATATGCCCGTACCAAAGGTATTTTTTCTATTCAAATGTAAACATTAACTGATTTCAAATTCTTTAGTGAACTAGATGAAGTTCTTCAGGAGAGGAAGGCACTGAATCCTGAATATTTACTGGATAGTGAGACTGATGTCGCGTCCGAAGATGTTTTTAGCAGAGATGAGAAGGATATCTGTAATTCACCGTCATCGGGTATAAATATTTTTTATATTTTCTGAGAAAAAAATGTTTCAATGTTATCAAGAAGCGACTTTGAAATTTTCTGAAGATTACTTAGAATTGACGCCTTCAACATAAAAAAAGAAATCCGCAGTTGAATTATATATGAAGAAAGCAGATCAGCATGCCGCAAAGAGGGAAGAAAACGATTCTGTGCTGCAAAAGATGCTGGCAGAGAGCATTAAAAAAAGAGATGAGCGGGCAGATAGGAAGGAGGCTTTAGATAAAAGAAAGGTGGAATTATTGGAATCATTAGTTGATTTATTAAAAAAATAAAAAAAGAATTGTTTAAATTTTATTGGTTTTTATTTGTAAATTTAAAAATTATGTGAAAATTACTCCAAATTGTATGTATTATACATACATACGAGTGTAAAGAAATTTAAAATACCTTCCATATTATCAATCTGCGGTTCTTCTCTCTCAACCTCGGCTACCAACACAACAGGTAATGTTTCTAATGGCGGCGATTCCACATCATTTGTCTCAGGTACACATATTTTTTTTGGCAGCAACCTGTTTTAAAAGTTTAAAATTAATTAAACCTGGTTATGTGGATATTTACTTACTTCTATCGTTAATTCGCTCATAATTATTATTTAAAATTTGTTTACAAAAATAGAATTTTTGCTTTATTTACCACAAAACTCAATCATATTTTTTTCAAACATAAGTATGTTTTTTCTTGCTTGCAAATTCTTACTGGCAAAAATATATCCAGTAAGAACTAGCAAGTTTTCAAAAAATGAACTGTCACTTTACGCTCTCATTTGCTCTCTTTTACTGGGTTTTTAAAGTAAACGAACAGAATCCAGTAAATTTTGTGATAATTTGTACAAATTGTTACAAATTACGAACAAAGCTATTGTAGTCCCAGTATTGACTGTTTTACAGTATTGCCAGCATGTGATAAAAAATTAACAAGAGGTGATAGCCCAATTTTTATGCCAGATTCGAATTCGGCGCACCCAGATTAGTTAAAAAACATGCTCTGTTTCTGCAGTCAATTTTTGGTGTAAAAACATCTATGCGCTCTGGGGGGGGGGGGGGGGGGTAAAAGTCTATTTCACAATACAATCACAAAAACAGCGTAAGGGAAAATCGGTATGAGGTATATGTAAGTGTATTGGTGCAAAGATTATGATTTTAATTTATTTAGCTGATTTAACAACCAACAGAAAGCGCCATGAATGTATAGCAAACAACTGCAACCATCAAGTATAACAAGCATAGCAGTTGCTTGCTATACATAGATGGCGCTTACTGTTTGATTTTAATTTATGTGTAAATAGATGTCCCCTATGGTCGGACTCACATAGTTTTTTTTTTAAATTTGTAGACCAGCGTAATTTTTATGTTCGTGTAACAAATAGAATAAAAGATACTGATGTATGATTTAATATTAAACATATCACTCATACGTGTACATCTCTTTTACTCTACTAATAAATAATAATCATACGCCCTGAACATATGTTATTAAAAAAATTGATTAAAAAAGGAGGACATATACAATTTTTTTTTTTTTGAAGATTCCATTCGGTAATTGATTTGCTGAAGGCATTTACTGAAGAACGAAATGAGAAATCATCAATGGTTCTTGAGTTGTACATAGCTGAAAAACTATGGACAATATACCTCTGCACTGTGGCTGAAATTTTGATTTCATTGGCCAAAAGTCTAATTTTTTTGTCACCGATTTTTAAAATTTTAAAGCCTTTTTGTAACTAATATATCCAGATTAAGGTAGCCAAAAAATTAGGTTAAACTATTGCTAATTGTGGGCGTGGCATGCTGTCAAACTCAACTGCTTTTTTAATTTCAGAAAAAGGTGATTTTTTTTTGTTTTTTATCAAAAATAAATGGTTACTACTCGCAAGCTATCATCGATTATGACCTGCAGTCTTTTTTATAATGTTGGTAGGATCATAGTCTTTAGTTGTTGTAAGTGGTCACAGCTCTACCGTTTAATATTAGGGGCGTTATGAAATATTTATGAAACTACTATATTTTTCGCAAATTTCAACTTTAGTGGAATAGAATTTCTAGGGAACAAAAGTGAACAAGAAACGTATACCCCCGGAGAAAGGTGAAAGTGTCCTCTTTAACACTATATATACTTTTGCACCCGTGACGACCCGTGGGTAGAAAACTTTTTTCATTTTAATGAAATTACTCAAAAAAAATCAAATTACGATAATTTAAACAGTCCTAGAAGTACTCGTACACTCAAATATGTTTCCAGCATATCATCACATAACCGCTGCTAAAGTGAACTGTTTGCCATCAAAGGACGCTATTACAATCACACTAATTTCGGTAGAGGTACAATCTCTACTTGATCACACAGCCGAACGCTTACTTCAATCAATAAAAGGAAATGAGTTAAAGAAATATGGAAACACAAAGTTAATTCTTTTTTGTAAATGGGGATGTGATGGTTCTTCGGGACAGAAACAATACAAACAAGTAGTATGTGAAAATATTTCGGACTCAGATATGTTCATGGTATCATTTGTACCACTGCGGTTAAAAAAGATTTTGAAAGATTAAGAGCCTTCGATTAGTACAACTCAAACAAAGGACATTTGGAAAAATGAGACACCATCTTCTACGAAATACTACAGGTCAATCAAATTTGAATTCAAAAAAGAAACTCATGATGCCATTAACAAAGAAGTTATTGATGTCAAGGCCCAAATTGCAACACTACAGCCATTACAATTACAGTTAGATGGGCAGGAAATTGAAGTAAGCTACTAATTAATGCTTTGACTAACACGAAGGCTGCATCCAGCTGCATTATATGCCAAGCAACATCAAGCCAAATAAACCAAGTCCCGACAAAATCATTAGGCAATACTGATGCATATAAATTTGGATTATCGCCACTACATGCCAGAATATGACTTACGGAACACATACTAAAAATCAGTTATGATTTGGATTTCGGGTCTTCAGGATCAATAAGAAACAACGAAACCAACAAAGAGTTAAGAAGTTCAAAAAAGAAACGTGTTCAAGATGAATATCGCAAATTTGGATTGATTATAGATCAGCCAAAACAAGGGTCAGGTAATACAAATGATGGCAATACCGCAAGAAGATTCTTTTCAGATCCAGAAACAGCATCTGAAATAACAGGAGTGGACTTAAACCTTATTTTCAGATTTAAAATAATTCTAGATGTACTTGCGTGCAATGAAGAAATTGACTAGAAAATTTGGAAATTACGCTAAGGAAACTGCAAAAATATATACAACCAACTACCCATGGAGAAATATGTCTACAACAGTTCACAAAATCCTTTATCATGGAGAACATGTCATTAAATATCATTTAGTGCCACTTGGATATCTATCAGAGGAGGCTCAGGAAAAAAGGAATAAGGATTACAGATTTTATAGAGAGCACAATACTAGAAAAATTTCACGAAATTCCACAAATAAAGATCTATTTAATATATTATTGGCAACGTCAGATCCGTTCATCTCCAGTATTCGAAATCAATGGAAAGTGGAACATCGGAATTTAGGTGAAGAAGTCAAAAAACTACTAAAGAACAGAAATAACACAACAAAATATGGAATATTTGCAATCATTATTTGAGTCAAATGAATTATTTACTCTAATTGCCTTTCATTGCTATTTAAGTACGAAAAACATAGTATTAGTAAAAAACAATAATAAACAGAACCTCCCATTGTTACAAATGCTATTAAAATCTATTGCAGTTTATATTTTTAAAATGTTTTTTTAAATTATCAAATTTGACAGCAAAAAATAAATTTTTCTGTAAGATTTTTAGATAATATTATTAAGTACGAAAAACATAGTATTAGTAAAAAACAATAATAAACAGAATCTCCCATTGTTACAAATGCTATTAAAATCTATTGCAGTTTATATTTTTAAAATGTTTTTTTAAATTATCAAATTTGACAGCAAAAAATAAATTTTTCTGTAAGATTTTTAGATAATATTATTAAGTGTAAATATTCTTTGAGTGTAAACAAATTTGCAAATTTGACAACAAAAAATTTTTAATTTTTCAGTAATAATAGCAAAATCTCCAGTTGATCTTACTATTTTTTTTTTTTGAGAGTAAAAATTTTTTTCAGTGTAACATTAATTTTTTTTTTCAATTAAATATTCTTCCTTTATTTACATATTTTAACAAATTTTGATATTTACATATGAGATCTTATCTTTACATATAGATATTGCAACAAATAATACATAGCATCTAAAGATATTAAATAGTTTTTATATTATTTTTTAATGATTTTTAAAGGAAAATGGGAGGAAAAAACCTTTATATGATTTAATAAATTCAAATACTATCTGAAAATATTTATGTGCGTATAGGAGGTTTATTAGAAATAATAGACCTCTATAAGCACATAATTTTCAATTTGGTGATCTCTTTTTAATTTTACGGTATTTCTCTACATTCTCTTAATTGTTATTAATCCTTGTTATGAAATCGATAATTTTTTCATAACCTGTTTCTTCATCAAGAAGATTTGTAGGATACCTCCACAGCTTTTTATTTATCATTTTAAGACATTTGTTTTGTATAATTTGTAAGCGTTTTAGGTAGCAGTTGGCAGCGTTTCTCCAAATAGGACACGCGTATGATAATATCGGCCTTATAACACTTTTGAAGAGTAGATTTTTGTTTTTGGGGTTTAGAAATGACCTTTTATTTAGTAGTGACCATAATGCTTTAAATGATTTTATAGCTTTTTGACACGTAGCCATAATATGTTGTTTAAAAGTAAGCTTTTTGTCCAACACAACTCCGAGATATTTGACATGATTAAGTATATTTATGGTATTATTTCCAATATTAAGATGACGTCTTGGCAGTCTTTTGGGAGATTTGTTGAACGGAAAAATAATTGCTTGGGTCTTGTTTGGATTAATTTTGATTTTCCATTTGTGAAAATATTTACTGCAATTAACAAGTCCCTTTTCCATTTTCTTCAGGAGTGCACTTGTAAGTTTGTTTGAAGAAATTAACGTAGTATCATCTGCGTAGTAAGCAACTTTCATATATTTCGGAACTTTGAAATCGGATGTACATATATATCGAGTAAAGCAATGGCGACAAGACTGATCCTTGAGGTAACCCTGTGGTGATGGTTTTTGGAGATGATGTTTCATTATTAATCGCAACTTTAAAGCTTCTGCCGTGAATGAAATCTGAAATAAGTTTGCATAAATATTTTGGTATATTTGCATCAAGAAGTTTAAATACTAGGCCATTATGCCAAACGGTGTCAAACGCTTTTTCGATATCTAACAATATTAGACTCGTTGAACGTTTATTGTTTTTATTGGTGATTATTTGATTTTGAATTCTGTTTATTTGGTGAGTAGTGCTATGCCCGTTCTTAAATCCAAATTGTTCTTTAGCAACAATAGAATTGGTCGTTACGAATTCACTAAGACGAGAATGTAGTATTTTTTCAAATATTTTACCTAAGTTACTTAATAAACTAATAGGTCTATAGCTATTTGGGTTATTTTTTGGCTTACTAGGTTTGTTGATAGCTATAACCTTAGCGTTGAGTGTAACATTAAAAAAAATCCCATTATTATAAAAAACGTTTATAATTATTAAAATCCAAATGTTAAATTTTTAAATAAATAAAAAATAATAAGCATTTCACTCTAAAAGTTAAAAATATCAAAAGTTCAACTTTGACCTAGAATTCCTTAAAAAGTCCTCAATCAATTTTAATGTAATTAAAACTGAGCCAAGCTGAACTAAATATCTATCCATTAAAAAAAATTACTCAAATATTTTGATCGGTTCAAAAGTTACAGAATTTTGGCCAAAACGATTTTCAGCCACTGTGCTCTGCAGTAAAAAAGAAACACAAATGTTTGGCCACATGGCGCCATGAAAGTAGAACAGAATATGTCATTAAAATCAAAAAGAGACAAAATTTTTGTGGCATTGAAAATAAATTTCGATCACACTTTAATTCATAAAATGTATCTGATGTAAAACTTTTCGATTATTCAAAAAATACAAATGTTTTAAAAAAAATTTAAATTTTTTTTAAAATGTTTTTTGAATATTTAATTTTAACGGTCTCTATTTTGAGGTCCAATGCACAATTTTCAATGAGTCTTCGCTCACAATAATTCATCAAATATGTTATTTATAAACATTTCAAAAAAACATTTATTTTTAGAATTGAATATACAAATTTTTCTCATTCACCATCTGTGCTTTGGGGAGGCTGTAACACAATTTTATTTTTTTTTTGGTTATTTAATAAATTTATAAAAATTTTAAGAATTGATTTTAAAGAAAAATTGTATTAAAAAATGGATATAGCCGATAATACATATCAACAAATTTGTAGTGCCCGCACGGTGCAATCGGATAAAAATGGTTTCTTCAATCAATTCTATTCGGAAGTTAAAGATTCATGTGGCGAAAAATGGCTAAAAAACTATTTTGGTAAACTGAAATCGAATGAGGCACGCATTTTGTCAATATTTAGTGATCGTGAAATATGTGATCCAGTATTGGGTGTGTTGGAAAACGTGCAACCGGTATTTAAGGAAAAAGATGCCTTGTTTTCTTCACAACGTCGTTTGCAGGCTGACAAATATCATTTATTATGGACTTCATCCAATAAGAAAGAGGAACTGCAACAAGCTTTGGCATTTGCAAATTTAGCTGTTATGCGTGCTCCAGCTAAAGGTAAGCGGAAGAAGAAGAGCCAGAGGTATTTGGAAAAATATTCTAGTTGTTTTTCAAATACATTTCATTATGTTGTGGCTTTTTGTTGTGTGAAATTATACCAAATGTTGTTTAGATTTCAATCATTTATAATAAAACTTATTTTTAAGGTCGAAACCTACTCTGACAAAAAAATTTTTATAGATGACATGCAATTTGTTGGATAATACTCCAATTAAACTTTTGTATGCTCTTATTTTATTATTATAATTTTTTAAAGATCTTAATGTTGGAAATACATTTCGTTTCGCTTTATTGTACGAAGTGAAATTTTTGTTAATTGAATTTAAATCTGAAATTGGATCTAAAAAAATAAGTTTTCTTTGTTTCAGGTGCTGATATGCAGATTGAGGATGGTTTAAGTTTGGCCTTGGCTTTTAGATCTAGAGCTATTATTTTACTAGCCCTGGGTGAGGGGGAACAGGCCTTAAGTGATCTTAAATTATCATCTGCTTTTGGTTTGGAATCTAAACAAAGCATTGACTATTACATCAAAATGGCCAAAGCTTATGCCTGTAAGTATTTTGAAAATAATTAAAAAAAAAAAACATAATTTAAAATGGACTTTTATAAAGATATGGGGGAATTAGCCAAAGCGGAGATTTCCTTAAAAATTGCTGAAAAATTTGCTGGTGGTGGTAATGCTCTAATTGATAGTTGTCGTAAAGAATTGCCATCGGTTCAGGCGAATAAGAAGAAACAGGCTAAATTAGTGCCCATTGTAACACATGGTGAAAATGAGAGTTTAAGAGGTGCCTCAAATTTGGTTAAATTAGTAGAAACTAAAGATAAGGGTCGCTTTGTAGTAGCCAATAATGAGGTGAAGACGGGAGATGTGGTGTTGAGTGAAAATCCTGTAGCAGCTTGTTTATTGCCAGCATTTTACGGCAGCAATTGCCATCATTGCTTTAAAAAGTAGGTTATTCCATATAATTAAAAAAAAAAAAAGAAAATCTATTATTTTATATATTTTGTTTTAGGCTTGTTACTCCAATTCCTTGTCTACATTGTTCAGGTATTGCATTTTGTTCTGCTCAATGCATGGGTGAAGCTTGCGACACCTATCATCGTTTTGAATGTGAATTTATGGATTTATTTATAGGTGAGTGCTTAATTTTTTTTTTTCATTTCAATTTATTCTCGTTTTTAAATACACTTTTAGGTTCTGGCATGTCTATTTTGTGTTATATTGCTCTACGTATTTTTACCCAAGCTAAGGATGTGGAAAGTGCTTTAAATACTGCAAATTTACTTTATACAAATCTATGTACTCATGAAGATGCCAGACAAGCAGATGACTTATTGCAACGCTCTTTAATGTCAGCATTTCTTATGAGATGCTTGCAAAAAGCCCAATACTTTGGTAGGCGTAAAACGGAAGGTGTAAATCCTACAGCTCTAGAGTTACAAGTAGCCACTGGAATTTTAGGTTTACTAGAGGTTTTACAATATAATGCTCATGAAATTTATCAAACTAATACAACTGACAAACATTTGTTTGATGGCTCTCGAGTGGTTTATATAGGAGCTGGTCTATATGGCACGGCTGCCTATTTCAATCATGAATGTTGGCCATCCGTGGCCAGATATTTTGTTGGTAAAAAACTAATCTTATCGGCTACAAAACCACATCGTCCGAATGAAATATTGGCTGAAAATTATGGACCCATATTCACTAAAACCAATTCGAAGGAAAGACAAAGATCCCTCAGAGCCCGTTATTTATTTAATTGCAATTGTATGGCTTGTCAAGAAAATTGGCCCACTTTGCAGAAGATTGACAAACAAGTAAGATTTTGGTAAGCAAAGGGCAAACTCGGTTTTCTCAACTAAGTCAATTATAATTATTATTAATTTTTTTTGTTAATGCTTTATACTTGCCTTAATATTTCAAGGTGCGTTTCGGCTAATTGCAATAATGTATTGCAATTCCCCAAAGATCTTAGCAAAGACGTGAGATGTGTACGATGTCGCAAGAATGTTTCATTAAAGGAGAGTGTGGCCAAAATGATAGAAATTGAAGAATTATATCGTGAGGCAGCCCAAGCTATGCAAGATCAAAATATTCAAAATGCCATTGATATGTTTAAAGAGGGAATTGATATGTTCTTTCAAATAGCGGTCTTACCCCACAAGGATACATTAATTGCTCAGAATTCGCTGATGAAATGTTTTGCAGCACAAGCGATATAACAATATTATAACAATTTTAAGTAAATAAAATTTTTCTATAATTTATACTGAAACAACACAAAATTTATATAGGCTCTTATTATGAGTTGCATTCGATCTTCAATCTACGCTGGCTATCGAACATCGAATGTCAAATTCGTATTATGAGCTGGCAGCATCTGTTGTACAACGAATTTTCAATTGAACACAATTTTGCTTTTGATGCTGGGTGGCAGTTTGTTAAACTTATTGGAAATATAAGTTGTAAATTATTTTAATTTCATGAGATTGACCTGCCTTGTGTGCATTGCCGCAAGAGTCATATGTAGTAGACAGCAACGCTTCCTTGCAGTCGAAAATTTGGTATAAATCTGTAAACAAATGGTACTCTTTTTAAAACATCGCATACTTACGTAGTGGAATCCATTTCCAAAATGTTGGATGCATCTCTCATGACGAAGCATTCAACTTCATCAGACGATCAAAAACCATAATTCCATGTTAATAAATATTTAATTATTTTTTTTTTCTTTAATAAATTTGTAAACAATGTTTATTTATAGTGCCAGCTGCAAGTGCAAGTTAGTGCAAGTACTATTGTGAATAATCCAATTGAGTGAAATTCACAATAGCGCTATTTTATCGAATGTACGCCATAATACCAAATGAAAATTCGTTATATCAGTTAATTCGACCACAAACGAAAACCATAATAGGCACCATAAACTTTAACTAAAAAAAAACATATTCCACAAAATAATAGTAAAAGCCTAAAGCTGATTTAATCTACTCAGTCGTGGCAACGTCCGCTCAAGTAAAAGCAACTAAAACCTTATTTTTCTAAATCGCTACTGTATAATTAAAACAAATTGTTCATTTGTATCCTTTTCGGATACAGGATAATGAAGATATGGCAGGTGCAGCCGGCTGGATAAATGGAACGTGTGAGGTTTCAAACACCATTTCAGGAGAATGTTTTTGCTTAAATTTATAAAAAAATTAATCGTAATTAGTAAGAAATAAAAAAAAGTTATAAAATGAAGGAAATAATTACTGAAATTTAGAATAAACAAAAACTTAACACTTAAATTAAAAAAATTATATAAGATGTGATTATTTAGGAAGGAAATTCATTTAAATTATGAAATTCTTCATACAACTTTTTCGAAAATTGAAATAGATATTGAAAGTAAAGATACATTATCAGAGAAGTTAGCTGCCTCACTTCGATATCTCGCTAGTGGAGAATCCTATAAGCGCACAAACTTTCAGACAAGAAGTTATGGATATTTTATTTTGTTTGATGGTGCCTGTAGCGGATATACCTTCCTCTAAAACGAAGTAGAGCAAGTTGGTAGAAGTAAAATAGTCAATATTTAAATACTTCGCTACCTTGAGGAACGTTTTGTAACAGTTTTTCTACCAAAGTACTACCAACACCCAGAATTGTATTTGGTCTTCCATCTGCCCATGTCTGTCCCTTCGAATATAAAAATATCTCGAACTAGTCCGCCTGGGAAGGCCAAAACAAAATTTTTAAAACCAACTAAATTTGGCTTTTTTGACGTATTGCCTTATTTGGCTTGTTCCGCTAAAAGGAATCATTTGTTCATCTCAGCAATAACGATCTACTACCTTACTTCAACCGTAGATCATTATTATCAGTGATAGACAACTGTCTTCTAAATGGTGACCGCATTGTTATTCTTCAAACATTTAGAAAACGATTTCTGAGAATTATTCACAAAAGTCATCAGAGTCAACAGCGTATGAAATCTATCACCCGTAGCCATGTATATTGGCATAACATTGATCAACAAATAGAAGAATTTGTTAGTCTATGCCCACAATGCCAAATAAATACCAAATCAACCCCAAAAATACGTGTATGACAAGTATAAATCAGACCATTACAACGTGTTCACATTGATTTGGCAGGTCCGATCCGATCTCAATACTATTTCGTATAGTCGACTCGTTTTCAAAGTGGATTGAGGTATATCAATGTAATACCATTTCAAGTTAAAAAATTATCGATCTCATGTTTGATTACACAAACAGATTTGGTTATCCAGAATTATTAGTATCGGATAATGGTACTCAATTTGAAAATTCGGAATTCAACATTTTTGTGATCAGCGTGGTATACAGCATATCAGAATTGCTCCATACCATCCACAAAGCAATGGTCAAGCAGAACGTTATGTTGACATAATCAAACCATCAATTAAAAAAGCATATGATAACGATTTGAAAGACAACGTTCATCTTCAAGAATTTTTACTTCAATATAGATCAACTTCAAACTCAAATTGTGCGAAAGGAAAAACACTGGCAGAACTATTCATTGGTCGAAAACTGCGTACAGAAATTGATCTTCTTAAGCGACAAGACTCATCCGAATTTCTTCGAAATGGTAAAATGGAAAAGCAGTACAACAAGAAACATGGTAAAACTAATCAATCAGTTTTTGTCAAAATTTACAAAAATAACAAAATGACATGGCAACCTGGAGTAATCATAGAGAAAATTAGAAATGTTAATTATGTATAGCGTAAAAATCGAAAATGCTGATATCATAAAATCATCAAATCACATGCAAATCAAATTCGTGACCGATATTCAGATTTTGGTGCTATTGGAGATGATTTCATGTCGTATGATTTTGGACAATTATTCAACAATCAACCTATGGAAGTTGAACATCTAAATCCTCAATCATCCACCAGTTTCCAATTTGATAATACGGATCTCGATGATATTCCCAGTACAACATCAAATTCTCAGTATGGCACCAGGACTACGAGGTTCATCATTAACAAGGAGGGAAATGTTGAGTACGCATCACTGGTTATCAAATGCGTTGCTTTATCGTTTACTTAAGGTTTTGAATTCTAAAATAAATACTTGAGTAGGCCGCGAGTCGTACGTTAGCATCGTAAAAGATTGGTCATATTTTCTTAGAAATTATATTCATTAAATTCTTATACTTTGATTGCCAAATAAATTATTATTTAAAACTACATCGCGTGTCCTTATTAAACTAAATTTACAATAGGTTTAATTTTTTGTCATTAGACAGAGGTTGGTTGATATAGTAAAATATTCATACACCAGGGGCCAAATCACCGCAGTCGATATCGAGTAAAATCAATCGAAATTCCATATTTTGGTTATTGATTTGAAGAAGACGGACAAATGAAAGACCACGATTCGCTTTTCTTCTTAACCAGAGGCCATAATTCTTCAACTGTGAGAAAGAAAAATTATTCTTAACATTTTATTTTGGGAAATAAAAAAATGTTTTTGACCGAAAAATTTCGATAACGAATGCGGTGATTTGGCCCCAGAACTGGTTGCACACATTATGTGTGGATTACAAACTATTTTTTTTCGAGTTACAAAGAGGATAGCGCTAGCTCCAGCTAGACATAATGCCAGGTTATTATGATGTATGGATCCCTACACATCCTACGCCTTCGCAAGTGAGGTAAGGGAGAGCCATTTGATTTCAATCCTTAAATTTATCAAACAGAGTGGTTATGTAATTAACCATAAAGCATGCACTCATGTAAATAACCTAACTACATGGTGATCAGCAACCACGATTATCAAAAAATAACCACTGCAACGTGTTATCCCTCAACCGGAAATAATAGAAAGGACGAAACGTTAATTACTGCAGAAAGCATGCACTTTTGAACATAACCCAACTGCATGCCAATCAGTAACAACGAGGTTCAAAAAAAAAAAACCGCAACTGTTTCCTTTTACTCGGAATATTTGACGCGACGAAGACACTGTTTTTTCGTTGAATCGTAAATTACTAATGGATTACAAACTAAATATAAAACAAATAAGAAATCTTCACTTAAATCTATCAAAAAACAAAAATATTGCACTTATTCTTCTCAAATTTTGTTTGTATATATTTTTGCAAAATACAAGAGACTCTACCAAACATGGTCAGGATCGGTCCATTTTTGGGTCTAGTCCCCATATAGATATAGCATCCGATATGAACTTTTTCATATCTGCAGCCGAAAAAATTAATAAAAATCCCACTCAAATTTGGTTTATAATTAGTATCTTATCCAGAGAGATAGAGTCTCTAAACGCATGGTATAGGGTATCGTATAGTCGATCTAGACCGACTATAATTTTCCTACTTGTTTTTAATGTTGCCAAATAACAAACAATTTTAAAAAAGTACGTGCCCAGTATGTTGTACATTTAATCATACATTGGTAATTAGTTTAAAGAAGAAGTGATTTAAAAAATATCCAACGGGCTGCACGCCAGTACTGAGGAAGTTAAATTTTTCTTATAAAATTGAAATAACCGTCAACGTTTATGAAAATGTAACAGCACTGCTGTCTTTTGGCACTTGCTTTGTTTTCTCTTTCTTCATTTCGTATGATTAACAGCTGGAAATTTGTTGTTATTGTGAATGAAACCGGTTCGTAAAGTAGTGAATGGTGTTTTGTTTGTTTGCAAACAAAAATTACATTTATAAAAGTTTTAATTTCTATTAAACTATAATAAAAATGATAAAAAGACCAAAACCTGGAGACACCGAAGAGGACGTCTTGCGTATGCAGCAAGAATTTCACTCGGAAAGAGCTAAAAATCCCAAAATGCAGCCAGCAGCGCAAATAGTGAAATTAGACAAACGTGAGTACAAATCAAATAAACGTTTTATAAAATTCCTAATTATTTTCATACTTTAGAACCAAAACAATCCTTATTTGCTAAAGCAAGACAACAAAAACCAGTTAAAGAACTGCAAACCCAAGCAGAATCAGTAAATTCGAAATTAATCTATGAAGAAATACATGATAAAATGGTGGGAGCCAATGAATCTAACAAAACTATTACTGATTTTGTATTGGGGGATATAGTTGAAAATACTGTACGACAACCAAAAACTCATACTTATACGGAAGTCAAAGATGCGGCTTCTTTTCCTAAAATACACAAGATGTCTATTGGTTCTATTACTAAGTCTTCGCCAGGTAAAAGCTTATTTGCACAGATTATGGAACAAAAGTCAAAGGTCCAAATGGAATCTATGGATTGGGATGAGAGTCCAACCCAAAAGCAACATTCCAATTTAAATGCATTATATGGTGAACAAAGTCTTCTTGTAGAAGACGCCAAATTGGCTGAAGAATTGCATAAAGAAAATTTAAATGTGTTGTGTCAAATGAAAGAGGAAGAAATTATGGCAGAGCGTAAAAGATTAATGGATTCGATAGGTAGGTCTAAGGTTGTCATTTCTCTTTAACAACGACTTTTTTACGGAATTTTTTATTTTAATTTAGATCCAACATTAGTTGCTTTATTAGCGAAAAAGAGAAAAGAAAAAGCCCAAACAAATAATCCCAATACAACAAAATCAATAAAATCTTCCTCATCGGAACTATTGGAAACTATGGATACAGCTGCGAATTTATTAACGAATGATTTCCCAGCCTCAAATCCAGCAATAAAACTAATCGAACAATCAACGGCTGAACAATGGATACACTTTGATATTGTGGAAAAAGATAAACTTCAATGGATGCGTGATATACCAATGCAGGCAAAACAATTGAAAGCAGGAGAAAAATTTGAAGCTCGCTTTGATTGGAAAGGTATTTTGCTGCCTTATTCATTGACCGAAGTTAAAACGGAATCGGCAGAAAATATAACTGATGACCGTGAACTATACTTACACGGTGATGAACCCCATCGTCCGGGCTATACTTTGCAAGAACTGTTTAGATTGGCACGATCGAATGTTATGCAACAAAGAGTGACAGCGTTTAATGCTATAGCGGGCATGCTGAATATATATCAACAGGGGTTCTATGATCAAGTCTTAGAATTGCCCATAACAAAGATTTTCTTTTTGTTACGATTTGGGTTTGATGATAACACTCCGGCTATGTTGGAAGTAGTGGGCAAAGCTTTAGCTTATTTATTTTACAACGAAACAGATGAGGTGGGCTTATAAATTTAAAATTTGTCATTAATTTTTGTATTTTATAATACAACTTGTTTATTAGACCTTACTGGATTTCACTTGTGAAAATCCTGGCTGTCAATGGCAACCATGTTTGGAGGTTTTAAATTTGGATATTGCTTCTGACAATCCTGATTCTATAGAGAATTTACAGAAACATTTACAACAGTTGCAAGTGTCATTTAAGGGATCTGTTATGCAGGCAGATGTGCAAGAAAATGAGGAAGAAAGTAAAACATCGATGAGTGATTTTCAACTCGCTGAAACTGATTTAATCGATTGTTTTTTAAGAACAAATATTTTACAACGAATTTAGTAAGTTCAAAGACTATTATAAAACATTAATGTCATAATTAAAATGTTTTATTTTATTTCAGTTTCATTTTGAACTGTGTTAGACCTGATAACAGCACTGTATCATCTTGTCTGAAAATTCTTATACGCTTGGCTCGTTCTGGCAAAGATGTGGCTTTACAAATAGTCAACAATGATGACTTAATGAAATGTTTATTTGAGAATTTTTTGCCTGGGTTACAAAAAGTTGGTAAGTTCATAAGATTGATTATGTTATCTATTACAGACTATTGGCAAATACGAATTTTAATTCCCTTTTAAAACATTTTGGTTAAACTAGCAGATTCCAGCCCTCGAAATTCGAGCGCAAATTCTAGGAAATTTTATTTTTTCATTAAATAAAGACCCTAAAAGTATGCTAATCAATTATAGCCAATTCACAAATTAACATAAAAAACAAACTCATTTTTATTACAAACACATTAACAAATTTAATAAATTTAAATTTTTCAATTATATATTCTTCCTTTATTTACATATTTTAACAAATTTGATATTTACATATGAGATCTTATCTTTACATAGATATTGCAACAAATAATATATAGGATCTAAAGACATTAAATAGTTTTTATTTTATTTTTTAATGATTTTTAAAGGAAAATGGGAGGGAAAAACCTTTATATGATTTAATAAATTCAAATACTATCTGAAAATATTTATATGCTTATAGAAGGTTTATTAGAAATAATAGTCCTCTATAAGCATATAATTTTCAATTTGGTGATTTCTTTTTAATTTAACGTTACTTCTCTACATTCTCTTATCAGTGGGTAAGAGGAATTTTCAATTTTGGCAAAATTATTGTTGTTAATCCTTGTTATGAAATCGATATTTTTTTCATAACCTGTTTCTTCATGAAGAAGATTTGTAGGATACCTCCAGGGCTTTTTATTTATCATTTTAAGACATTTGTTTTGTATATTTTGTAAGCATTTTAGGTGGCAGTTGGCAGCGTCACTCCAAATAGGACACGCGTATGTTAATATTGGCCTTATAACACTTTTGAATATGAGATTTTTGTTTTTGGGGTTTAGAAATGACCTTCTATTTAGAAGTGGCCATAATGCTTTAAATGATTTTATAGCTTTTCGGCACGTTGCCATAATATGTTGTTTAAAGTAAGCTTTTTGTCCAAAACATGATTAAGTACATACAAATTTAATAATCACACACTTAACATTGTATAATTTTATGTATGTGTTAGTAGCAACTTTAAATGCAATTTACTCAAAATAAAGGACAAAATTTAAAAATCTGTAAATCTGCAAATCCGTTAAAAAGAAATACCTTTCAAATAATATACGTTTGGTCAAAATCGGGATAAAATTGTAGAACAAAACATCAGTTACAAGAAAATATTATAGATAAAAAAATATAAGACAAAAAAATTGTAACTGAGAAAAAAAAAACGGGTGATGATATTAGAGCCACAGGCTAAAAACATCTCAAAACTAATATTTTTATTTTCTAAGAATTTTGTGACCTTTTGGCCTTGTGGCAAGGAGCTGGGTCATGCATGAATAAGCATCTTGATATCCAAGACCTTGATATATTGGTCTTGTCTCATAATGCCCTCCACAATGTACAAACGACCAGTATCTTGGCTACTGATGACAGACCACTTCATTATGTTTAGAGGATGTTTCACTCTTTTTATTATGCAGTCATCATGATACTTCTCTCCAATTTGTCTTCTCACGAACTCCAATTTATCAGACAGAATCTTAATTGAAGACTTGCCAGAGAAACGTACTTGACAAATTAAGGGGATCTGTTAATATCTGAAGCATATGATAAATAAAGGCTAGCAATTTATAATTTGGTACAAAACGATGGACTTATCTGTTCACAATCTTGAGCAGTCCAGTTTTTAGGATCTTTTACCCATAGCAATCGCTTTGCCATCATGGACGTAAGCAAGGGCTTTTTTGCTGGACACCGACAGATATGCCCAAGATCTTTAAGACGATGACGAACCGTCATGGGTGATTTATATTAGCATCCTGAACGTTTTTTTCTAGCAATTTCAAAGGTGCCTTTCTGTGCAAATATTTCTTATTTGGCGCTGCTTTATAGGTGCGGTAATTTTTTTCGGCCCCATTTTCCCTTTCAATTCGAAGTTAAAGCCTTATTATGTGGTGCATTCGATGTTCGATCTTCGCTGGCTATCGAACATTGAGTATCGAATGTCAAATTCGTATTATGAACTGGCAGCAAAGTCGAAAATTTCGTTGTACAAAGAATTTTCAATCGAATACAATTTTGCTTTCGATGTAAATATTTGCCAATTTGTTTTTTTTACAATAATTATTTATCTTCATCAGACGAATCATCGAACCATAATTCCGTCGTGGTCATGTTAATAAATAATTCAATTTTTTCTTTTATAAATTTGTAAACAAACAATATTTATAGTGCCAGCTGATAAATATATACTATTGTGAATAATCCAATTGAGGAAAATTCACAATAGCGCTATTTTTTTTTATCGAATGTGCGCCATAATACCAAATGAAAATTTGTTCGATCAGTTAATTCAACCATCGAAAGTTGTTCATAATAGGCACCGAAATCGACATTACTGTCCACTTTCTTCTTAATTCTACCAACAATTGATGCAATCTGTCTATTTGAATTATCAGTATTTAAAATAAGAGTTTTAATTTCACTAATTTTCCTAGGAGAGAGGTCATTAACTTTCCCCATGACTAAAATAACCTCAAAACAATAAAAGTATCACAAGTTTATTAATTTTTAAGAAATATGGTAATATAATATAGTGGCACAACGCTATTTTATATATAACACACCTTAAAATTTGCCGCGCACAAAAATTCAATAAAATGTTTTTAAAACGCAAAAACTACGGATCAAAACTCAAAAGGCGCCCCACTGTTGAATGACAGCACTCTCACAAAATGGTTTCATAGGAATGGTTAGTGTTGCCAGAGATAAAAAATAACTACTTTGAAACATGCTAGTATCCACTAAAAACAAAAAAAAAAAATTAAAATATTTTCAATTTAACTGATTATCTGTCAGTTTTCACAAGTGGATCTAATAATATTTCGTATTTTGGCCAAAGAAAATTTATTTTACTGATTTTTTTCAAGTTCTACTTTAACTTTAACATATTTTGGAGAAAAGAATTTTAATTTAAAAAAAAATTAAAATACAATATACATTAGAGCGCCCATGAAATACATAGAAAAATGGAAAAGTGGTATTTTTCCGCTCCCCTCTCATTTTCTAGTATATTGGGCATAAAAAATAATATCCGTGCAAAAATTTTTATGTAAAAATATATATGTATTACATATATATTTTTACAAAGAACTTGATATAATTGAATTTAGTTATTTCTTTTAAACATGACTATAATAAGTTAATCTGAACTTGCACTGAACTAACTAACTGACTCATAAATTTAAGGTTCTTATACCACGAACTCAATTAAAACAAAATACTATCACATTCTATCGGGAGCCTTAGGCGCGTTTCTAACTGCTAGTAGTTTTATAATAATCTTACGAATTTCAACGAACGATATTTCGCCTTAGGAATCGATAATAACTATTTTATTGGTTGGATTTAAAATATTCTTTGCAATTTATCAGTACTATTTCGATAAGTATTGTTGATTGTATGTAAGGAAAATTCTAGATCCACACAATTATATCGGTATTAAAAAATCATTGCACAGAAAGGATCTTCGCAATGTTTAAAGTGGGATTCAGCGATATCTGCGAGAGTCGATAGATAGAACTTCATACAGGGCATACATCGATATACATCGTGACAGCGATACACATCGTGACAGCGTTATACAGAAGATGAGTCCAATCTGCCAAGATTGCAGTCGCCTAAACTCCTACTGGTCAATGATATGGCAGACCGTGACTTCGCTGACGTCTGCCCATTATGAAACCAACCGGTCGAATAGATTTTATATCTAAATTTTGAATGTTTATTTTAGCTTATTTCAATTATTTTTTATTATAAATGAAAATTATACTAATGATCATTTGTTTAATGAATGCTCTTCTTGTTTAATACTTTCAGATACTTCTCTAGAAACACCACCATTTTATCACTATCCCCAATATTTATGTTTAAAGTTACTGCGGGTATTAACTTCATGTAATTTAGGTATTGCTGTTAAATTAATCAACATAAATTTGATAGATATTTTGGAAAACTATCTATACAATCGTGAGGACATAAAGGTAATTGACTACATTTTCTAAAAAAAAATTATTACTCTCACCAATATATATATATGTATATTAGAGGGGGTCAATTATTTTTTCGGCCCCCTACAATTTGACCCACTCTAATATATATGTATATAAAAGTTATATGTATATGTATATGTGAATATTCATTTCAATTTCAATTAAATTTCAGGGTAAACTAATTAAAGTGCAAATAGAAACTTTACGTATTTTAAGATGTCTCTTTTTATTACGCATCGAAAATAATACATTATACAAGTAAGTATTTCAGCTCCGTTTCCTTAATCAAATAGAAAATCGAAATTAGATTTTATAATAATGGGATTATTATCCAAATAACACTGCAGTGTGTTGTAAGCGATATTACACTTGTCATCTCCCTCTGTAATGAAATGGTGGGAAAAGGATATGAGATTACATTTTGATTTCTCAATTACATTTTTACAATTATACAATTATACTTTTTTAGCTGATTACCTTTTGTGCCACATACTTCTGACAACTTTGTTATTGTTGGATGCATTTCTTCCGGTAAAATTTGTAACAAATTATCAATATGTATAACATTACTTTCATCCATCTATGTTGGAACGGAACGAAGAAAAGTTATTAGTGCAAAAAAAAAATAAATATTTTACTTACTATGCCCATAATATCGAACAGACATTGAATATAACATTCAAAGTTTTTATTCTTCGGTAAGGCATCCTTTAAACTTTCCCTTATGACATCTGTAAATTAAAAAAAACATCATCTTAAAATGTTACAACAAAAAATTGTCTTAATCTAGGATATTACCTTCTGGCGTATCTGATTGATTTTGACAACGTTTATGCAATTTTTTGGCCTGTTTCTTCATGTGCTCTGGTACTTCCAACTAGAATGAAAGATCATCGTTTTGTTTTTAATATGATCATGTTATACGTATCTTTTGATATATATAGAGGCATTACTTTATACTTGCTTCAAATTATAAATGCGTATTTTCAAAATTATATTTAATAATATTTACAATAAATTTAAACTCACAAATTACGAGTTTATTGTATCGTATAAAAGAGGCGACGAAAGTACTACGACCAAGTGATCTATTGTACTGCCCCTGCTAATAGTTTGTCCCTATAAAATCTCACCCAATCCTGAAGCCCTCGCAAATTCGAGGATGTTGGCTGGTTCCCGTTATTTTATTTCGCTCCCTGGTATTTGGAAAGAACCCAGGTGCTTTTTCCTCTTATGCATTAAAGCTCCACAATCCCCCAGTATGTGCTCCGCTGATTCTGCCTTCTCATTGCAGAATCTGCACATGGGGTTCGCTTCAATTCCTAACCTGCTCAGATGCTCCCTGAGCCTACAGTGACTAGTTAGAATCCCGGTTAATATTCTCAGTCCGTTCTTTGATAGTCCGATACATGACTCAAATCTCTTACCGTTGTAGTTACCTAACAAGAGTTTTGATTACCTTAAGCCTAGGTGGCTCGAGAAAAGCTCCTGTCTGATATGATTCTCACATTCTTTGAGTACGCCTTCCATACTCCTTTTCCTATTCCACAAAACGGTTCCGTCCCCATTAGCTTTGTGGAAGCTCCCTTTCTGGCAAGCTCATCCGCTCATTTCCCCGAATCCCAATATGTCCCGGGATCCTGCAAAGGCTGACCTTATTGTGTCTGCCTAGCTCATTCAGTCCTTGCAGACAGTCTCATACTAACTTAGATTTTACTACATAGAAGCCTAGTGCTCGAATAGCAGCTTGACTATCTGATAATATGGTTATGTCCGGTCTTTTGTACTTCCTATTTAAGTTAATCTGTGCACATCTATCGATGACATAAATTTCCGCCTGGAAAATACTCGTGTGTATTCCAATTGATTCATAGTATTTGGTTCTAGGCCCAAAGACTCCCGCCCCTGTTCCATTTCCGGTCTTTGACCCGTCCGTGTACCATTTGATCGTATCCTCCTTTATGCTGTACTCAAACTACTTCATTCCTTTGTAACAAAGTTTTTCTTGAAATCGTATCTCTTCTCCGTCCTGTCCATTGGACAATCTAGGAGGGAGTAATTTTTAACCCGACTTATTCGGTTCTATTGCCCTTCATAAAGCCTGGTTATAGGTTTATCCTCCTTTATCCTGATTGCCGTTGCCAGGTATTTCTTTTGCACCACTATATGTAGTGGGCTTTGATCCAAGAGTATGCCGTTGGGCCGTTGGGCACGTCCTCATTGCACCCGTTATCCCAATACAGGCAAGTCTTTGTATTCTACTTAACTCCATTTGAGTTGATTTTACCTCTGTCCTTTTGGCCCACGCAATGGCTCCATAGGTCACTATTGGACGGACCATTATGGAGTACATCCAGTATAGGATGCTGGGTTTACATCCCCAGGTTCTACCCGCTACCCTTCTACATATCATTGTAGCACGCTTGGCTTTCTCTGCAATATGGTTGACGTGTGCCTTCCATGTCAACTTGCTGTCTAGTATTATGCCCAGATATTTCACCTCTGTCTTTGGTTCGATGACTTCTCATAGAATTTGAATTGCCTTACATCTTGGAAGTTTTCTTTTCTTGGTAAATGGTACAATAGTGGTCCTTGTCGGATTGATGTTCAGTCCTGTCGCCCTACACCATTGATTGATAATTCTCAGCCCTCTTTGGACAATGTCACAAAGGGTTTCCTCGAATTTGCCTCTTGCTATTATGACTATATCGTCCGCGTAGCCTTGACATTCTATACCTGCTTCCGACAGTTCCATTAATAGTTCGTCCACAACCAGACTCCACATTAGAGGCGAAAGAACCCCTCCCTGTGGACATCCTCTGGTTGTGCTGACGGCTACGCAGTTCTTAGACACTACGATTAATTTGATAAAATTAAAAATGAATATTCAATTTCATTAGACAAAGCCATATGCATAATTAGCGAACTGGGGGCCTTGAAAAAATCCTTAAAAACTCGGAAAGTTAAAAAAAGCATTCCGAGAGGATGGAGGAATTACATTCATTGGGTATATACATTTTATTTAAGCTTCTTTACACGCTCCACACCATTGTGCAGAGGGTATATATCAGTTTCTTTGACATAAAATATATATTCTAGATCCTGATAACAACTCAAGTCGATATAGCGATGTGCGTCTGTCCGCCTGTCTGTTGAAATCACGCCCATTTAAAAGAGCCGAATTTAACATTCTCACTTGTTTTATTAATTTTTTAAATAAAATTTTAAAATTAATTTTCTCATTTTACATTTTAAAAAAGGGTACTTGTAAGGGAAAGGTACTTTTTTTTTTTAACAAAATATAGCTTTTTAAGAAAAAAAAAAACTTATTTTGGAAAAGGTACTTTTGTAAGAAAGTTACTTTTTTAAAAAATTTTACTTTTTTAATAATAGGTAGTTTTTAAGAAAAAATATATTTTTTAAAAAAGGTACTTTTTAAAGAAAAAGTACTTTTTTTAGAAAAATTTTACTTTTTTAGGAAAAGGTACTTTAAAAAAATACTTTTTTTTAGGAAAATATTATTTTTTAAAAAAAGGCATTTTTTTTACTAAAGGTACTTTTTAGGAAGAAGTATTTTTTTTAAGAAAAGATACATTTTTAAGAAAATATACTTTTTTAAGAAAATGTAGTGTTTAAAGAAATAGTACTTATTCCAGAAAATTTACTTTTTTAAGAAAAGTTACTTTCTTAGAAAAGGTACTATTTTAAAAAATTTTACTTTTTTAAGAAAAGATACGTTTTTAAAAAGATACTTTTTTAAGAAAATATACTTTTTCAAGAAAAGGTACTTTTTAAGAAAAAGTATATTTTTAAGAAAACGTACTTTTTAAAGAAAAAGTACCTTTTTAAGAAAAGGTTCAGAAACATTTAAATTTTTTTTAGGAAAAAGGAGTTTTTTAAGAAAATATACTTTTTAAAGAAAATATACTTAAAAAAAAAATACTGTTTAAATATATAGTACTAATTCAAGAAAATGTACTTTTTTTAAAAAAGGTACTTTTTTAGAAAAGGTACTTTTTTAGAAAAGTAAATTTTTTGGAAAAGGCACTTTCTTAGAAAAGGTACTTTTTTAGAAAAGGTACTTTTTTAGAAAAGGTACTTTTTTAGAAAAGGTACTTTTTTAGAAAAGGTACTTTTTTAGAAAAGGTACTTTTTTAGAAAAGGTACTTTTTTAGAACACTATACAAATGACCCCTATGAAATCGATTTAAATTGCCATAAGATCCAAATTATCATATAAATCTTAGTCAAATTGGGTTTGTATGTACTTATTATATCCATTAATCAGTAGTCCAAAAATGATCCCTATTGGACAACTCTTAGTCATAGGCCTCATATAGAGCTGCTTCCCGATCTTCACTTAAATCTATCAAAAAACAAAAATATTGCACTGATTCTTCTCAAATTTTGTTTGTATATATTTTTGCAAAATACAAGAGACTTTACCAAACATGGTCAGGATCGGTCCATTTTTGGGCCTAGTCCCCATATAGATATAGCATCCGATATGAACTTTTTCATATCTGCAGCCAAAAAAATTAATAAAAATCCCACTCAAATCTGGTTTATGCTTATTTTCTACATCCAGTTAGTTGGGCCTGAGAGATAGGGTCTCTAAACGCATGGTATAGGGTATCGTATAGTCGGTCTAGACCGACTATAATTTTCTTACTTGTTTTCATTACCTTTAAAACGAAAGACCTTGTTGGTATTGATGTATCTTTCTCACTGGGTGAGATAATTTGTTTCTAGTCTAGTTGTGTAATTCTAATGAAATTTTTTTTTATTATAAAGTCTCAGATAATTAAAAATCTTTCGGTGACTTATCATATAGTGTTCTGACAAAACCACTCAGATCGCTGAGGCATTTTCATATTAAATAACTGTTACACGGTTCAAAGACATTTTGGAAATGAAATGTCTAGACCTTATTTGCCCACTTCGCGTTTTGACGTTATTATGTTTCTCTGACTTAAATATCAACATTGCCATGTATTATAGCTGGCCGTATTATATTCTAACGACTTTCTATGAATACTTCTACCGCATGCTATTTATATAAAGAATTCTAAATACATTTTCCTATAAGAAAATTCTCTGATTGGGAACCATGTTAACTAAGAACTTATTTTAAATCTTCGAGGTCAGACCCAGAACAACCCGATCTAACGTTAGACGGCAGTGGTAGTTTAAAAAATTTGTTTTCCTGAGAAGTGGCTACCTTATAAAACATGTTTTAAGTTTCAAGGTGCCACGTTGTTTAGCATTTTTTTGGAGCCATCAAAAATAAACGATCTCAGTGAATTTGTAAACATAGAAGAAATGGGTCAGCGTGTGTAATTCAATACTTTCATTTGAAAGGGACAGTCTGCTCTTTCGTTTACGAATATTGGGCGGTAGAGTTTAAACGAGATCGTGGGCGACTAATTACGTGGTCTTGGATGATCGTCGGCCCAACGTGCGTGACCGAAAATTTGGAGATGAGAATGTTGTCCGGAAGATGGGTGCCGCGTTTGTTCACAATAGGACAAAAACAGCGTCGTAAAGATGTTTCAGTAGAGTGTTTGGCGATGTTTCACCGCGTTTGTTCACAATAGAACAAAAACAGCGTCGTAAATATGTTTCAATAGAGCGTTTGGCGATGTTTCACCGCAACAAAGCCGAGTTTTGCGTCGATTCGTAACCGTGGGTCAGGTATGGGCCCACCACTTCACACCTGAGATAAAGGAACAGTTAAAATAGGGGACTGAAATTGGAGAATCGTGCCCAAAGAAGACGAAGACAGTTCCATCTGCAGACAAGGTTATGGCTCCCGTTTTTTGGGATGCGCGTGGATAATTTTTAGTGATTATCTTCAAAAAGGAAAAACAATCAACGACGAGCATTATGCTAACTTATTATAGCGTTGAAATTGAGAAAAAAAAGCCGCATGGGGCGAACAAGAAAGTTTTGTTTCATCAAGACAATCCACCAGTTAACACAGCCACTATTGCGTTGACCAGAATCCATTAATTAAAGTTCGAATTGCTTCACCACTCACCTTTTTTTTGTCAGATTTAGCTCCCTCGGAGTATTTTCTTTTTCCAAACTTGAAAAAATCGCTCGATGTTAAAAGATTTGCCAACAATGAAGAAGTGAAGTCTGCGGTTGATGGTTAATTTAAGGAATTAGATAGTTCTTACTATAAACAGGGTATCGAAGCTATTGAATATCGCTGGGAAAAGTGTATTGAGCTTAAAGGAGTTTATGTTGAGAAATAAAAAAAGATTTGTTCCCCCAAATTTGTAGTGTTTTCTTTGTCAGGTCGGGTTGTTCTGCGACCGCCCTCGTAATATTTTGAGAATTTTTTCACTTGGAAAATAAAAAACACAAATTTCGAACTATTTACAACACAATAGTCAATCTATAATTAGCGCGTTTTATACCCTCCACCACTCCTGTGTACGGAATGGGTGTTTATTATCTCATCTGCTTTTTAACTGCGTACTTGACGTAGTAATGGATAAGGCAACATCTTGTAGAAGAGGAATCATTTCGGGTCTCCAAGGCAGGTTGCAGGACCTTGATCACTTTGATGACATTTGTCTACTTACTCACACCTTTTTAGACATCCAATTATTTACGAATAAACGTAAACAATGAACAAACATTAACCATTCAGAAACAATCGCTTGACGAATTCGATTCGTTCTGTTATCTGCGAAGCATATTGGACAAAAGTGGAGGTTCAAAAGCTGATATCTCTAGTCGCATGAACAAAGCCCGGCAAGCATTCGGCCACCTCAAAACAGTGTGGAACTCGTCATACATATCAAGAAGGATGAAGCTAAAGATATCTAATTCGAATATAAAATCCACTCTGTTGTATGGATGCGAGACGTGGAATGCAGCACCACGTGACATACATTCCATACAAGTTTTTGTAACTAATGCCGTTTTCTTTTCTGAAAAAAAATGTAGCACTTAATTTGCACTTTTTTCGAAAAGTGTATTTTTTTATACATTCTGAATTAAGAGCTACCTTATCTTATACATCAACCGAAAGGTCTCAAAGTCAAGCCCTCGTAAATCGCAAAAATTTGCAGCCATTGACTTTTTTCAGGTCATAGTGTGAGAATATTTCACCCTATGACTTCAAAGAGGATAATAATCAAATTTTTTTTGCATTTTATGAACACTGCTCTTTGAGACCTTTCGATTGATGTATAAGATAAGGTTGCTCTTAATTTAGAATATATAAAAAAATATAGTTTTCGGCAAAAGTGCAAATAAAGTCCGACATTTTTTGTCAGAAAAGAAAACGGCATAAATGCCTGAGAAAGATTCTTCATATATTCTGGCCTAGAACAATCTCAAATTATCGTCTCTGGCCAGAAACTGGTTAACAACCTATCCAAATTGAAATCCGCAAACGCAAATGGAATTGGATTGGACAAACACTGCGTAAACAGCCCAACGACATTGCTAAACAAGCCATAGACTGGAACTCGCAGGGCAGTTGTCGTATTGGAAGACCATCACACACCTGGAGACGGCAAATTGAAACTGAAATATCCCATTTAAAAACTGCGTTGGAATGAAATTAAACATCGTACATCAGATCGAACTTATTGGAATAATCTTGTGACGGCCCTATGCTCCTTGCAAGAGTAAAAGGAACAAATATATGAGATCGAACTTATTGGAATAATCTTGTGACGGCCCTATGCTCCTTGCAGGAGTAAATGGAACAAATATGTAGTCAGGGTATAATGAGTTTGTGCTGATTATTGTAACTACCACAAATATTTGAGCTAGATCCACCTTTTATTATACCGATCCGTCCGTCTGTCTACCTATTCGTCTGTCCTGCGTCGTGTTCATGTAATTCTTATCAAATTATAGATCGCAAATGTGAATATATTTTGGACGAACGCTATTGAAATTGGTGAAATTCGATGCATGTTCAGACCAAGCTCCAATAAATATCAGAATGACTAAAACTGCCATAAGATCCAGATTATTATATAAAAATCGATGTGTATGTATTATACATATAACCAGTAGTCCAAAAATAGACCCTGTAGGACGATTTTTAGTCTTAGTCCCCATATAAACCTGATTCCTCACTCAAATCTAGCAAAAAACAAAAATTGCCTAGATTTTTTGAATATTTAGTTTATATATGTTTTTGCGATAGGTCCATTTTTTGGCCTAGTCTCCATGTAAAAATAACATTATGAACTTTTTTTTCCTAGACCGACAATAATTTTCTTACTTGTTCTTAATAGAGATTTTTTAAAAAAAATCTTGATCCAATTAAAAAGTATATTTATATTCATTGCTTCATTATATAAAATGAAGCGTAAGGAAAAGTTTTTATATTTTATGAAAAACTTAAATTTTTTAAATATACTTAAATGTTCTAGTTTTGTACTTTTTGTAACGTTTGTTTTTTGTTTTTCACTCACAGCATTATTTATAATCACAAATGTTGTCACGAATAAACAGATTGTAAAGAACATCCTCGATTTCATATTTTTGTAAGATTGTTCTTAAAACACTCCGCGTTTCTTAGAGTTTTTAAAATATTGCGCTTTAAAATCGTTTTAACATTCAATACTTTCCTATGACAATCTTTTATATCAAAAATATTTGTATAATGATTTGACAGTTTTTGTTTTAAAATAAGATTTTTTGTTAGAAATTATATTGAATAGAAATTTTTTTTTGCTTTGTTTTAGAAAATTTCTATCCGCCTTTCGTTATTTGCTCAACTGGCATTATAATCACGTAATCTATGAAGAGGGCGGACCATTTCTAATACGACAACACGCAGCCTCTCTACTCACAACAATAGCCAGCATTAATGGTCCGGTGGGCTCAGAAGTAACAGCACAATTGGGTGATATATTGCATGATTGTTGTTGTAATTGGTATCACAAGGCTGTGCGTTTTGGTGTGAAAGAGGTAAATTATGAGTTGTAGTTAGTTATTAATAATTTGTGTGTCAGATACATAATCTTTAACCACCCGTACGTTCCTTTTCCATAAACAAAATTATATAAAATTATAAAAAAAATTGATAATTAAAAAATTAATTAATGGACCAGAGGTAAAATTATTATTATTGATTGTTTTTTGTTTTATTTAATTTTCAGTTTTCCCAAGCCACTTTACTAAGTTCGTGTTTAAATACTGTTACTTGGTATATTCGTCATACAGACACAGCACGTTTTCAAAATTTCATTAACAAGTATCTGCACGAATTTATAAAATCAAATAGTTTTATAAAATTTCTGAATACTATAAGGTAAGTAAAATTAGAGTTATTGCTCAAAATCGCAGGTTATCCAACTGCAATTGGTAATGATGTGTTAATTCTTCTTTGTGACTTTACTGTTTTTCCTTTAGGGAATAGCTGATACTATTGAGCGTTTTTTAATTTAAAGTGAAAGAGAACAAATGTTTTAATTACAATATTAGTATGTGAAAGAAAAATATTTTCCGATTATAAAACAACACTTAAAAAAATTTAATAAAAAAAATATTTTAAGGTGAAAAAATTGAGATAAGGTGCACACATAAATTTGGTGAAAAAACATTTCAATGTGCAAAAAAAAAATATATACTTATATTGAGAAGATAAACAAATTTTTCATACAAAAAAAAAAATGTTTTAACGAAAGGAAAACCAAGCAAGAAAATTATAGACGGTATATCGACTATACGATACACTATACTATGCGTGAAAAGGTGAAAAAATTGAGATAAGGTGCACACATAAATTTGGTGAAAAAACATTTCAATGTGCAAAAAAAAAAAATATATACTTATATTGAGAAGATAAACAAATTTTTCATACAAAAAAAAAAAATGTTTTAACGAAAGGAAAACCAAGCAAGAAAATTATAGACGGTATATCGATTATACGATACACTATACTATGCGTGAAGAGAAAGGTAAGATCCTTTCAAACTAATTGCATATAAAAAAGTCATGTGAGTCCGATCTGACCGGACCCTGTGTGTAACCAATCTAGTAATTAAAGATTTTTTATGGCACTTTTTTAAAATCAAACAGAAAGCGTCAACTATGTATCACTTACGCAATCAACTGCGGGGGCTCTGCTAATATAAAAATATTTATTATCATTTATTATTTCAACTCGTTAATTTAAAATTTTTTGTTTTTCATTTTTCATTTTTCGTTTTTCATTTTTCACTTTTAATTTTTTATTTTTCATTTTTCAGTTTTCATTTTTCATTTTTCATTTTTAATTATTCATTTTTAAGTTTTATTTTTTTTTATTTTTCATTTTTCATTTTGCATTTTGCATTTTTCATTTTTCATTTTTCATTTTTCATTTTTCATTTTTCATTTTTAATTTTTAATTTTTAATTTTTAATTTTTAATTTTTAATTTTTAATTTTTAATTTTTAATTTTTAATTTTTAATTTTTAATTTTTAATTTTTAATTTTTAATTTTTAATTTTTAATTTTTAATTTTTAATTTTTAATTTTTAATTTTTAATTTTTAATTTTTAATTTTTAATTTTTAATTTTTAATTTTTAATTTTTAATTTTTAATTTTTAATTTTTAATTTTTAATTTTTAATTTTTAATTTTTAATTTTTAATTTTTAATTTTTAATTTTTAATTTTTAATTTTTAATTTTTAATTTTTAATTTTCAATTTTTAATTTTTAATTTTTAATTTTTAATTTTTAATTTTTAATTTTTAATTTTTAATTTTTAATTTTTAATTTTTAATTTTTAATTTTTAATTTTTAATTTTTAATTTTTAATTTTTAATTTTTAATTTTTAATTTTTAATTTTTAATTTTTAATTTTTAATTTTTAATTTTTAATTTTTAATTTTTAATTTTTAATTTTTAATTTTTAATTTTTAATTTTTAATTTTTAATTTTTAATTTTTAATTTTTAATTTTTAATTTTTAATTTTTAATTTTTAATTTTTAATTTTTAATTTTTAATTTTTAATTTTAAATTTTTAATTTTTAATTTTTAATTTTTAATTATTAATTTTTAGTTTTTAATTTTTAATTTTTAGTTTTTAATTTTTAATTTTGCATTTAAAAAACAACTAGCCAAATTTAGAATCTGACAAGCCACTCAGCTATGGGGAACTAGGGTTAAAAAAAAAACAAATTA
Source organism: Cordilura impudica (assembly GCA_963682025.1). Classification (NCBI taxonomy): domain Eukaryota; kingdom Metazoa; phylum Arthropoda; class Insecta; order Diptera; family Scathophagidae; genus Cordilura; species Cordilura impudica. The sequence continues at coordinate 11,061,391 of OY821519.1, forward strand.
TTTGGTATTCGAATTTAAAGTTTCAGTATCGGCAACAGTTTAAAAAAAAATTTGTTTTTCATTTTTCATTAGGGATTATATTTTGTTTTCATATTGGCGATATTTCTTATTTTTATAACGATAAAAAAATGTGTGGCAATACTACTTAACATAGCTCATGGCAGTTGTGTTTTTTCTGTATGACTGCATTATTTTTTTGTGGCTTTTTTTGAACTGTGAATGTTGTTGTACAACTATTATGATAAACCACTCAAATATTACAACATACACACGGGGTTTTTTTTGTTTTTTTAGAGGTGTCTTCATATTTTATTTCGTATCTAAGCACAATGACGTCCGATTTACCCCATTTTAAATACCAACCTAGTCGGAATAATGGCAAATGATATTATCGCAACTTTACCCAGGTAAATGGTTTATTTTGTGAATGAGCGTGATTTCAACAGACAGATGGACATCGTTACATCGACTCGAGCCTGTATAGGATCTAGAATATATGTACTTTATGGGGTCGGAAATTAGTTTTTCGATGCGTTACAAACAAAAACTTTTAAATTATAAATAGGGTTGCTAAATTGGAAAATAAGTTATTAATTTAAAAAAATTTTATGAAAAAAAAAATTGAGGCGAAAAAAAATTAAATGAATAATATTTTAAGTTTTGAGCTCGGAAAAACTTTTGGATATAAATTTTAGGAAAAAAAAATAAAATATAAGGAGAAAAAAATTTTTCGAGAAAAAATATTTTAAGGTGCAAAAACAAAATGTTTATTGGCGAAATATAATTTTTTGAAATGAGTCAGGAAAAAAAATTTCATAAAAAAGTATTCAATGTAAAAAAAACATTTGTAATCTAAAAAAAAAAAAAAAAAGATCTACAAAATTTATCAGATTTGAAAAAAAAAAAAAAGAATTGCTTAAAATTAATATATAAATATACGTTAATCCCCGGCAAAACTATCCATTGTAGTTCGATAAACCTGTTATTACTGAAATGAGCACCATCTTACTATTTGAATTAACATTTTATTCTCTGACAACAGTTCATCTTCAATTGTCATACGTGATTCTGTCGATCGACGTTTAGTCCATAAACATTTACCAAATGTAGGTTCAGTAATAATAAATTCATATGGCCCTCAGCTGGTTATAGCCCAAACGTATCCCATTTATTTGATAACATCTCTGTGGCGGCTAATGGAGCTGCTGTTGGAAAGAAATGAAAAACAACTCTTTGAAACGTTGCTGAAACCTGACATTTTAGAGCCACTTGTTAGCTTTTTACGTTGCCTAACAACACGATGCAACCGTTATTTGGCCACGAATTTCTTTGCTAAAATGGAAATGAAATTAATCTTTAAACTTTTGTGTTTCGAAGGATTTAACACATACTTTCAGAATTCCGAAATGTTACAAATAGTTTATAATTATTTGTGCTGTTTAACAGCAGAACAAATACCGGATATTGAGGAACTCTTTGAAAAGGTCATATTCAACAAACAATTTATACGGATACCCGATGAAACTTTAAAGAAATGGTGTAAAGCTTGCTTGGAGTTGATGGTATATCCGCATTATATTGTAGTGGTATGTCTAGATGGAGAATGGAAATGATGAATGGCCAATTTTTAAGCTATTTAATTATCTATTTTAGTCACCCTCTGAACTGACACTTATGCTGCCCTTTAGCCAAGTGCCCATATTACCATCAGACTGGCCATATTTCCAATTGAAAGTGTTATTGAAAAATTTCTTAGAAAATGTACAGCATAAGATGTCGTTAGAACTATCAGGTATTTATTTACAAAAGTTTCCTCAGGGTATAATTATTTTAAAAATTAATTAATTTTTTTATTTTATCTTCTCTTACAGAACGTGAAATACTGCAAATGACTTTGAATTTTGTTACACAATTGGAAGAGTGTAATGACAAACTGAAAATTGTTTCGCCAACAGAAAAGCTAATGTATTTAATGATTGCATTTATGGGTCCCGAATCGCAATTCCTAGACAAAGAAATGCAAATACTATTACGACAACACCTTATAAAATTTTATGCTCAATCGGAAAATATTAGTTTTCAATTTGACGAAGTCTATCAAGGTGGGATACGTAATTTATTTTATAATATTCTTTTTTATTTTACATAAACTTAAATTCATAACTTTCATTTAACCCCTGCTGTTGTGCTGTTGTGTTTCCTTTAGGTAAATGTAAATTTGAAAATTTATATGTTTTATTTGTGGACCATTTTCAAGCTGCCAGCTATGGTGATGAATTGTTTAGCTCTTTAGTTATGATACCTTTGGCACAAAAGTACGACAATAAATGGCGTAGACGTGTTTGGTCTGATTATGCCTCAGCGTTGCGTTTTCTTAACTGTAATGAAAATTTGGTAAGTAGTTGTGATTCTTTTCCTTGCTTCTGCAATCTTTATTATTATTTTGCTTGCATATGTGTTTATGATAAATATGTTAATTTTATGTTTTTTGTTTACAGTTAATTGGTGGCTTAAAGGCTTATTTAGAACCGCCTGAAGACGAGGAATCTCTGATAAAAGAATATAATGCTGCTTTAAATAGCGATTTGGTACGTGTGGATACATTACCGTATATCATTGCTAAACACCATGTCGATAAATATAAGGAACGTGTTAAAAAGTAATTGAAAGGTGTAAAAAATAAACTAACAATAAAAGTACAGATGTACCATGTAAGTTACACATTTTTTTTTATCATTATTTTAATTAAAATTGTCGAATATTAAAAAGAAGAAACAATTTTTATGCTCAATAATCTGTAACATACATAATAAATATACATACATATATATACATATATATAAATCTTCATGCCCACAAAATTTAAAAAAAAACTCCAGACCCTGACAAAGGAGTATAGGGTAATTCCATGAAAAGGTCAACCTTAGGTCCAATTTTTAAATTTTAATTAAAATAAATTTTATTGATACCATTTCAAAGAAAAGGTTTAAAATGCAATGAAAATATGACAATAATTTGTTATATGCATTTTGATGGCCCCTATTTTTCTATTAAGAAAGGAAAAGTGTAATCAACCTTCATAGGATCCTCAAATTTGACTTCCACTAACGTTCTTTGGGTCAAATTTGACCCAGTTAGAAAATTCAATATGAAAACAACAATTTTCTGTTGAAAATTGTGCTCTTGGCAACGATTTTCGCTGCTTTATATAGGGCGTGGCAAGCTGCAATCCTAAATTCTCAAAAAAAAAAAAAAAATGCCGACGTTTGACAAAACATTTCTCATTCTAACCATTACGAGCCGATGCGAATAATATAAAAGCATTATAAGCTGAAATGTTTCTAAATACAACTTAAGACCATCTACTAGTCTTCCCTTTGCAAGTGTAACATGAAACAACCTTATCCAGAGTCTTAACTCCTCCTTTACATGTATTATAGTCAATTGATAAGAAACAAAAAAGTTGTCTGCAGTCACATTATGACGTTTTAGGCCAACTGTCAAAACGATAACTACTCGCATACCTTGATTTCTTTCGGACATAGCTCAAACTTATTTGCCTGCATACGGTTGTATATTCCAGACGTAACTGGTACTCGAATCGCAGAGTATCCAAAATTTTTTACCATACTTAGCTGGTTTTGATGGTATATACTGCCGGAATGGGACACCTTCCTCAGAATGCGACTAATTGCTCATCTACTGTTGCATCTAGCGATGGATTGTAAAGTTTGGGCAATATTTCAACCCACATATTCCATAACTCACGCATCGGTGGAAACTTATCTAAAATTCAACGTTCACTACGACCAACTTTATCGTCAAATCTTATCACTCTTGAAAGACTTTTGAATCTTTTCAGTGGCATGATTGCTCTAAAAATTGAACTTCCTTTCTCAGAGTGCCATAAACTTTCCGTACTTTGATTATTTGATCTATACACGCCAGCTAACAAAAGTGTACCAATAAATGCGAACATTTCGGTGTTGTCAACTTCGGTCCAATTAATACTAAATACACGTTTACCTTCATTATTGGTATATTTTAAAATAATGTTCATCACAGGCGGCGGGAAAAACAATTGAAAACTGGAAATTCAATTTGATTCTGGAAGATTCTGGAGTAGCGGGTCAAGCCTGATGTCATGCTAATAACGTTCTCGCTCCGGAATGTTCCTTGACTATTTGTAAGAGGTTGTTTGAAATATCTTATTCCACCAATTTTTGACGTCATTGCTGCAGTTGCCAGTACATCAATTTCAGCTCCACTAGAACTGTTAGATGTCTCAGCGCATTCCAAGTTATCTTCATATTCTGAACAAATCTCCTCTTCTTCCGATAATGCATTTAGCAAATTTTATGTATCACTAGTATTCATTTTCCGACAAGCAATACTGACTCGACACTTTATAACGTTGATACGTTTGATCAGTTCCGTGTTTATTCTATGACTGAAAAAAATTTTGCAATAAGAAAATAAGCTTTGCTTTTTACATGGGGATTCCCATTTTTCATTCCAATAATGTTCAGCAAGAATAGGGAGACAAAAGGAGACAGATATATAGATATTTATTTTTAGTGCTGCCAAAGCTCTGAAAACGTATAAAAGACTTACCCACGGTTTATATTAGATAATGCTGTATTGACAGTAAAAACTCGTTCACACTTTTTCACTAACTCGTTCACACTTTTTAACATGTACACTTTTTGAATAATCTCGGTTGATGTCTTGAATATTAAATAGAAATGTAAAACACGGAAATCTTGATGATATTGACTTGCTATCCTTTTATTATTTTTTTTTAATTTTAGAACACATAATTTTAGAAACGTGTATTGTCATGAATGATTATTGTCTGGACGCCTGCAAAAAGGAGACAATTATCAGCACTTTTTACAGCTAATACACATTATATCTAAAACACATTTGACATTCCTTTTGACAAAAAAATTATTTTAACAAAACTATGCGTAACAAAAACTCAACGATTTTGTTCTGGGTCAAATTTGACCCGAAGATCTTAAGTGCTATAAACTGTATAAATTTTTTTTTTCCAATATTTAAAAAAAAAAAAACCAAACGCAGTTATTAACATTTAAAATTAAATAAAAGTCATAAAATATCTAAAATCTAAACCCTCTACTTAAAGAAAAATTCAAGTTTTCTTCCAAAATGGGTCAAATTTGACCCGAAGACCCTATGAAGGTTAAGTAATTTTGAAACTAAAAGCAGTGTCATATCTGTCACATTACAAAATACTTTTTTTTAATATAATGTATTTTAGAATTCATGCTTTTTATATGCTTTATTAATAAACTAGATTTTATATTAACTATAAAGAACTGTTTCTTATTTGTCATACAAATAATTCCAGAGCTTTTCTGTGTTTTACAAACATCCTCTAAATTGATGTTTGTTTGCTGTCATGTCTATCACGACTGCTTTTTGCCCTCCAATTATTAATAACATTAATACTTTCTTACTTTTTCTAATGATAAATATGTTGTTCAGGTCCGTCTGCATAATTCTGTACATTTTTATGAACAATGGGAAAAGTTTACTGTATATTATTGGAGATTGGAAAGATCTCTGAATGTCATATCTGTCACTACTTAGAATTTCTCCATTACAGCATAAGCTAAAAATTAAAATAATCATTTTTTCTATTGAATGAAAGTCCGTTTGTCCCCTTAAAAAAATAATAATAATAATAAATACTCTCTGCGACCAGAGCCTACTTTCCTAAAGTTCGTATGCGCACTGAATCCGATTGCTTCAACGATTTTCGACAAATCCTAACATAAAAATGGAAAAATCTGATTAGGACGCACTAATTACATTTTGCAAAGTGTGAGGGCGGTCGCAGATCAACCCGACCTGACAAAGAAAACGCAACAAATTTGGGAAAATTTTTTTTTTATTACTCAACATAATCTCCTTTTAGCTCGATACACTTTTCCCAGCGAAATTCACTAGCTTCGATACCCAGTTTATAATAAGAACTATCTAGCTCCTCAATGTAGCCATCAACCGCAGACTCAACATCTTCATTGTTGCTAAATCTTTTACCACTGAGCCATATTTTTTAAAGTTTGGAAATAGAAAATAATCCGAGGGAGCTAAATCTGGAAGCTAACATGAAATCTGGCCATCGGAATAGTTGATGTGGATGAAACAACACTATCTTTTCCCCCCCTTAATTTCCATAACCTTGCCTACAGATGGCACTGGCTTCGCCTTCTTTGGAGACGATTTTCCCATTTCAGTCCACTGTTATGACTACTCCTTTGTCTCAGGTGCGTAGTGGTGGACCCATGTCCCATCCATGGTTACGAATCAACGCAAAAATCTGGATTTATTGTGGTCAAACATCGCCAAACGCTATTGAAAGTTCTGCACAACGCTGTTTTTGTTCTATTGTGAGGAAACGTGGCACCCATCTTGCGGACAGCTTTCTCATCTCCAAAGTTGAAGTCAATATGCAATGCCTATCACTTCATAATCGATAATCCAATATCGTTTTGTTAATTTTATTAACCGATTGGCAGCTCTTACGGCTTCGTTTAAACTTTGTCACCCAATATTTTAAACTCGTAAACGAAAGAGCAGACTCCCAAGAGTAGAATCTAGCTAGGATTTAATATTGGTTGGACTGAGACCTAGCAAATTAAAGTATTAAATTACATAACGGTGACCAATTTTTCATATTTACAAATTCACTGAGATCGTTTACTCTAGATGGCTCAAAAAAAAAAAACACGCTTTGAAACTTCAAACATGTGTTTTATAAGGTTGCCACTATTCACCAAAGAAATTGGTTTTAAACTACTGCCGCCATCTATACTTCAGGTCGGGTTGTTCTACACTTTGGTCTTACGGTCTAGAGTTTTATCGCAAAAATATATAGTCAACATTTGTAAGCAACAAGTCGTGGTAACTAATTTCAACGGACGTTTTGCTCGAGAAGAAATAAGATATTTGAAAAAATTGAAATATTGTTTTGAAGGGAAAAATCACCACTTTTAAAAGCAGGAAACACAATTGCAACCCTACAAACCTAATAATAAACAATATTTCAATATCTTATGTAGCCGAACATAAAATATTGGGAGTTATACTCGAAAAAAATTATCGTTTTAAAAATCATATCTTAAAGCTCAAAAAATCTCTCGCCTCCAAAGCAAATTTTATAAGATATCTGGCTACCAGAAGTTATACACACATCGATACAATTAAATATCTGGTAAAAACACTAATATTAAGTAAGATTGATTATGGACTCTTCCTTTATGGTAACTGTTCTAAATCCAATCTAACCCATATCAAAACAATATACCACCAAACAATTAGAGCCAAAATATTAATAAGAGAATCTGGACTACCATCACTAGAACAGAAGATTACTGAAACAGTACACAGATAATTACCAAAATTACTCTCATACAACAACTCTATTATAGATGCTGACGTTTCAAAGGTTACATCGTCCAAAAAAATTCAGAGAATTCAGTCAACTATGTACAAATGTATTAACAACAACATACTAAACTTCAAAGAAAAATTGTCAAAATTCAACACCAAGCATCCTGTATGGATGTATGACTCCAATTCATGCAACATTAGTCTTTCATCATACAAAAAACAAAGTACCTCTAACGACATGTACATACAACACTTTTATCAACTAACATCACCTTTTAGAAACTCAGAATGGCATCATCTATTTACAGATGCGTCAAAAGATAATCATAACGTGGCATATGCAGTGGTTGACCAAAACGGTAACCCTTTAATCACAAAAACACTAGCCGATTTCACATCAATTTTTACTGCAGAAGCAGCTGGTATTTTACAAGCGATATTTATCGCAAGTAAATCCAAGAAAAAAACGGTAATTTTTTCTGACAGCTTGTCAGTCATAACAGCGATAAATAACCTGGCCAACAAGAACTGGCGAACAGTAAATAAAATCCGTGACTTATTAATAGACTATAAAAGAAAAAGAAAAATAATTTGGATTCATGGGCATGCTGGAATATACGGTAACAATTACGCAGATGCAGCTGCAAAACATGCATGTTCAGCTCCGATGATAAAAGACTCTCTAACTGAAACACTTGATATTCGAAATTCAATTATTAATAAACTTGAAATACAGAAAATTATTGACATGAAAAGCTATTATCATCCTCATTATACCGAAATTAACCCAAATGTAAAAATACCTTCTTTTCCAACAAATATTAACAAAAACAAAATAAGGACATTTTTCCGTTTACGTATGGGTCACACAATCACCACACACCAACATTTAATTAACAACAACTTTACCAACAACTGCACATATTGTGGATCAATAGTTACAGTAAAACACCTATTATCAACTTGTCCTGACTTAAGAAATCTCCAAGCAATATATCTATCCAACAATGGTCTCAATTTACTTAAGGAACCTTCCATCGATAATATTAATTATATTTTTAATTACATATCTAAATTAAATATAAAAATATGATTTAAATACTTAGTTTAGCTGATGGCCCTGGTAGCTAATGCTAGTATCTTTATACTATATATTAGTCTTATATTTATATAAGTTTAATATCATTAAAAAAATAATTAAATAAAAAAGCCTATTTGCAGGTAGTAAAATTCCAGAAATATAGAAAAAGGCGTGTAGTTTGTATAATTTCTTGTCAGCATTCTCCGATTCAGCTATTCCGATTCCGATTATCTAATTTTGTGGGCCTTTAGTTTGTCGCAAAAATGTTTGTTTCTTCAATTTAAATAATTGAAATAAATTAAAATTTCACCGTTGTTTGAAAAAAATATTTGATATTGTTTTTATGTCGATCTGTCCGTCCTTCCTTTTATGTTCTTTCAAATGATTTTAGTCAATAACTTCAAACCCGTGATTATATTTTTTTATTTTGATTATTTTAATTAGTCTATTTAATATTATTAAATTTGTGTCGTGATGTCCAGTTTTTTAATTTTAAATTAATTATTGAAAATGTAAATTAAATTAATCAAATTAATAAAAAATTTTAAACTCCCGATGAGGTTGACAAAAGTCAACGAAACGTACAGTTCAAGATGAAATAATTTTGTTTTCATCTTAAATGTTGACCATAATATAGCCCAGAATAAATAAAAATATAAAATAAATAAATAAATAAGCTTTGATCGGCTAAACGACGATTTTCGGAAACTCTGGTGCGTGTTTAGACCAATTTATAGAATGATAATATGATTATTTCATATGAGTTTGTCAATATTTCTGCCCCTTTCCTTTTTAACCATACACCACTAGTCGTGAAACATATTTTATTTTTAAGTGATTCCTCTTTTCTATCTCGTGTCGTTTTCATTTATCTCCAAAAAGAGAGACAAACATTTCTGTCACATAACGATAATTGATTATTACTGAACATAAAAAAGACCTTTGACATTATTACATTTAATTTGTTTACCCTTCATTATTGGCGAGGAGGTTGTTACTTCGTTTGTAACACATCGAATTAGGCTGCTCACTTGAAAGTATTTTCAAGTGCCAGTTAGGGATATAAATTTTTTTTGGCGGCATTTTCCGGCTCCAATATCGTTTAGGTCATGAAGAAACAAACAAAGTACAACAAAAAAAGTCCACACACCAATTGCATTGATGTTTTGTATATGTATATAATTTTTTTTTAATTAAAAAAATTTATATTTTACCCACTATTTTGACTATTAATGAACACGGAATTCGAGTGCAAAATTCCAGGCAACTTTATTTTTCAACTTAGCCAATTCACAAACCAGCACTTTTTTGGTTTATTATTATTGTGAATGAAGATAACAAACTCATTAACAAATTTAATAAACACACACATAGCATATGTATAATTTTATGTATATGTTAGTAGCAACTTTAAATGCAATTTACTCAAAACCAAGAAAAAAAATTAAAAATCTGTAAATCTGGTGGACAGCTAAAAAGAAATACATTTAAAATAACATACATTTGGTCGAAATCGGGATAAAACGGTAGAACAAAACATCGGTAACAAGAAATCGCCTAGCCTATTAATATTATAGATACCTGAAAAGGTTGGAGCTTGCATATTTAGAAAAAATTCTAAAAATCATAACCCTAATGCCAGATATAACTTCCAATCCGGGCCAGTTAGTTGAAAGTTTTTTCGAATTGATATCTTTGTAAAGTCTTATTTACGTGTTTTAGAAATTGCCGTTAATTGGAGGCTTTTGCCGATTTTATCCATTTAATATTCAAACATTTTGACAAAATTTATTGGACACGAAGATTACATTCTTGTACGATGTTTTTTTATATGATGGTCTATTTGTCGTTTGATTACTTTCGAATTTATTTGATTTTTATTAGAAACAATTGTTGTTGTTTCTTTTTATAAACGAATTTTGTTTAGCACTCAGATCTGCCTATTCGTCTAGTTATTTCTGGATTACAGTACCTTTGTTCAAATAAACTTGCAGTTGCGAGCTTATAAAATTCACCTTGTTCAATATAATGGTAACTAATTCTTCTCTTCTTTTGCCAGTTCATTCTTTTATTTGAGAGCATATAATTTTACACCATTCCTTTTTAGTTTGTATTATAAAAAATTATAAAATGAATATTATTTGTATGTCTTTTATTGGAATTCACACTGCGTGCCGTAAATTAATTGAAGAAATTAATTAAAGAAATCACACATTAATAGAGTCAACAAAAGGAAAATTCATGTCTTTGTGACACGGTATCAGACACTGGTCAAGTGAACAGAGTGTTAAGGTCTTGTGTAGCGACGAATGTAAATCCATAATATTAATAGGCAATTCGATTTCTTGTGACCGATATAAAAATTTTAGTTAATAACTGATTTTGACCAAACATTACCCATTTGAAAGGTATTTCTTTTTAGCTGACCACCATATTTACAGATTGGCACCTTCTGAAACATTTTTTTGGAGTAAAATGCTTTTAAAGTTGCTACTAACACATACACAAAACACATATTTCAGAGAAAAAACAATGCAATGTTATGTGTGTGTTAATTTGTGTTGAATTGTGAATTGGCTAAAATCGAGTATACCTTTCTTATAAAATTATTTATTAACAAACCCAGTTATATATCTTCTGTGTGTTCAACAAATTTTTATAATTGAATGAAAAACTAAAATTTTCCTTGAATTTGCACTCGAATTTCAAGGGCTGAGCTCTTCTGGTTTAATTTATTTGGCTCTGATGAAATAAATTTTATACGTAGAGCACTTTAAAAAAAGATATTCTCTTGGTTACAAACAGTCAAATATGGCGGATTATCAATTATGGTGCGGGTTAAGAAGCGATATGTATAAAATTAAATTATTAATTACCTGCATTTATGGCTGCTTTTTCCCCTGACGTAGTCTTCCCATTGATTAAAGTAGAAGGGATTATAAACGCAAATAATTGTGACTTGGCCAATACTTGAATTGGCCGTCCCAATACCCTGATCTCTGACCCATAGAAAATCCGTCTAATCTAAATGAATTGGGATCAATTTTGAAATCAGAATGGAACGAAATATCCCTTCACACCATCATACCATTGGTTCACTTTATGCCTTCCACATTACAAGCGGTAATAACGAATTATTATTATAAGAAATGTAAATTTTATTTTAATAAACATGTTTAAATACAAATAGTTGAATTTTTAGTACTTACGACGGCGGTCCAAGAGCAACCCGACCTAACGTAAAATTGGCGGCAGAAATAAAAAAAAAAATATTTTTCTGAAAAGTAGCAACTTTATAAAACATAATATATTTTAGGTTTTCCGTCGCCAGGAAGCCACGTTGCTTAGTATTTTTTTTAACCATCACAAGTAAAAGATCTCAGTGAATTTGTAAACATGGAGAAATTGGTCAGGGGAGTCTGTTTCTTCATTTATGACTTTAAAATATTGGATGACAGAGTTTAAACATGTTGCCAAGACGATCGCCCTTGTGGTCGACCAATTGAGCCTTCACATCTAAGACAAACGAGCAGTCAAAACAGTGCACTGAAATGGGAAAATCGTGTCCAAAGAAGGCGAAGACAATTCTATCTGCAGGCAGGGCTATGACGTCGTTTTTTTTTTGGGATGCGCCTGGGATAATTTTTATTGATTATCTTCAAAAAGGAAAATCAATCAGCAGCGTTTAAGTGATGAAATAAGATTAAAAAGGCCGCATTTGGCAAAAAACAAAGGGTTGTTTCATCAAAACCATGCACCCACCAGTTCATACATTCATTAAAATCCATTAAATTCGTTCCTTATTCGGCAGATTTAGTTCCCTCGGATTATTTTTTATTCCCAAACTTGAAAAAATAGCTCGTAGTAAAAGATTTGCCAACAATGAAGAGGTGGACTCTGGGATTGATAGATATTTTAACGAGTTTGACAGTTCTTAATATAGACAGGGTAGATGACCAGGTAGATGAATGTTTTACAAAAACTATAGTTTTTCCCATACTCAAGAAAGGGGATCCCAGTCAGCCGGCTAACTAAAAAGGTATTTCCTTTATGAATTGCGCTGTTAAGATAAAGACGGTCATCTTAAATGAAAGATTGTTTAACTGGGTATAGTATAACCAGGTACTTACTGAATATCAAGCCGGTTTTCGTAGGAATTATTCCACGGTAGATAACATTTACAATTTATCTGCCATTGTGACTTCGAAGCTAGCTGAAAAAAAGAAGGTTTATGCATTTTCTGTGGACTTTAAAGCTGCATTTGATAGTGTCTCAAGAAAAGCTTTGGTTTACAAACTCTTTAAGATAGGAGTGTCGTACAAATTTGTCCGGTTTATAGAAAAAATATACAACAATACACAATCTGCTGTGTGGACTGGTGAAGTATTTTCCGCGTATTTTGAAACGAGAACTGGTGTTAAACAAGGGCGTCTATTGTCGCCATTACTTTTCGCTCTATATATTAATGATCTTCACGAAGTTTTGGAAGGTGGACTTATGGTTGAAAATATAAACATTCGACTTTTACTTAATGCCGACGATATAGTCATATCTTGAAAATTACTGCAATATGTGGAATCTGGAAGTGAATTTAAACAAATCTGAAATTCTCGTGTTTAGAAAGGGAGGACGACTAAGTCAGCAAGAAAAATGGTTTTATAAAAGAGAACAGGTTAAAATTTCATCCGAATATAATTACTTAGGAGTTGTTTCTACCCCGAAGCTCAACTTTCATAAGCATGTAGAAAAAAGGAATATGCAAGCAAAAAGTGCAATAAATACAACATGGCAAAGTTTTATTGGAAAACAAGAAATCAATTTGAGAATGAAGTGGAAGGTATATCTTGCAGTGTGCAGAGCAATTCAAGCATATGCAGCTCAGGTATGGGGATTCGGATATTTTGAAGAAGTTAATAAGCTACAACGATATTTCATGAAGAAAATTTATAATGTACCCAGCTTTACTCCAAATTATATCCTTATGTTAGAAACTGCTGCTGAAGATAGCCTTTGGGGCTACATCTGAAATATATAGACAAAACAATGTACCTTTACAGGTTACCGCATAAGCTATCCTTAATATTATTACGTCGTAACGTTTTCTGGGTAAACGAATTGAAATCAAAAGCTGTTTCATTAAACATTCAATGGCCAGAAACGAACTTAACGGAGGTACAATGGAACAGCTTTAGTATGGCATTACTAAGTAACTTGAAAAGAAATACTTTGAATGAAAGATTACAAAGAAAAAACGAAACCACCACAAGATTATGCAAATTTCTGATTTTCGAGAGAGGAAACCATTATTTTAAAGACAATTTCAGTACCAATAAAATCATTTGGTTATTTAAAGCACGCACTGAACTACAACAGATTTGGTGCAGCGAATACAGACAGACTTTGTAAATCATGCAATTTGCATTAGCTGGAAAACTTTCAACTTGTCCAGTACTCAAAGAATTCCGACTTGCTATTTTCCACAAATCAAATTTAATAGAGGAGATGATTAATATACTGAATGGTCAAGATGAGGAAGACTGGGGCAACTTAGTAAAATATCTAAAAACTGCCCTAAATTATCGAAATTTTTTGATTAATGAATTTAGCTAAATAACCAACATTGTTAAAACATATTTTTGTTTATTTTATTTTTATTTATATTTTTTTTGTATGCATAAATTTTGATAAAGATAATTGTGATCGTTCGACAGATGTTTCTCTAAAAAACATGTCGTTAAATATATTTAACTTTCTGCAATACAGTAAACAACAACAAGTTTCGCATAGAGAACATTGAAGTCTCGTCATTTTGCTACCAAGGCAACATCTTAACAAACACAGGTGGCTCCAGCAAAGATGTAGCGTACCAAATCTCAAAGGCCAACCAAGCAATTCGGTACCCTTCGGTCAGTATGGAAATCTTCTGTCATATCCAAGAACACAAAGATCGCTATCTTTAACTCCTATGTCAAGTCTGTGCTCCTCGTGGAATACGACAGAACATGACGTAAACTCCCTACAAGTGTTTGCTAATCGATGTTTCCGAAGAATATTAAAAATTTTCTGGCCTAACACCATATGTAATACACAATATGTAAACAACTCAGCGGCCAATCCATATTGATATCTTGAATCGAAAATGGCGTTGGATTGGTCACACGCTACGCAGGTCTTCAGATATATATATATATATATATACATATATATATATATTATGTCCTGTGGTTCCTATTGGGAACAAAGGGGCACAACGAATTTATTCCATTCGGTCCGGTTGGATGATATTCTCTTCACTTCTCCCCAGCTTTGATCAGTAGATATGACTTCTATATTCAGTTGACGGCGCCATGTGTGAGACGGTCTGCCTACTCTTCTCGTCCTACCATGTGGGTTCCACTCAATGGCGATTTTAGCAACGTCGCCTGGAGGCCTGCGCAGCGTGTGACCAGTCCAACGCCATTTGCGATTCATTATTTCAATATGGATTGCCCGCTGGTTTGTTTGTCTCCAAAGTTCTGCATTGGATATGGTGTTAGGCCAAAAAACTTTTAGTATTCTTCGGAGACATCGATTAACAAACACTTGCAGGGAGTTTATATCGTGTTCTGTTGTGTTCCACGTCTCGCACGCATAAAGGAGCACAGATTTGGCATAAGAGTTAAAGATGATTAGCTTAGTGTGCCTGGATATTGCGGAAGATTTCCATATCGACCGTAGGGTACCGAATGCTTGATTAGCTTTAGATATTCGGTACGCAACATCATTGCTGGTACCACCTGTATTTGTTAAAATCCTACCTAGGTAGCAGAATGACGTGATCTCTTCCAATTCAGTATTTCCTATGCGGAATTTGTTTTATTCACGGTGTTGCAGCGCATTATTTTACTCTTGACAATGTTTATTTTCAGGCCAGCTTTTGCTGCCTCTGTTTCCAGGCACTTTAGCTTCGACTTCATGCTTTCATAGCTGTGGGAAAGTAGGTAGATATCGTCTGCGTACTCTAAACTCTCAAGTTGTTGGTTGAGACCCCAGTTGATACCTCTATTTACTCTGGTAGCATTGCGAACTATAACATTTAGAACGATGTTAAAGAGCAAGGGTGATAACACACAACCCTGGCGGACGCCAGTCACGACGTCAAAATTGCTGCTCAAAGCGTTATTGTGGACAACACGACATTTTACATTACAGTATAAAGACTGGGTAAAGCTAATGATTTTGGAGGGAACCCCTTTGCAAGCAAGAGCGCCTCATATAGCGTTTTGATTTAGTGTATCGAAAGCATTTTAAAGACGATAAATACTAGGTAAAGCGGCGAGCGAAGTTCTGTGGATTGTTCTAAAATTATCCGTAGACTATTGATGTGGTCTACACAAGACCGCTGGGAAAATTGTATCGAGCTAAAAAGAAAAGAAAAAAATATTTTTTTCCCCAAATTTGTAGTATTTTCTTTGTCAGGTTGGGATGTTCTGGCACCGCACTCGTATTTCCTTAAATTACAATATTCATTAAACTGAAACTAGTTTACTAAAACTGTAGAGAACAACAAACCAGAAAAATTAGGTGCATTGGATACCTTTATTATCAGAGATCATGGAACCTAGCGTTGTATTTTTTTTTTTTTTTGGCTCGCAACTGTATATTTTCGTCGCTCCATGTTTTTTTGTTTTCCACAATATAAACATTAAAAAACTTCTAAATTTTAACTTTTCACCAACTCTTATAACTGTAAATAAAATAATTTACAGCGTACGTTTATCAACATTGGGCTCAAATTCGAATGTTCTCAAAGAAAAAGCACTTTAATTTTTTTTTATAAAGTTGACTTTTTATAGAGTTACTTAAACAGAAAAAGAATGAAGATGTTACGCGAAGGTAAAAAAAAACAAAACAAGAAACATGGGTTTTACATCTTTAATATAAATAGGCATGGCAATTTCTTGTGACCGATATAAAACTTGTAGTTAATAACCGATTTTGACCAAACATACCTCATTTAAAAGGTATTTCTTCTTAGCTGTCCACCAGATTTACAAATTTCCACCGTCAGGAACATTTTTTTTTTTTGAGTAATGATCATTTAAAGTTGCTACAAACACATAAATAAAACACATGCTGTGTGTGTGTTTATTATAACTAGCAGATTCCAGCGCTCGAAATTCGAGTGCAATTTCTAGGCACCTTTATTTTTCAACTGAGCCAATTCACAAACCAACACTTTTATGGTTTATTATTATTGTGAATGAAGATAAGAAACTCATTAACAAACACGTTAACAAATTTAATAAACACACACATAGCATTGTATAATTTTATGTATGTGTTAGTAGCAACTTTGAATGCAATTTACTCAAAATAAAGGAAAAAATTTAAAAATCTGTAAATCTGCAAAACGGCTAAAAAGAAATACCTTTCAAATAATATACGTTTGGTCAAAATCGGGATAAAACGGAAGAACAAAACATTGGTCACAAAAAATCGCCTAGCCTATTAATATTATAGATTATCAAAAGCCCTATGTTTAATTGTGAATTGGCTAAAATTGTTTAGCATACCTTTAGGCTCCTTTGAAATTATTCGTTAACAAACCCATTTTTATATCTTCTGTGTGTTCAACAAATGTGTTCATGTGAAATTTAATGAATTCTATGAATTGGTTTAAATTGATTAGCATACCTTAAGGATCTTATAAAATTATTTATTAAATGAAAAAATAAAATTTCCTAGAATTTGCACTCGAATTACGAGGGCTGGGCTCTGCTAGTTTAAATTAATATCTGTATTTATTTTACTACAAATGTGAACAAGTTCGTACTGGTTAAACTTAATACTAAATTATTAACCACACTGAATTTTTAAAATATTTAAGAGGTGCTTCCATATTTTAGGTCATATCTTGGCATACTGATGCTCGATTTCCTCCATTTTAAATGCCAACCTGTTTTTGTGGATGAGCGTGATTTCAACAGACAGACGGACGGACGGACGGACATCGCTATATCGCTAGCGACTCGAGTTGTTATTAGAATCAGGTATATATAGACTTTATGGGGTCGCAAATTTATTTATCGATGCGTTACAAACGGAATGACAAACTGATATACTGATATATACCTTCTGCACAGGTTAGGTGGAGGTTATAAGAAAAACATTATTTCTGTATGTAAGTTCCGAATTCTGATCGACCAATAATAAAATTTAAGCATTCATTTGAAAAAAAAAATATGTATATTTTAAAAGCATTCCCTATAATTGTATACACAATGAAAAACTGAGGGAAATCGTCGCATTCAATATCGACTAAAATCTTTCGAGATTCCATATTTTGGTTTATTATTTAAAGAAGACAGACAATCGTCAAACCTCGTTTCACTTTTACTATTACTCGTAACTATGGACCATAATTACTCATAGTATTTTATTTTGGAAAATCGAAAAATAATTTCGATCGAAAAATTTCGTAACGAATGCGACGATTGGACCCCTATTTTTGGTTTTTGGCCAATATCAACAGAATCACTAGGCACTGATAACATTTGATTAACTTAAAAACATTTAAAAAACTTTTTTTTAACTGAAAAAAATATATAAAGGAGGAAAAATCTTGTAAAATCTTTCTAAAACGCCTTCTTCTCATTTGTGTAACGGACAATTTTGTTAGAGGGCATAAAGAGTTCGTACTGGTTAAAAAAAAAAAATTGTTTTTAATTAAATCTTACATGATTTCAATATGGCATGTTAATTCATTTATATCTTTTAATTAAAAATTTTCTATATTTTTACAAATACAACGTTTTTTCATAGAAACTTTATATTTGTCATGTTTGTCTTGCACTTTTTTTGTAAACAATAAAAAAAAAAACTAAATAAAAAACGCTGACAACTAATTGTTGAGTGAGGGTGATATTTATTATCTATTGTTGAGATGAAGATGTTGCTATTTTCAAAGATAGATTTATAGTTGTAGCAGTTGTCGATTCAATAAAAAATAATTTAATTAGTGGACTAAAAATTGTTGTAGCGGGAAAGCAGAAACAATTCTCAAGTCAAGTGGTGTTAATTAATATTGAATTTGAAAAGAAAAAACAACAACCACAACATATTTTACAATGCAAGTAAATAGTAATAATAAATGACTCAGGGTTGAGCTCAATAAATACTTATTTCTATTAGTTTCGAATTTAGTAAATTAATTATGTTTTCTTTTGGCTAGTGGCAGGTTTTGAGATGGTAGCATGAGTTTAGCAAAACATTTTAATTAATTATTAACAGAATATAATGAGGCCCACTCCACTCCACTCCCACTCCAAATGTTCGTTATATATCCACAGAGTTATTAATAGTTTAATAGTTAATTATAATATCTCAAAAACACACATGCTAATCACAACAATGATCATCCATTCGAAAGTAATCGCTGAATTGTCCTTACATGCTATGGAACAAACAAAAACAAACTTGGTAGGAGTTGAGTTTACTTAAAAAACTCCTAGTATAAAAGAACAATGAAAACCAAGGGTGAAGACTTAAAAAATGGTTGAAAAAACTTTAAAATAAGCGCTCACAATAAACAAATACGTTTAAAATTTAAAAACAAACAGCAAAATTTAAATAAAAGCACTTAGATTTTTTTTACTTTTATTCATTAAGTGCGATTAGTGTTTCTTAAAACTATAAAATTATAAAGTCACAATTCTCGAGAAATTTAGATATTTCTCGAAAAATATGCAAAAAAATTATAATTAAGTGAATTTTTTTAATAAAATTTTATTATTTTGGGAAATTCTTAAACCTTTAATAATTTGCCGTTCTGTTCATTTTCTTAAGCGCTGTGTAGACACAACGATTTTGCTTTGATTTTCATATAAAACAGAATCCATCCAATATTGAATCAATATCCACAAATTAAAGCAAATTGCGTTTACACACACCAATTTACTTTCGATATTGATGCAAATCGTAGTGTCCATCACTGTCATACAATTTTCTTTAAAAACACCGTTATTATACCGTCCACTCCAGTGTGCAGAGGGTATATATAAGTTTGTCATTCCGTTTGTAATAATTAGAAAAAAAATTTTGGACCCCATAAAATATATATATTGTGATCCTTATAACAACCGGAGTTGATATAGCGATGTCCGTCTGTCCGTCTGTGGAAATCACGATGGCGGCATCAGTCGGGCAGCTAGGGTGCTCGCTGACATAAAAAATGATTCATTAACATCCTGGCTATTTAAAATCGTCCAAATCGGTCGATTAGGGCCCGAAATTTGAATGAAGAACTAAAAAAAGTCTTGAAAAAATATAATTTTCTATGTTGTTCTTGTCACGATCACGCCCTCAATAGGATAGCTAAGGTGATCATTTTTAGTGAGAATGATTCTCCAAATTCATGGGAAGATTTCTATTTCAAAAATCATTAAAATCGGTGGAACATGTCCAGGGAAATCTCTGAAAAAGTAAAAAAAAAATGAAAGATATGATGTTTCTATATTGTTCTTGTTGTTATTCTGAATGTTGTATTGTTGTCATAGCTGGACTTGTTGTTTTTGGGGTCGTTGTGGTAATAATATAATAAAAACTAACCCTTTGTACATTTTTTTTTTTATCAACTCTGGTAGAAAAATTTAAAAGTTTCCATTGTTTTGGCATCACTAAAAAAATTTACTAGATCATTTCTGTCATTGCCACGAGCCTGCCTGCAATTTCAGATCGATTGGGTCACGGGAAAGTGGTTAAAATCGATCAAAAATTTGTTCGACAAGCAGACACTACGAGTTAATATAAAGGGAGTAAAAATTCACCAGCATCTAAAGCAAATAATGCTAAAATACCTAGTTATTAATAAAAAAAACAATGTAAATTTAGCAAAAAAAAATTTATGTATTAATTTATTTAAAGAGAAAAACACAAAAATAACGTTTGATGTTGTATTTTTTGTGTGTAATATTTACATATACATACATAACCATATTAAATAATACAAATAATATACATACATATATTATATATATGTATGTCCATAGTAACTTCATGTTAGAAATAAATCGGTATATTATTTTATTTACATAAAATTCTGCAATATTTTGTTGTGGGGAAAATACATTTCTTTTGCATTAACAGAGTGTCACTTCATTTTGCTCAGCGTGACTATGCCACAGTAGAAGGCGCCACAATTTTTGTTCTAATTAGCTTTGCAATAGTTATTTCTATTTTAACATGAATGTCAATATTTTCAACTGGATATCATACAGAACAATGTTAAGAGTATACGTGGGCTGGTCTTTATTTCTTACGTTTTTTCATTATTCTTTAACAAATATGAACATAAGTTTGGCATATTAATTTTTTGTTGTCTACAAAATACAGTTACCGAGTTCATCAATGAGTTTTTTGCTTTCAAAACAGTTCTACATAGTTATATGGAACTATTATTCTGCTTTACCTACAAAATATCTGATTGCGATTACATCCAATTTTTAAAAATTGTCCATAATTACTAAGGCATTATTATTCACATAAATACAAAATAGCACTTTTTAAAATTTCCAATTACAAATTAGAAAATATTAATTGAATTTCAGAAAATCATATCAAAACGTCGGAAATAATAAATTTAAATTTAGAAGACATCAATTGCATCTTTAATATATAAATTTTATTCGTTAAACACAAATTGAAATTCCAAAAAAAAAAAAACACCAAATACCTGTGTTTACATTTAAAAAATTTTTACATTTAAAAAAAATCTTGACATTCAGGAGAAATAAATAGGTTTTCAGTACCGCGATTCAGTAACCTCTTTTAACGATAGTCGAATCGTTAAAAAAAGAAAATTGCAAAATTATCAGTAAAATTTTTAAACGATATTCGCTATTGTTGAAGTCAGCTGTTGTTGTTATCTAAACGACAACCATTTTTGTGTTGTTTATTCAATCGATAAAAACTTAAATTTTTAGGTTGATACATAAATAAAAATCATAAAATAGTGAAAATATTTGACTTCTATTAAAAAACTTTTTTTTTGTATAAATTAAAAAATTAAATAGCATATTCAATTCATTATTTCATTTTCAAATAAATATACAGAAATATTAGTAAACAAAAGAAATATATTAAACATAAACATAAAATAATCCTGTCAAACACGAAGTAATTTGTTTTTTTCTATTCTTCTTTGTGTTTTTCGCTTATTTTGACAGAGATGCCACTCGTTTACAATTTAAATAAATAGAAAAATAGATTTGTCGACTGTCGTTAGGATGTATGTATGTACCTAGTGAATCACTTAATCCTTAGTGCAAACAACAATAGCTGTCGATATATTTTGCGATTGTCGGATCGTTGAAATTTACAGAATCGCACTACAGAAAACATTAATTTAAATTCAATGAGTTTTACAAAACCTCGAATGATATTTAAGAATTGCTAACGTAAAAATTGTTACATAAATAAACGCAATTTGATGAGAATGTTATTTATATATTATTTTTCACAATTTTTTTTGGATGAAAATTTGAAGTTTTTCAGAAAATAATATAAATAACAAATTATTTTATTTAAAATGTTTGGGACTTTTGGTTTTTTGCATTTGGCATCCCTAATTTGATAATTTATTATTATAAATTTATTCTCTATGTTTTCAAAATATGGCAATATTTTAATAAAAAAGTTGAGAGAGCTTTTTTTTTTGGTTATTATTTTGTTACTCCATCCGACCTATATGCCCACAATGAAGAAATATTTGGCCAATTAAAAGAAACTATACAGCCATCTCCAATTAGCAAGATTTAATGCGTATAGCCACCCTACACAACCATTACCTTTGCAATGGAGGTTAGGGCGAGCTATTTAATTAGCAAAAACTAAATTAAACGAGAAGTTATGTCATATAACCGGAAACGCATGCATGGCGATCAGCAACCATGATGACCAAAAAGCAACCACCGAAATAAATCCGAAATAATAGAAAAGACGAAAACCAACGCAAAGAATTTGCTGAAATAATTTGGTATTAAGTTTAACAAATTGTTTACTTTTTCCAATATTATACACAACGATTTTGCTTCGATTTTCATATAAAACAGAATCCATCCAATATTGAATCAATATCCACAAATTCAAGCAATTTAATGCAAATCGTAGTGTCTAAACATCGCTTTATTCATCACTGTCATACAATTTTTTTAAAAACACCGATATTTTTCTATTTTGTTATTCATAATTGTCTTATAGTTAACAATTTGGGGAATTCCCCATCAGCAATTACTATAACTAATTGCGTTGTGAAAGATTTTTGTAAGTAAAAATATTAAAAAACAAGTAAGAGTGTTAAATTCGGCTGTGCCGGATCTTTGATACCTTCCACCCCGGTTTGAGTATTGATAATAAATGTAAACAAAATATTGGAAAAATATGCATGCGTTTTCTATATGCATGCCTTTCCAGTTGTATGACATAACTTCTCGTTTAATTAAATAGCTCGCCCTAACCTCCGTTGCAAAGGTATTGGTTGTGTAGGGTGGCTATATGCATTAAATCTTGCTAATTGGAGATGGCTGTATAGTTTCTTTTAATTGGCCAAATATTTCTTCATTGTGGGCATATAGGTCGGATGGAGTAACAAAATAATAACCAAAAAAAGAGCTCTCTCAACTTTTTTATTAAAACATTACCATATTTAGAAAATATAGAGAATAAATTTATAATAATAAATATTCAAATTAGGGATGCCAAACGCAAAAAACCAAATGTCCGAAACATTTTAAATAAAATAATTAGTTATCTTTATTATTTTCTGAAAAACTTCAAATATTCATCCAAAAAAAAATTGTGAAAATTTATATATAAAAAATAACATTCTCATCAAATTGCGTTTATTTATGTAACAATTTTTATGTTCGCAATTCTTAAATATCATTTGAGGTTTTCTAAAATTCATTGAATTTTAATCTATGTTTTCTGTAGACCGATTCTGTAAATTTCAACGATCCGACAATCGCAAAATATATGGACAGCTATTGTTGTTTGCACTAAGGATTAAGTGATTCACTAAGTACATACATCTTAACGACAGTCGACAAATCTATTTTTCTATTTATTTAAATTGTAAACGAGTGGCATCTCTGTCAAAAGAAGCGAGAAACACAAAAAATAATAGAAAAAACAAATTATTTCGTGTTTGACAGGATGATTTTATGTTTATGTTTAATATCTCTATTTTTTTTTTACTAATATTTCTGTTTATTTATTTGAAAATGAAATAATGCTATATAATTTTTTTATTTATATAAAAAAGTTTTTTAATAGAAGTCAGATATTTTCACTATTTTATGATTTTTTTTATGTATGACGACATTTCAACCTAAAAATTGAAGTTTTTATCGATTGAATAAACAACACAAAAATGGTTGTCGTTTAGATAACAACAACAGCTGACTTTAACAATAGCGAATATCGTTTAAAAATTTTACTGATAATTTTGTAAAATTTAAAAGAAGTTACTGAAGTTATACCCTATACCACTATGTGGTTTGGGTATAATGACTTTGTGCTGCTGTTTGTAACTACCAAAAATATTTGACTTAGACCCATCTTTTATTATACCGATCGAATCAGAATCACTATCTGATTCGATTTAACGATGTCCGTCCGTCCGTCTGTGTGTCCATGTAAAGCTTGTAATCAAACTGCAGGTCGCAAATATGAATATATTTTGACGAAATTTGGTATATAAGCTTTTATCTGCCATGCGATGAACGCTATTGAAATTGGTGAGAATCGGTCCATGTTCAGACCTAGCCCCCATACAAATGACCCCTATGAAATCAACATAAATTGCCATAAGATACAAATTATCATATAAATCTTAGTCAAATTGGGTTTGTATGTGTTTATTACATCCATTAATCAGTAGTCCAAAAATGATCTCTGTGGGACAACTCTTAGTCATAGGCCCCATATAGAGCTGCTTCCCGATCTTCACTTAAATCTATCAAAAACAAAAATATTGCACTGATTCTTCTCAAAATTTGTTTGTATATATTTTTGCAAAATACAAGAGACCTTACCAAACATGGTCAGGATCGGTCCATTTTTGGGCCTAGTCCCCATATAGATATAACATCCGGTATGAAGTTTTTCATATCTGCAGCCAAAAAAATTAAGAAAAATCCCACTCAAATTTGGTTTATGCTTATTTTCTATATCCAGTTAGTTGGGTCTGAGAGATAGGGTCTCTAAACGCTTGGTATAGGGTATCATATAGTCGGTCTAGACCGACTATAATTTTCTTACTTGTTTTTAAATGTAAACATTTTTTAAATGTAAACATATTTAGTGTTTTTTTTGGAATTTCAATTTGTGTTTAACGAATAAAATTTATATATTAAAGATGCAATTGATGTCTTCTAAATTTAAAATTATTATTTCCGACGTTTTGATATGATTTTCTGAAATTCAATTAATATTTTCTAATTTATAATTGGAAATTTTAATTCCAGTTTTTAGAATTGATATTTTCTAAAATTTTAATGGAAAATTTAAAAAGTGCACTTTTGTATTTATGTGTATAATAATGCTTTAGTAATTATAAACAATTTTTAAAAATTCGATGTAATCGCAATCAGATATTTTGTAGCAGAATATTTTTAAGCAGAATAATAGTTCTATATAAGTATGTAGAAGTACTTTGAAAGCAAAAAACTCATTGATGAACTCGGTAACTATATTTTATAAAGACAACAACAAGTTAATATGCCAAACTTATGTTCATATTTGTAAAAGAATAATGAAAAAACGTATGAAATAAAAGACCAGCCCGTGTATACTCCTAACATTGTTCTGTATGATATCTAGTTGAAAATATTGACATTCATGTTAAAATAGAAATAACTATTGCAAAGCTAATTAAAACATAAATTGTGGCGCCATCTACTGTGGCATAGTCACGCTGAGCAAAATGAAGTGACACTCTGTTAATGTAAAAGAAATGTATTTTCCCCACAACAAAATATTGCAGAATTTTATGTAAATAAAATAATATACCGATTTGTTTCTAACATGCAGTTATTATGGATATACATATATAGAATATAGGTATATTATTTGTATTAATTAATATGTGTATGTATGTATATGTAAATATTACACACAAAAAATACAACATCAAACGTTATTTTTGTGTTTTTCTCTTTAAATAAATTAATACATAAAATTTTTTTTTTGCTAAATTGACATTGTTTTTTTTTTTTATTAATAACGAGGTATTTTAGCATTATTTGCTTTAGATGCTGGTGAATTTTTACTCCCTTTATATTAACTCGTAGTGTCTGCTTTTCGAAAAAATTTTGGATCGATTTTAACCCCTTTCCCGTGACCTAATCGACCTGAAACTTTGCAGGCAGGCTCGTGGCAGTGACAGAAATGATCTAATAATTTTTTTTAGTGATGCCAAAACAATGGAAACTTTTAAATTTTTCTACAAGAGTTGAAAAAAAAAATGTACAAAGGGTTAGTTTTTATTATGTTATTACCACAACGACCACAAAAACAACAAGTCCAGCTATGACAACAATACAACATTTAGAATAACAACAAGAACAATATTGAAACATCATATTTTTCATTTTTTTTTTAATTTTTCAGAGATTTCCCTGGACCTGTTCCAACGATTTTAATGATTTTTGAAATAGAAATCTTCCCATGAATTTGGTGAATCATTCTCACTAAAAATTATCACCTTAGCTATCCTATTGAGGGCGTGATCGTGACAAGAACAACATAGAAAATTATATTTTTTCAAGACGTTTTTTAGTTCTTCATTCAAATCTCGGGCCCTAAACGACCGATTTCGACGATTTTAAATAGCAAACTTCTCAGGATGTTTATGAACCATTTTTTATCTCAACGAGCATCCTAGCTGCCCGATTGATGCCGTCATCGTGATTTTCACAGACGGACAGACGGACATCGCTATATCAACTCCGGTTGTTATAAGGATCACAAATATATTTATTTTATGGGGTTCAAAAATTTTTTTCTAATTATTACAAACGGAATGACAAACTTATATATACCCTCTGCACACTGGAGTGGAGGATATAAAAAAGGAAGTACCATATATGTAAGATAAACTTATATAATAAATTTAAGGTAAGAAGTTGTTTTATTATAAATTTTGTTTTTAAAATAATTTTAATTAAAAAAAATATAAACCAACAAATACCCATCAAAATGGCGAAAATTTACCAGGACTGTTGGGAACATTTTAAAAAAAGTGAAAGGAATAAAGATTTGGCAATATGTAAGATATGTCTTAAATCATTTTCACGCAAATATTCTGCGACTATTGGTCTGCGTAGGCATCTTGAAAGTGTACATGAGTATAAAAGAGAAGAAAACAATGATGGTCAAAGCACCTCAAAAAATGCAAAAAGATACAGGTAAGGAGATAATTCGGTAACTGAAACTTTCTTAAAACGAACAACTATGGGTGAATTAAAGTTAGCAGCTGTTGATGGAATATCTTTTCACAGAATTACTAAAAGTGAATTCATTAGAACATCTATCAGTGGCAAAGGATTTAATTTACCACGAAACCCTACAAAAGTCATGCAATTAATGCTGAACTTTTATGTAGATATAAAACAACAGCTGATTAAAAAAATAATTAAACACAAAGATACTGGTAAAAAATTCAGTATATCCATTGATGAATGGAACAGCATGAAAAACAATTTAGGGATGGATCCTGTCGTTGGTAGTTGCCCTGCTGAAAAAGCATTGGAATTAGTAAAAGAAAAATTAAAATCGCTTAATATCATATTTAATGACGATATAGTAGCTACAATGGGTGATGGTGCTGCTGTAATGCAGAAATTTGGAAGATTATCTTCTCAATTTCACCAACTTTGTTACAATCACGGGTTGCATTTGGCTGTTCTGAAATTATTTTATACCAAGAAGAGGCATCCAGATAACTTTGCTGGTAATGAGGAACTGGAATCTGATAACGTGTCTGAAATAGAAGGTTTTGAAAATGAAAATAATAACTCTAATGATGATTCTGATATAGAAGTAGTGGAAGACGTTGATGTTTATTTGCAACCCCAAATCGAAAAAGCTATTAAATCTATTCGAAAAATCACAAAAAAGTTTAAAAGCTCCCCCGTTAAAAATGCTATATTACAAAACAAATAAGAAAATTATAGTCGGTCTAGACCGACTATATGATACCCTATACTATGCGTTTAGAAACCCTATCTCTTAGGCCCAACTAACTGGACATAGAAAATAAGCAAAAACCAAATTTGAGTGGGATTTTT
Organism: Cordilura impudica; assembly: GCA_963682025.1. NCBI lineage: Eukaryota > Metazoa > Arthropoda > Insecta > Diptera > Scathophagidae > Cordilura > Cordilura impudica. The sequence goes on from OY821519.1 coordinate 11,089,222, forward strand.
ATTAATTTTTTTGGCTGCAGATATGAAAAACTTCATACCGGATGTTATATCTATATGGGGACTAGGCCCAAAAATGGACCGATCCTGACCATGTTTGGTAAGGTCTCTTGTATTTTGCAAAAATATATACAAACAAATTTTGAGAAGAATCAGTGCAATATTTTTGTTTTTGATAGATTTAAGTGAAGATCGGGAAGCAGCTCTATATGGGGCCTATGACTAAGAGTTGTCCCACAGAGATCATTTTTGGACTACTGATTAATGGATGTAATAAACACATACAAACCCAATTTGACTAAGATTTATATGATAATTTGTATCTTATGGCAATTTATGTTGATTTCATAGGGGTCATTTGTATGGGGGCTAGGTCTGAACATGGACCGATTCTCACCAATTTCAATAGCGTTCATCGCATGGCAGATAAAAGCTTATATACCAAATTTCGTCAAAATATATTCATATTTGCGACCTGCAGTTTGATTACAAGCTTTACATGGACACACAGACGGACGGACGGACATTGTTAAATCAACTCAGAAAGTGATTCGATCGGTATAATTAAAGATGGGTCTAGGTCAAATATTTTTGGTTGTTACAAACAGCAGCACAAAGTCATTATACCCAAACCACATAGTGGTATAGGGTATAAAAAGTTTAAAAGAATATGAAAGTCGGAATACTGACAAATTTCAATCATTAACAAAGGAATTTAAAATATTTGAAGCAAATGGGAAGAGAACCTCAAATTTGCAGAATCTTTTGGATGCACTTCTGACCATTAAACCAACTTCTACGCAAAATGAGCGAAATTTTTCTATTGCAACAGATTATGTGACCAAAAAAAGAACAAGGATGGATGCTCTGTGTTTCTTAAAACATTATTTTAAATCACAAAAATGATTCAATTAATTATATCTATAATATTAACAGGCTAGGCAATTTCTTGTGACCGATATTTTGTTCTACCGTTTTATCCCGATTTTGACCAAACGTATATTATTTGAAAGGTATTTCTTTTCAGCCGTTTTGCAGATTTACAGATTTTTTAAATTTTGTCCTTTATTTTGAGAAATTGCATTTAAAGTTGCTACTAACACATACATAAGATTAAATTTTTTAATGTGTTTGTAATAAAAATGAGTTTGTTTTTTTGTGTTGATTTGTGAATTGGCTATAATTGATTAGCAGCATGCCTTTAGGGTTTTTATTTAATGAAAAAAAAAATTTCCTAGAATTTGCACTCGAATTTCGAGTTCTGAAATCTGCAAGTTTTTATAAACCTTTTTATATATTTTTGTAAAACTTGAAGAATTTATTTTTACGTTACTATTTTTTATTTTGTTGTATAATAAAAATATGAATTTCAGTTTATGTTATAGAGTGCATTAGATTTTTATTTTAATAAGTTATTTTCTCAAGAAATCTCGAGAAAAAAAGTGTGTGTTTTCTTTTCTCGAGAAATTAAAAATGGTGAGAAATGTGAAACACTAAGTGCGATGTTACAATGGATTAAAAATTTTTGGGATACGTTTTCAAACAGAAAACTTTATCTGTTTGGAGACTACACATTTAATAATAATTAAAATATAGTCATATATTTAGGGATTTCACTGTTAATGTTTCAATATAATATGACACTTGAGTACTTCAAATATTTGGTAGCTTATCAAATATGCAATATATATTTTCTTTTAATTTATTAATATCAAACAATACCAATTCCTATGAAATGTTTATCAGTCAACCCATAAAATATATTCGTAGGATTTGCTGGCTGTCTGTTGCAATTACTAATGACGCCCACCATTTGGAACCTTTTTTTTTTTTGAATATTTTGCAAAATTGTCTCAAAGTGTCTAACAGAGTGTCTAACAAAGTGGTTCATGTAGAAATGTTTGATGAATAAGTATTTCGTTCAGTAATACGTTTACAAAAACAAAAAGTTTCCTTCATTTTAAGGTTGTGTAAAATAAATTCAAAAATTATGCAATGCTCTTCGAAAAAAATTATTTTAATATATTCACTTGCAAAAGTGTGTAAGTGGAATTTGGAAACAATTAAATAAATTTATTATTGTTTGATTAAATGTTAATTGACTCTTTAAAATGTGTTTATATTGTGCAAATAGAGTTGCCAATCTACGTCAAGATATTATGACAAATTCAGTAACATGACTAAATGTCTTCTTGTGTATGAAGTGTGATACTCATGTCAACCTATATAATGTACATTAAGGTGGTTCGGTCGCCATAGAAAAAAAAAAGTCGAGCCAGTCACCCCCTAGGATTAAAGATTAGTTGAAGACGATTCGGAAAAATATTTTTTTCTAAAACATAAATAATACGTTATTAGTTATTATTGATACGAAAAATTTTGGATATAATTACCTGGTATTTCAATTATTTCATGAGATGAATTTTGGTATTGCACCAATTGCTCATTCGTATAGAAATGGAGACATGGTGGCCCAGTTTATTTTTATAACATCCGTGTATGCATTGCAATCAAAGTTTATTTTATATTTTGGAACGTGGAACTCGCGAATTTTGCAGGTGGGTCTTCCCGAGAAGTTCTTATTATTTCATATAAAAAATATTGGATGACTTGGAATTTTGTTGGTAATTTTGTTTTTCCGATATAACACGCTTCGAAATGTATTTTGTTTTAATATTAAATTTTATTGATTATTTACTGTAATTAAATTTAGTGGAATATATGTATTTGAAAATGATAACCATAACGAATTTAAATAAACCAATTTCAGAATGAAAAGAAAATATTTTTTGACATTTGATAAATGAACGACAAAATCGAATGTGAGCAAAATAGAATGTCACTTTGGAATGTCAACGCATTTGTTTTTGCACTATTTTATGGTCCCTGTTCTGTAATATTATTTTTTAACCTCTGTAACTTTTTTGTTTATGAATAGTAGTGAATACTGTTAAAGCAAAAGCTCCATGAAAATAATGCGGCTTTACTTTCGTTTAAAAATAATTGCCATTAGGGTGGGTAGGAACTGAGATACTGAAAGTCGGAAAAGTTTTTGACGTCGGATTAAAAAATTATTAAAGAAAGAAATGTATCCACAATAAAACCATGCACAACGACATGCAACATGTTATGATAGGACCAAAAATGGCGCTGCAGTGAACAAAAAACTAAAAGGGCGGTATCCAGGGGCGTGGCAAAAAATAAAAAAATATTTTTCCGAATCGTCTTTAACTAATCTTTAATCCTAGGATAAGACAAGCTCAACTTTTTTTCACGAACCACCTTAATGTACATACAGTGTTGGTCAGAACAAACGCAACCAAAATCATTATTGACCTTCTTTGTATACTAGCAGATTCCAGCCCTCGAAATTCGAGCGCAAATTCCAGAAAATTTTATTTTTTCATTAAATAAAGACCCTAAAAGTATGTCAATCAATTATAGCCAATTCACAAATCAACACAAAAAACAAACTCATTATTATTACAAACATATTAACAAATTTATTTAACACACACATAGCATTGTATAATTTTATGTATGTGTTAGTAGCAACATTAAATGCAATTTACTCAAAATAAAGAAAAAAATTAAAAAATCTGTAAATCTGGTGAACAGCTAAAAAGAAATACCTTTCATATAATATACGTTTGGTCAAAATCGGGATAAAATGGTAGAACAAAACATCGGTCACAAGAAATCGCTTAGCCTATTAATATTATAGATTTAAGCATGTCATTGTTGTTTCTCCAAAATCTTCTTTATAACACTACTCTTTATGACACTACAAATAAGAAGACAAAACTAAAATTGAAAACTAAAAGAACCGTTATATTTTTTTGCAAAAAAAAAAAAAACAAAATGGTACAATTTCAGTTGGACAAAACAAAAGCAACATTTAATATTATTCAATATTTAGTAAACAATCTGTTGTTCTTTATAACTTCGCGGCAAACTCCGTGGCATGCAGCGCTTCTTTTAAAGGTTGTTTAAAAGTGAAAGCCCGACCAGCTACTCGCCGCTTTAAAATGCCAAATAAGTTCTCAATAGCGTTCAAATCAGTTGATTGGGCCGGCCAATCAAGTGTTTGAACGCCATTTTCCGCAAGCCACTATTTTACATGTTTCGAAGTATGTTTCGGGTCGTTGTCGTGTTGAAATATCCAACGAAGCGGCATCTCCCACTCAGAGTGTGGCAACATAACATTAGCAAGAATGTCTCTATATTTAAATATATCCATTAATCCGTCGATTTCGTGGGAGGGTCCAATGCCAATACCAGAGAAGCATGCCCAAATCATAATTGATCCACCGCTATGCTTCGCAGTTTGCTTCCAGCAGCGTGGGTTTAAACGATCTACTTTCTTGCTAAATAATAGAGTTTTCCATTTCTCATGTATACATTTTTAATATATTTGTGCAAAATGAAGCCTACAAATATTGATATGCTAAGCATTTTAGCGAAATAGAATTGAAATTAATAAGTTGAACTTTTTGCCAAATATTTTTTAGTGAGCAGTGTTTTTTTGCTCGCCTGAAGCTTCAGAAACCTGCTTTCAATGTTTGGCGACGAACAGTTCTTGAATTTATATTGAAATTTAAGTCATTTAAAATATTTTTTGATGATTTAAATTGATATTAGTTCTGTTCCCCAACGATGTTGAAGCATGTTCAAGTATGTTGAACATTAGTCGAGTGCGTTCCACCAGAAAAATGTCAAGCTAAAGAGAGAGACATTTGCAGTTTCTCACCACAACTCACCATGTTTGAACAGCTTGAAGTTTGCTAGAACAAATTTGTGTAAGTAAGTTTCAACCATTTACGAAAAGTGTTGTTGTTTTCATTCGTTGTTTTGGTTTTTTGATTTTTGTCAAAAAGAATAAAATTTTGGTAAAAATAAATAAAATGGAAAAATTAGTTTTATATGAAAATTTATTGGGATCAAGCAGTGATTCATGGTTTTTTCTTCAAGTCGTTCCACCAGAAAAATAGAAAATGAGAGCGAAGAGCGTAAATATGAAATTACTCAATGCTTGAGTTTTGCTAGACTTTTAAAAGATATTGTTCTGGCGGAACAGACCTATTTTTGCACAATTTGTATAATGTGGCGTGGTGCTCCTCCCAAATGCAATGATTTTACAGATTTTGTTGTTTTATATTTTTTTTTTATAAGCCGAGATATTATACATTTATTATTATTATGATTTTTAGCTAGTTCTATTTTACTCTTTCCATTCAAAAAATCCTTAATTATTTCCTATTTTAAGGTTTCGGAGCATTTATCACGAGTCATGACGATTTGATTTAAATATGATCAATTTCACAAAGCTAATAGCTGGCAGTCAACTTAAACTAAACTAGCAGATTCCAGCCCTCAAAATTCGAGCGCAAATTCTAGGAAATTTTTTCATTAAATAAAGACCCTAAAAGTATGTTAATCAATTATAGCCAATTTATAAATCAACACAAAAAACAAACTCACCCTGCAGGAAATGTCAATAGTGAAACAGTACTGACTCACTATTGACTTTGTCACCAGTACTACTGACCAACTATACCCCAGACAATGTAATTTTCTATAGACATTTAACATGTACGTGTCATTGCAAATCACTAGTGATATTGGTACTATTGATTAAGTAGTGACGAGGTAGTTCTCATGGGACCATATGTAGACATTGGAACCAGAGATTTACTAGTGACTAGGTAGTTCTCATTGGACCATATGTAGACATTGGAACCAGAGATTCTTGTACACCAGGGATGCTTCTACGAATTTGATTGTTCTTTCACTTTTCTTTTATAACTTCGTTTACTTTTAATGTTTTTTTCTTTGATTTATTATAAAATATATTTTTATTTACCTTTTATATTCAATTTTTCTATACCTTGTTTCAAAACTTTAGTTTTTCATCCAACCACGTGTTTTTCAAACAAAACTATAGAAATCAAGAAGAAGCAGAACTCCCAACTTCTCTATGAAAACATTTTTTGACAGATAAAGCAAAGTTTATAGTTTAGACGCTTAGTTGGCAATGTCAATAAAATAGTAGACAAAAGTGGTGACTAGGGGACACTTGACACCAGGCTTCCTGCAGGGCATTTTTATTACAAATACAGTAACAAATTCAATAAACACACGCATTGTATAATTTTATGTATGTGTTAGTAGCAACTTTAAATGCAATTTACTCAAAATAAAGGAAAAAATTTAAAAATCTGTAAATCTACAAAACGGCTAAAAAGAAATACCTTTCAAATAATATACGTTTGGTCAAAATCGGGATAAAACGGTAGAACAAAACATCAGTCACAAGGAATCGCCTAGCCTATTAATATTATAGATAACATGGCAACTCATTTTTGTTGTCAAATACGTACACTAGGGTGGGTCGATTAGCAATCGATATTGTGTCATCGATTTTTCAATAGCTTTTGGCATGAGGAAAAAAGTTCCACTACGACATACCAAAAAAATCAATTTCGAGGCGTCCAAATTCAATTTTTTGACTTTTTTCAATTTTTATTTTTAAGGTTTTTTTAATAGGTAATAAAAAAAATCGGCTGATTTAATTATTTTTGTTTAATATTACCTTTCCAAGGTGAAATTGTCCGCAAAAAACGTTGGCGATAGCAGTTTTTCAAAAAAAAATGTTTTTCTTGAGATTTTGGACGAGTTGTTGTCGAAAAATCTATATTTTTTATGCGTTAATTTTTAGAGGCTACACCCACTTTACCCCCTAATAATCTCCAGCACGTAAGGAGCTACAAAGACATCACGTACATCAAAAAGAAGTTTATGGTAACTGCTTTTACCGCGTTTTGGTAATATTAAACACGTTATTTTTGAAGATAATGCCACGTTTTCAAAAAAAAAAAAAAAAAAAAAAAAAAATTAAAAAAATACTAAAAAATCAATAGGTTCATAACGGGATAATGGATTTCGATTTTTGATAAAAGGCACCCAAGTAAGCTATCGCCAACGTTTTTAGCGTACCATTTCACCTTGGAAAGGTAATATTAAAAAAAAAAAATTAAATCAGCCGATTTTTTTTTTATTACCTACTAAAAAAAACCTTCAAAATAAAAGTTGAGAAAAAGTAAAAAAATTGAAAAATCGATGGCACAGTATCGACAAATTTTTGTCCTAACAATTCGGCCCACCCTAACCTACATACATATTTTGAATGGATTTTTTCACTTGTTCAATGCGAATGTACAGCATGTGGTCTCAAGACCACCCGTAATGACGGGTGAATAGAGAACAATCCAAATTTGAGGCTTTGGTACCACGGTTGCATATCCCACACTTTGAACTTAGTATCAGCGATGATATTGACAAATTTTTAAAATTTGTAGTAGCTCCAGTAGAGGAACGCATACTTATATTTTAAAATATACACTCATCAGCGAATGTGGAAAGAATACTTTCGTATCAAAATATTATTAAAACGATGGAACGGAATAGGGTGTATGTGCCACTAGTTTCTATCTAATACAAACAAAAGACTTATTAAAACAAGTAGGAAATTATAGTCGGTCTAGACCCGATACGATACCCTATACCATGGTTTGGAGACCCTATCTCTTCGGTCCAACTAATTGGATATAGAAAATAAGCATAAACCAAATTTGAGTGCCATTGTTATTAATTTTGGCTGCAGACTAGGCTGGGGACTAGGTCAAAAGAGGACCGATCCTGACCATATTTGGTAAAGTCACTTATGTTTTGGAAAAATAAATACAAACAAAATCTGTGCAATATTTTTGTTTTTGATAGATTTATGTGAAGATCGGGAAGCAGCTCTATATGGGGCCTATGACTAAGAATTGTCCTATAGGGATTATTTTTAGACTACTGATTAATGGAAATAATAAACACGTACAAACCCAAATTGACTGAGATCTATATGATAAGTTGGATTTAATGGCAATTTATGACGATTTCACAAATCTTGTCTTTATAGGTTTTCGGGGTAGCTGCTTTTTAAACTGAATTTGAGATTTTGAGATCGCAGATTTGAATTTTCTAATTTTTTGGGGTTCCTGACCTTTCATTTAGAGAAAAAGTACACAAATTATTAAAAATTACTAAGCAAATTTATAACTGCACTTCTTCATCGTCTTCCTGATCGTCTACTTTATTGTCCTTTTCATCGTCTTCCTCATCGAAACAACCGGAAGCATCATCCTCATCGCGATAGTCATCATAACTAACATCATCATGTTCTAATTTTTGCAACAACTTTGTTTCCATAAATTTCAGTCTTTCATCCATCAATGTCGATGGGGAATTTTTCATAATGTCATATAGACATTGCTGGGAAAATTGCACACATTTTTGGACACAAAACGATTTTAACATTTTATTTCAAAATACCAATTGTCTTAGGTATGTTTACTTGTTAAATCAGCTCCATAGTAAATTCAGATTAAATTTAAATGAATGAAACGAAATGAAATCGGAAAACAAAATGCTTCTTATAAAAAGTTTCAATAAAAATGTCATGTTAAACTTTTATGAAACTCTTTGTATGCTCAGTTAATTAGTTTTGGTTCATGAACAACATGTTGCAACAGGAAGCTACAATATGAAATACCAAAAATTCACAGTGACACAAATTTGGACCCAAGATATGATATCAGTTAGGTGTAAATGTGTCTGCCATTTCGATTTTCGAAATTTTGACTTCAGATTTGAGATCATTGACCCCGAAAACCCCTTAAGACAAAGTTTAGTGAAAATGCGCTTGGTTTTGAGAAAATAGGTCCACCATTTTGTGTCCGCCATTTCGATTTTTGAAATGTTGGCTTCAGATTTGAGATCAGCGACCCCGAAAACCCCTTAAGACAAATTTTAGTATTTGCACTTAGTTAAAAAAAAAATGGTACGCCATTTTGTGTCCGCCATATTGATTTTTGAAATTTTGACTTCAGATTTGAAATCAGCGACCCCAAAAACTAAATAGTACACATATTTACGCGGAAGACCCATTTATTTATAGCCAGGTTTTCAGTACAAATATCCCATAGTGCGGACGGACAGACGGACGGACACCGCTAAATCGACTCAGAAAGTGATTCTGAGTCGATCGGTATAGTAAAAGATGGGTCTAGCTCAAGTTTTTTTGGTAGTTACAAACAGCAGCACAAAGCCATTATACCCTGACCACATAGTGGTATAGGGTATAAAAATTCGTTGGTACGAAATTAGATTTCTCATTTATCATACCTGCCTCTACCTCTATCTATGGATGATCCTCCACTCATATTATCTCTCTCTCTCTCTCTCTCTATTTATTTTCATTTTCAGAACTACACTTATTTATTCTACATAAGTCGCCATAGCCTATTATTTCACTCTCACATTGCACTTTTTATCTATTTATTTGGTAGCCAAAATTATACATACATACATACAATATATTTTTGATTGTAGAAAACACCTTGTTATCAGTTACTAAATTTAGTGTAGAGCGTCATGTTTGATTATTTGTATAAAAATAATTTTTAAGTTTTATTTTTAGCTTAGTAATAATATTCTGGTTAATTGATTTCTTATTAACAAGTATGATTTATTAACAAACACTCGGTTAAATTTGAACAGGTGTTAATGTGAGATTTAAATTATTCACACGTTTTTTTTCTAAGCATGAAAATGAAATTTATATTCAAATATTAAATTAACACTTAAACAATTAAACAATTAAAAAACTAGCTAATAATACAAATGAGGTACACATTAAATTTTAATAAAGAAAAAAGTGTATAGGAAAAATTTACGAAATTTTCCAAGTTCTGCAATGACATGATTTTAAATGATAAAATATGATTCTGAAATTTTATCAAACTAATTAAAGCACAATTATATATATTTCTTTTATATAATTCTAAAAATGTAATAAATTAACATATATCCAACTGCAAGCGACAATTTATTAGTTTTTATTTTTTGCTATCTCTATTTAGTTGACATGACTACTAAGTTTTACAAGAAAAACATTTGTTGTCTGGACACCACTACTTAAGTTTAACCAAACTCAGCACGATTTATTTTTCTTAATAATTTTCATATAATTTAATGTAGTAATGAATTTTATCTTATTTTAGTCAGAACATTTTTTGGAATGATAAAAGAGATTGCAATTAATTCATCTAAAAAAAAAAAATCGTTTTCAATTATATTTGTCATGTCTGTCACAGACAGATATTTTTCAAACATTAATAAACTTTTTGCACTTAAACTTATTTTCATATAAATAAACTAAAATAATTTTGTATGACAAGATTAAGACGATTAACTTTTTTAATTCATACCTTTGACCTTAAAGAATATTTGGTAAATAACAAAATACGAGTATAATAATGAAGACGAAAAATGAAAAAATATTTTAACAAAAAAATTTATAGGTGATAAAAATTAATGTAAAAAAAAAACAAGTAAGAAAATTATAGTCGGTCTAGACCGACTATATGATACCCTATACCATGCCCTATCTCTTAGGCCCAACTAACTGGACATAGAAAATAAGCAAAAACCAAATTTGAGTCTGATTTTTATTAATTTTTTTGGCTGCAGATATGAAAAAGTTCATATCGGATGCTATATCTATATGGGAACTAGGTCCAAAAATGGACCGATCCTGATCATGTTTGGTAAAGTCTCTTGTATTTTGCAAAAATATATACAAACAAAATCTGAGAAGAATCAGTGCAATATTTTTGTTCTTTAATAGATTTAAGTGAAGATCGGGAAGCAGCTCTATATGGGGCCAAAGGGATCATTTTTGGACTACTCATAAATGGACGTAATGAATGCATATAAAACCCAATGTAAGTAAGATCTATATGAAATTTGGATCTTATGCCAATTTATGTCGATTTCATAGGGGTAATTTGTATGGGGGCTAGGTCTGAACATGGACCGATTCTCACCAATTTCAATAGCGTTCATCCCATGGCCGATAGAAGCTTATATACCAAATTTCATCAAAATATATTCATATTTGCGACCTGCAGTTTGATTACAAGCTTTACATGGACACACATACGGACGGACGGACGGACGGACGGACGGACATTGTTAAATCAACTCAGAAAGTGATTCTGATTCGATCGGTGTAATTAAAGATGGGTCTAGGTCAAATATTTTTGGTTGTTACAAACAGCAGCACAAAGTCATTATACCACATAGTGGTATAGGGTATAATTAAGCAAATTTAAGTGAATTTTTATACCCTATACCACTATGTGGTTTGGGTATAATGACTTTGTGCTGCTGTTTGTAACAACCAAAAATATTTGACCTAGACCCATCTTTAATTATACCGATCGAATCAGAATCACTTTCTGAGTTGATTTAATAATGTCCGTCCGTCCGTCCGTCCGTCCGTCCGTCCGTCTGTGTGTCCATGTAAAGCTTGTAATCAAACTGCAGGTCGCAAATATGAATGTATTTTGATGAAATTTGGTACATAAGCTTCTATCGGCCATGGGATGAACGCTATTGAAATTGGTGAGAATCGGTCCATGTTCAGACCTAGCCCCCATACAAATTACCCATATGAAATCGACATAAATTGCCATAAGATCCAAATTGTCATATAGATCTTACTCAAATTGGGTTTGTTTGCGTTCATTACATCCATTAATGAGTAGTCCAAAAATGATCCCTTTGACCCCATATAGAGCTGCTTCCCGATCTTCACTTAAATCTATTAAAAAAAACAAAAATATTGCACTGATTCTTCTCAAATTTTATTTGTATATATTTTTGCAAAATACAAGAGACTTTACCAAACATGATCAGGATCGGTCCATTTTTGGACCAAGTCCCTATATAGATATAGCATCCGATATGAACTTTTTCATATCTGCAGCCAAAAAAATTAATAAAAATTCCACTCAAATTTGGTTTTTGCTTATTTTCTATGTCCAGTTAGTTAGGCCTAAGAGATAGGGTCTCTAAACGCATGGTATAGGGTATCGTATAGTCGGTCTAGACCGACTATAATTTTCTTACTTGTTTATTTTGGAGACTTTAGCTTGGAGACTATACAATTCGGCATTGTGTTGATGAATTCGAAATTAAGTTTTTTTTTCCATTTTTGCAAAAATTCTCGAGATTTTTATGCTGACAAATGAATTTATTGACAGAGTTGAGTTTCCTCTAATTTAACAAAGGGCACACGGGACCAATGTTTATTTTGAATTAACTACGAGTTAAGTTCAAAAATCGTGGACAAAGGGATTAGGGCCCTGTTACACGTTCAATATATATTGTGATATTTGGTACGCGATCCATATCGCAGAATGGCCTCCTATTCTGAAATCCATGAAAATGGATCGCGATCCATCAATACTAGGGCTTGCAATACCGGACCAAATTTTCGAAACAGGTATTTCGGTATTTCATTATATTAATACCGGGATCCCGGTATTAATACCGGTATTTAAAAAAAACAAAAAAGAGAAACTACACTGCAAAAAATAGAAAAAATAATTAAAAAACAAAATAAAATATTTTATTCAATAATGTATAATTCAAAACAATAAATTTTTTTTAAAGTGCCACAAAAGAGAAGAAAAATATCAACAAAAGGGTAATAAAATAATGAATAACATGTAGGTATAATTAGTCATATGTCCTATTGTTGTGATTTGCCTTTAAAATATGCCCTCAAAAATGTTAAATTATCAAGAGTTTTGTCGTTTAAGCTGGATTGAATTTTTGTACACAACAGCCCTGCTGCTGAAAAGGCTCTTTCGGACTCGACGCTAGTTGGTGGTATGGATATAAGGCAGTCATATACTAGAGTAAGATATTTTCCTCTTATATGTTGTACTTCGAAGTGTGCTACCTCCTGTTTTATAACTTTATAAAGTACTTTAGTATTCATCGTTTTTGAAATTCCACTCGCAGTCTTCATCACATTAACTTTCTTGGAAATTGAAATTTCTAGTTTTTCTTTCATTGTCATCGAAATTAGAATTTCTGGCTCAGAATCAGCAGATGACTCGGACACGTCGATGGAAGAGGTTCCTATGTTTTTAATATCGTCATCATCGATATTATATAAGCATTCCAATAAATTTATAATTATTTTTATAATTGTTGCTTTGTTAATTCGATTAAAAATTTCATCTTCGTCGTCATCTTCTGATTTAGTAGGATTGTGCAGGTATTGCAGTAGACTCGATAAATCAGTACGCCTTTGTTTTATACGAATAATTAGCTCTTCCTTGCAGTCATTACTTAAAGCAGTATTCTGTTCTGTCAATTGATTAAAATCAATCAAAGCCTTTTGTATGCAGATCTTCAACGGGACAAAGCGTTCTAGCATGGCAAGTAAGCTATTCCAACGTGTTTTAGAATCTAGAATTAAATTAAGTTCCTTTCCAAGTTGACGTGTTTCTGTAAAGTCTTATCAATTTTCATTGGCGAACGTCTGAATAGCTTCACAACTGTTCTGATTTTTTTTAATCAATGTCCCTATCTGTTCATGAATAATTAAACAGTCAATTGCATTGTTTTCTTGAAGTATGGCTAAACTATTGTCATCAAGATCACTATCACTTTCATCACTTGTATACTGGTTATCATCTTCGTTAGAATTAGAATGTTCTGCATCAGACTTATCTGTGGTGTTCAGTTCATCTTCATTTTCTAAATTTTGGTGTATCATATTTATATATAAAATCTTAATGACAGCCAATTGAATTCCGTGAACTAAGCAAAGTTGTTACCTTGCACAAATCCATTTTCCAACTTTGGTCATGACAGATGCACCATCGGTTGTAATGCACAAAATGTGTTTATTTAAGGAAACTTGGAATAATTTAAGCTTTTCTTCAATGAGGACAACACACTTTTCTGCAGGCAATGATCCTCGCACGCGAACTAATCCTAGGTTCCAGAATTTCTTGATGCCAGCATGAACATTTATATTTAAATAACGTCGGTTTTTGACTGATGTCCATTCATGAAATGTAAGACTAAATCTTTGTCCTAAAAATATTTGAGATTCTAATTCTTTAATCATATTTCCACGAATTTTTTCACTGTGCTGCACAACTAAATTTTTTATAGAGTTTATAGATTTTGGTATATTTTCATACCCTCTGGCAGCTAAACCTTTTTTGATATCAATGGAAGTGCAAAATATGTTAAACGACAAACCGTCACATGCCGTCATGCGAGCTAAAACTGCAGACAAAGAATTGTCCGTTTCAGAAATGAAAAATGTTGTTATTTTCTCGCTAGAAACTTTTTTTACTTCAAAAGTTGATGATTCTGGCCCAATTGCAATCAAAACGTTGGAGCTCGGAGCATTCCGTTTTTTAAATTTATTTGGTGGGGTGTCTTTAGGTGGGCATGCAAACCACTTGTACTACCTCCTTGCGACTTTATTACCTTGTTACACTTTTTACATTTTTAAATTTGTCCCTTTTTTTACGAAGAAAATGGAATTTTCATCAGCTGATTTTTCCTCAAAAACATAATTTTCCATGGCAAAAAAAAAAAACAGCGCTTTAACTTTAAGTAAATTACAGAAATTTTTTAATATTTGTACCCACTTATTAAAACGGCTGAAATCTTGCTGTTATTTATTATTTAAAACAGAAGAGCTGCTATTTATCAATTGAAATCAACTCTTAATTGATATGTGATTATTAATTATAAACTAGCAGATTCTAGCCCTCGAAATTCGAGTGCAAATTCTAGGAAATTTTATTTTTTCATTAAATAAAGACCCTAAAGGTATGCTGATCAGTTATGGTCAATTCACAAATCAACACAAGAAAACAAACTCATTTTTATTACAAACACATTAACAAATTTAATAAACACACACATAGCATTGTATAATTTTATGTATGTGTTAGTAGCAACTTTAAATGCAATTTACTCAAAATAAAGGAAAAAATTTAGAAATCTGTAAATCTGCAAAACGGTTGAAAGGAAATACCTTTCAAATAATATACGTTTGGTCAAAATCGGGATAAAACGGTAGAACAAAACATCGGTCACAAGAAATCGCCTAGCCTATTAATATTATAGATATGATTTTAAATTTTTTTTTTTTCACTTTTATATTGTACACAAACACAATTCTCTAAATTTTCTAAAACTCTACAGCTAACTATGCGCACATAACTTCTCTATAAAAAAAAACATGGCTTCAATATTGAAAATTTGGAAAAATACAAAACAATAATTTTCCATAGCAACGGCTTGCTATGTGAATTTGTGTCTTTTTTAGTATTTATAGGATTTGGCCTATAACTTTTAAAATAACAGAACACGTTTTTATCAGTTAATTACTTCTATATTTCTAGAGCATTCTAGCAAAAGCCCCTTTTTCTATCAAACAAAAAAATTATAATGAATCATTGAATTCAAAAATGACATAAAACATGTGATCCATAGTAATGAACTTCACAAGGCAGTGTTGTATTATTCCATATTTTTTATGCTAACGACCTCTGAACTGAAGGAAAATTAACGTACAAAAAAGCTCTTTCTTAATGTACAAAAAACAAATTACTTCAGTAGGGCCACTCCACTTGTACGCAAATTTCAAAATTAGATTTAATCTTTGAACATGACAACACCTAAAAATATGCTAATTACTTATAAAAAATAAAATAGTTAAATAAAATGATATGAATGTTAACTTATAGCAAAAAAGTTTAATACCGGTATTAAGCGGTCATTAATACCGGTATTGAACGGTATTAAAAAATGTAGGTAATACCGGGCAAGCCCTAATCAATACTGCATGATACTCGTTCAATATATATTGTGATATTTGGATCGCGGTCAATATATATTGAACGTGTAACAGTGCCCTTAAAACATAGAGTGGATGCAGTGTTTAATTTTTGTAATACCTGGCATGACGTATAGATGGCGGCAGTAGTTTGAAAAAAAAAATACTTTGGTGGATAGTGACAACTATATAAAAAAAAGTTTCAAGGCCCCACATTATTTATTATATTTTTTAAAGTCATCAAACGTAAACGATATCAGTGAATTTGTAAACATGGAAAAAATTGGTCACCGTTATGTAATTCAGTCCAACCAATATTAAAGCCGAGCTACATTCTACTCTGAGGGAATCTGCTCTTACATTTACGACTATAGAATATTGGGTGGCAGAGTTTAAACGAGGCCGTACGTGTTGCCAACACGCTCACCGTTGTGGTCGACCAATTAAGCTGGCCACGCCTGTACGGGTTAAGAAAATTCAAAAAATGGTATTGGGTGATTGTCGCCTGAATGTGCCTGAGCTAGCTGAGACGATAGGCATTTCAAAAAGTGCTATACATCGCAAATTGATCGAAAAATTGGAGATGAGAAAGCCGTCCGCAAAATGGGTGCCGCGTTTGCTCTCAATAGGCCAAAAACAGTGCCGTGAAGATGTTTCAATAGAGTGTTTGGCGATGTTTCACCACAATAAAGCCGAGTTTTTGCGTCGATTCGTGAACGCGGAAGAGACAAAGGTACAGTCAAAACAGTGGCCTGAAATGGGAGAATCGTGTTCAAAGAAAGCGAAGACAGTTCCATCTGC
Organism: Cordilura impudica; assembly: GCA_963682025.1. Classification (NCBI taxonomy): domain Eukaryota; kingdom Metazoa; phylum Arthropoda; class Insecta; order Diptera; family Scathophagidae; genus Cordilura; species Cordilura impudica. The sequence goes on from OY821519.1 coordinate 11,105,792, forward strand.
AGGCAAGGTTATGGCGCTGTTTTTATTGATTACACAGGTCAACAGCAAAAATGCCGAACAAAAACCACTGACTCACCATGGCTACCTAAGTACAAAAATAGTCAAAATTTTAAATTCTATGGAGAAGTTTTCTTTTTAAAAATTTTTAAGTAAAATTTAAATTTTTTTTAGACGTTTCTCCACATAACTAATGATAACTTCAAAAGGGTTAGTCCGATAATATTAAAATAAATTTAGAAAAATTCAGACTTACATAACCTTTAATCCGTTCTATATATTTAGTTTCAATCGGCTCGGTATTTTGAAGTTTAATAAATAATTGAAGCAAAAAATATATATTTTACGTGAAAATATCAAATTTTTTTGTTTTAAAAAAAATCATAAAAATCGAAAACTGAAAAAAATGTTCTGATTTATTGCTGTAATAGGAACAACATGAGATATCGATCGTGAAAATCGATTGGTTCTTTTCGAATTTATTCACAATTAAGTGAATTCGCTCATTTTCACAAAATTTTTGTTTTTTGTTTGATATACATAAAAATGAGCTGTTAATGTTCTTCTTTCGGTATATTGAATTTTAAAAACACTTTATATTTCACTAAAATTTACATTTTATTATTTAAATTTATTATATTCACCCCTGTTCTTGAAACCACTATCACAAAAAAAAAAAACTCGTAAATGAAAAAATTCTTAAATCTACGAGTTGTTTGCTGTTCTCTAATTTCAATAAGAATATTTTTTCTCGTTTTAATTCACACAGAAAAGGCTTTGTGAAATCAAAACAAATGCCATTTTTTCTACTAAGCAGGTCTTAAGAGATAAAAAAAAACTAATTGATATTTAAACTCTAACATGTTTTTTATTGAACCTTGTCATTATTTTAAAAAATTAGACATTAATTTTATGAAAAAAAAAACGATTTTAAAAACGTCTACATTTTGCGCTGATTAAAAAAAAAAAAAAACTCGTAATAAGTGGTCGATGTTAATAAAACACACTTTTTGCGATGATGCTGTTCTATAACTATAATAAAAACTTTTTATTTACACAATCTATTTTCCATTATAATTTTTTCAATTATAACATAGATTCTTTATGCACTAATTATTGCAAATAAAGGAATTCAAAAAAATGTTTTCATCAAATCACATATTTTTATTTTTTTGCATATGTTCGAAACAGTAGTGATGCCAGTCAAATCCAATTTATTTGAATATCGAAATTTTTTTTGGTGATGCCTAACTTTTTAAAAATAGAAAAGTCATTTTTAATTGAATGAAATTGTTATTTTAACAGAAAATATTTTTCTTTATACTTTTTCTATAAAATTAAGAAAAAACATGCACAAAATACTTAAAAGTTTTTTGTGAAACTGAATAAAGAACCATACGGCAGCTCGGTTTCTAGATAACATATGTTCTTAACTCAAACATATGGTTCTTAACTCAAACATATGTTTCCATTTATTAAATATAAAAAGTGGTTTCAAGAAACCCAAAATTTCAATTTCATGTGATTTTAAATTCACTCTTATTCAAATAACAACGTTTCAAGAACAGGGCTGATTATATAAGATTTATTATTAAAAGATTTATAATTATAAACTACAAAGTCTGGAATTTTCTTTTATACGATTTTCTATTATTGTTGAATGACGAAGTGTTACTCTGAATACTCCAGCAAAAATCAGCTATCATGTGTGCATCCCAACGACGCTGGTATCGTTTCTCCATTGTTCGCATATCTTGGTGAAATCGTTCGCACTGTTCCTCGCGCAAGTCTCCTAGGTTTTCAGGTAAATGATTTAAGTGACTGTGTAGGTAGTGTACTTTGATGCTCATGTTGCATCCAAGTCGATGGAAGTGAGATAACATCTCTTCAACGTGCGCAACGTAATCATCACCCTTGTTATTTCCTAAGAAATTTTGAATAACCCATACAAACGAATCCCATTCTTCTCAATTTCTGACATTGAACTGCCAAAATCAGTATCAGCTTTTAGCTTTTCCATACTCAGATTTGGAAACTTCCTTGAAATATACTGGAAACATTCACTATCTTTGTTAAGTGCTTTAACATATTGTTTCATCAGACCAAGTTTAATGTGAAGAGGGGGAAATATGATGCGATCTCGGGGCACTAGAGCCACATTTATAACATTTGGCATACCTGGAACCAGTGTTTTCCTAGAAGGCCATTGTTCTGATTTAGCTCTGCTGTCCCATAAACATATAAAACAAGGATATTTGGTAAAGCCGCTTTGTTGACCTAAGAGAAAATGTACCATCTTAAGATCAACACAAATTACCCACTTATGTTCATTTATGCACTTTACTTTTTTACGTTTAATTGACTTTAAACGGATTCGGTATCATAAATGAACAGAAACAGCAATTCAGCGTCCACGAAAAATTATGAGCGTTTATTTCTTTGCTACCGCAATCATAAAAATCAAATAACCTTTCGTTTATTACTTATTTTTTTTAGTTCTGAGAATCATAAAAATGTCATAAACGTTTTTCCAAATAATTTTGTACATGTAAACGGGGTTTGCCAAAATCCGTGTCGTAAAATGCACCTACTTTCTATGTTCTGCATTTTTATTATAACATTTTCTATAGAATATCGACGAAGAGTTTTTAAATTCATCCAATAACAAAATATTATTTAGTCATTATTATGTAAACCAAAGAAATAATGACAGTGCTTGTAAAATGCGACACCTTCAATTAATTGCGAATAAAATTTTTTTTGTGAAAATGAGGGAATTCACTTAATTGTGAATAAATTCGAAAAGAACCAATCGATTTTCACGATCGATATCTCATTTTGTTCCTATTACATGTGGCTTTGCGAAAAAGCAATAAATCAGAAAAATTTTTGCAGTTTTCGATTTTTTATGATTTTTTTAAAACAAAAAAATTTGATATTTTCACGTAAAAAATATATTTTTTGCTTCAATTATTTATTATAACTCCGAAACTACTGAACCGATTGAAACTATATATATTAACGGATTAAAGGCTACGTAAGTCTGAATTTTTCTAAATCTATTTTAATATTATCGGACTAACCCTTTTGAAGTTATCATTAGTTATGTGGAAAAACGTCTAAAAAAAATTTAAATTTAACTTAAAAATTTTTAGAAAAAAAAACTTCTCCATAGAATTTAAAATTTTGACCATATTTGTACTACTAGAACCACAATACATCAAAATTGTATATTGGTTTTTGTTCGAGATAAAATTTTTTCTTTTTTGTTGCCTTGTGTTACTTTCAAAAAGGATAAACAAACAACGGCGAGTATTATACTAACTAAGTGCAGCATTTAAGTGATGAAATTAAGGAAGAAAGGCCGTATTTGGCGAAAAACAAAGTATTGTTTAATCAAGACAATGCACCAGTTCACACATCCACTATTGCGATGGCCAAAATTCATAAATTAAAAATCGAATTGCTTCATCAAGCATCTTATTCGCCAGATTTAGCTTCCTCGGATTATTTTCTATTTTCAAGCTAGAAAAAATATTGCGGTGGTAAATGATTTGCCTACAATGAAGAAGTGGAGTCTTGAGAAATAAAGATAGATTTTCCCAAATTTGTGTTTTCTTTGTTAGTCGGGTTGTTTTGGGACTATATTTTGAGAAGGCGGCCAAAAATCAATTTTTTTTTATGGTTACCGATTTTAAAGTTATGTTCATCATTTGAAAGTAAATACCAGTGAACCTCGGGAGCCAAATTGTGACTCCATTTCAACTATATCACAGCTAACAGGGTCTTCGAAAATGGACTTTCTCAGTATTTTGCTAAAATTAAAAATTTCTTTATAAATTTTAATTTTTAAATGACTGTAACTTTTTTGTTTTAAAAGATTTTAAAGTAAAATAAATTTTGTATAATTTTGTAAGTTTTAAGCTATTAATTTCAGAAATATAAAGTCAATGAGTTGTTCAGAAATTAAAAAAAAAAAATGTTTAAAAGATCAAAATTTTCCGAAAATCTCCTACTTAATAGAGCATAACTCTTGCCCATCAAAAGCCATAAAAAAATCTTCTGTAGTCCGAACCCTCCCCTACACTCCTATACCCCATTGTATATTCGCCAGTTTCCGACCGTGTGCACCAGAACAATTTTTCTGACCCAGGGTCAGATATTTTGTGCAAAATTTATGAATACAAAAGTTTTCCGCTATGTGGTTAAGGTATAATGAGTTTGCCCTGATGTTTGTAACTACCAAAAATATTGGATATATACCCACCTTATATTATACGGATCGACTCAGAATCACTTTCTGAGTCGATTTAACGATGTTCATCCGTCCGTCTGTGAGTTATGAATACAAAAGTTGGTCGTACCGGTGTATTTTTTGCGTGAGTTTATTTTTTTTTATACTGACAGAAAAAGGAAACGGTAGAGTTGACACAAGTTGTTATATACTTACAAAAAGGGTTGAGGCATAATCGCTTAATTGTTAAATTATATTAATGGGTAACAAATAATTCAAAACAATATGCTACCAATAGGAGATCTATCTGAAGAAGCGCAAGAAAAAAGGAACAAAGACTACAGATTCTTTCGCGAACACAACACAAGGAAAATGTCCAGATGTTGCACTAATGATGACCTTATCACTATTTTGTTGTGCACTTCGGATCCATATATGTCCAACATTCGACAAAAATGGAAAACTATCTCTATTGAATTAGACAAATAAGCTAAACAACTTCTAAGACATGAAAATCAAGGCTATTTAGAAGAAATATTTACTAAAATTGTTTGATTTAAAGTAGTTTTTCAGTACACTAACAACAAGTTACTAGCAGATTCCAGCGCTCGAAATTCGAGTGCAATTTCTAGGTAGCTTTATTTCTCAACTTAGCCAATTCACAAACCAACACTTTTATGGTTTGTTACTATTGTGAATAAAGATAACAAACTCATTAACAAACACATTAACAAATTTTATAAAACACACATAGCATGTGTATAATTTTATAAATGTGTTAGTAGCAACTTTAAATGCAATTTACTCAAAATAAAGGAACAAATTTAAAAATCTGCAAAATGGCTAAAAAGAAATTCCTTTCAAATAATATATGTTTGGTCAAAATCGGGATAAAACGGTAGAACAAAACATCGGTCACAAGAAATCGCCTAGCCTATTAATATTATAGATACTCTTAATAATTTTTCTTGATTTAAAAATTTATGTATTTTATAAATTTACAATAAAAATTGATATATCTAGATATATTTAAAGACAATAAAAAAATTTTTAACTAAAGTAAAAACACGACTTTTTCATTGAAAGTTCTCTATTTTGAACCAATATCAGGTAACGTTTACGTTCGCTGCTTAATGAATTTATAAGTTTACGGCGGTCAAAGTTTGGCATTTTCTGACAAAATTTAACTTACAAAATATTTAAAAAGTATTAGTTGTAAAATTAACTGACAAAATAAGACATTATATAAAAAAACCTATTTTAACCTTTTAACACTTCACTTTTGTACTAAAATTCAACTAAAAATGAAAATGTATTTTAAACCCTCCATAACTTTTTTCTTATTATTATTCTGATATTTATTATAATTAAAATTACAATAATTCTTAAAAACTAGAGCACTAGCAGCTTAGGCCATCGGCTTTTTTATTATAGGTTGATATTTACGTTTTATAGCAAAAATTAAAGGCTAAAGTCCCACCTACCAAACAAAAAAAAAAAAAAAATCAGGTGAGTCCGATCACAGGGGAGATGTGTAAACATCTGGTAATAAATAAAATGTGGAAAACAGCACCAAAAAGGTTATTTCATATAATAATTTTTTCACTAAACAATCATGTCATACCGATTTGTCTTAATGGTCACATCTTATCTTTTATAGTGTGACTCTCTCATGTACGCTGTTTTTGTGATTATATTGTGAAATAGAAATTTACCCCCCTGCGCGTATAGATGTTTACACATCAAAAAAAAAAAAAATCAAAAGTTATGGATTTTCGACTGCCTTCTCGTTAAGTGGTCCACTGTGCGCCCTAGAATTTCAACGCAGAAAGAAGAACACAAAATAAGAAAATAAGTCTACAAATAAAAAATCGTCGAATTTATTTTGAAATTGTAGTAAAGCTCGAAATCAATCCATTTTAAAGAACATTGAAACAGTTGGTTAGAGGGTTAAATAATGAAAATGTGCCAAACATGTGTGTTCCAACTTGTTTGAAAGTTGTAAAAAAATGTCCTTCAATGTTTCAGTCAAACATCTTTAACAAGAAAAAGAAAATCAAAACAAAACAAACATAAAAGTACAGATATGTTATTTTTTATTGTTGTCTACAGTATTTTATTCAAGTAGGGTCTTTTTAACAAGTTCTTTGTTGTCCAACTCCAGCCATATAGGCAACAACAGCGAAAAAACTTACAGTTTTCTTTTTTGGCCATTGTTAAACAAACGAAACCATATTTTGACAGAAACTTTTTTTTTGTTGTTGCCGTTATTGTTGTCTTAAGTGTTAGACTGTTTATTGTGTCAATAACATGTGCTAGTTGTTGTTCACATTGTGTGTATGTACAGCAGGAATGGGCGATTAAAATTTCGTGGACAAAAAAGTACTTTTCTAATTCTTTTGATAAATAAAAAAAAAAGAAAAAAGATTTAAGAAAATATAGGGAGACAGCTTTATTTTTCTACTTTTGACGGACGATTTGTGTGTGAAATAAAAATACGCATGTGGATCTACAGGTTATTTGAGGCAGAGCAAATAACCAAATATGATACCGAAAATATATCTACACCATTTTAAAAAGCGTACTTTATTAAAAGATATTTCAGTTTGTTTGTTAACGATATTTACACCGTTGGCCGAGCTGTAGTAGGCTTTTTTTTATTGAACTAATAAAATTGTCATTTCGCGAAAAAAAAAATAAAAAATAAAAAAAAAATAAATAAAATAAACATTCGAAAACGAGCTCACTTTTCGTTTTATTTCCAAAACCTGAAATATGGGCCGACGCTCTGTGGATGAAATTTTGATTTTATTGGCCAATATTTAATGTTTTTTTGTCACCGATTTTTAAAATTTTAACGCCATTTTGTAGCTAATATATCCAGATTAAGGTAGCCAAAAAATTAAGTTAAACCATTGCTAATTGTGAGCATGGCATGCTGTCAAATGTTTTTTTAATCTCAGAGACAGGTTATTTTTTTGAGTTTTTTTTTATCAAAAATAAATGGTTACTACTCGCAAGTTATCATCGATAATGACTTGCAGTCCTTTTTACAAGGTTGGTAGGATTGTAGTCTTTAGTTGTTGTAAGTGGTCACAGCCTTACCGTTTCATATTTGGGGCGTTATGAATTATTTTATAAACTACTATATTTTTGTCAAATTTCAACTTTAGTGGAAAAGAATTTCTAGGGAACAAAAGGGAATCAGGAACGTATATCACCTTGAGAAAGGTGAAGTCCTCTTTAACCCTATATATACTTTTGCACCCGCCACGACCTGCCGGTGGTAATTTTAATGAAATTACTCCAAAAAATTTCATATTACTGTAACTTAAACAGGCCTATAAGTCTTATAAATTTGTGCTTTAGGTATTTTATAGCTTATGATCATCTATAATATTAATAGGCAAGGCGATTTCCTGTGACCGATGTTAGTGTGTCAGTTTTAATGCTATTTTGACCAAACATTCCTCATTTGAAAGGTATTTCTTATTAGCTGTCCACCAGGTTTACACATTTGCACCGTTTGGAACATTTTTTTTGGAGTTATGCTCATTTAAAGTTGCTACTAAAATTATATAATGCTGTGCGTGGTTATAAAACGTGTTAATGTGTTTGCAAAAAAAAATTAGTATATTTTCTTCATTCTCAATAACAATTGTGTTGAATTGATAAATAATTTTAGACATAAACCAATAATTGGTCATAAACCAACGACAATAACGCAATCGATATTTAAGAAGTGTTGAACTGTGAATTAGCCAAAATTGATTAGTATACCTTTAGGCCTTTAAAATAATTTATTAATTGAAATAAAAAATTTCCTAAAATTTGCACTCGAATTTCGAGGGCTGGGATCTGCTAGTTATCATTATTTGCTCTATTACCAGTAATGAGATCTGCTTACAAAATACATCACCCTTTTGATGTGTAAACATCTATACGCGCAGGGGGGTAAATTTCACAATACAATCACAAAAACAGCGTAACTCATATCGGTGTGAGCTGAAGCAGATAACGCTGTGTGACTTATGATTGTATTGGTGAAAAAATTATGATATGTTCTTTTCTAAACACTTTCCAATTGTCTTTCAAAAAACATCAATTGTGTTTCAGAAACCATCAATATAATTTCAGAAAACATCATTTGAATTTCAGAAAACATAAATAGAATTTCAGAAAACATCAATATAATTTCAGAAAACATCATTCGAGTTTCAGAAAACATCAATTGAATTTCAGAAAATATCAATAGAATTTCAGAAAACATCACTTGAATTTCAGAAAACATAAATAGAATTTCAGAAAACATCATTCGAGTTTCAGAAAACATCAATTGAATTTCAGAAAATATCAATAGAATTTCAGAAAACATCACTTGAATTTCAGAAAACATCAATAGAATTTCAGAAAACATCAATTGTATTTCAGAAACCATCAATATAATTTCAGAAAACATCATTTGAATTTCAGAAAACATAAATAGAATTTCAGAAAACATCAATATAATTTCAGAAAACATCATTCGAGTTTCAGAAAACATCAATTGAATTTCAGAAAACATCAATAGAATTTCAGAAAACATCACTTGAATTTCAGAAAACATAAATAGAATTTCAGAAAACATCAATATAATTTCAGAAAACATCAATATAATTTCAGAAAACATCATTTGAATTTCAGAAAACATTAATAGAATTTCAGAAAACATCAATATAATTTCAGAAAACATCATTAGAGTTTCAGAAAACATCAATTGAATTTCAGAAAACATCAATAGAATTTCAGAAAACGTCAATTGTATTTCAGAAACCATCAATAGTATTTCAGAAAACATCATTTGAATTTCAGAAAACATATATAGAATTTCAGAAAACATCAATATAATTTCAGAAAACATCATTTGAATTTCAGAAAACATTAATAGAATTTCAGAAAACATCAATATAATTTCAGAAAACGTCATTCGAGTTTCAGAAAACATCATTCGAGTTTCAGAAAACATCAATTGAATTTCATAAAGCATTAATAGAATTTCAGAAAACATCAATATAATTTTATAAAACATCATTCGAGTTTCAGGAAACATCAATTGAATTTCAGAAAACATAAATAGAATTTCAGAAAACATCAATATAATTTCAGAAAACATCAATTGTATTTCAGAAACCATCAATATAATTTCAGAAAACATCATTTGAATTTCAGAAAACATAAATAGAATTTCAGAAAACATCAATATAATTTCAGAAAACATCAATATAATTTCAGAAAACATCATTTGAATTTCAGAAAACATAAATAGAATTTCAGAAAACATCAATAGAATTTCAGAAAACATCACTTGAATTTCAGAAAACATAAATAGAATTTCAGAAAACATCAATATAATTTCAGAAAACATCAATATAATTTCAGAAAACATCATTTGAATTTCAGAAAACATTAATAGAATTTCAGAAAACATCAATATAATTTCAGAAAACATCATTAGAGTTTCAGAAAACATCAATTGAATTTCAGAAAACATCAATAGAATTTCAGAAAACGTCAATTGTATTTCAGAAACCATCAATAGTATTTCAGAAAACATCATTTGAATTTCAGAAAACATAAATAGAATTTCAGAAAACATCAATATAATTTCAGAAAACATCATTCGAGTTTCAGAAAACATCAATTGAATTTCAGAAAGCATCAATAGAGTTTCAAAAAACATCAATTGTATTTCAGAAACCATCATTTGAATTTCAGAAAACATAAATAGAATTTCAGAAAACATCAATATAATTTCAGAAAACATCAATTGTATTTCAGAAACCATCAATATAATTTCAGAAAACATCATTTGATTTCAGAAAACATAAATAGAATTTCAGAAAACATCAATATAATTTCAGAAAACATCATTCGAGTTTCAGAGAACATCAATTGAATTTCAGAAAACATAAATAGAATTTCAGAAAACGTCAATATAATTTCAGAAAACATCAATTGTATTTCAGAAACCATCAATATAATTTCAGAAAACATCATTTGAATTTCAGAAAACATAAATAGAATTTCAGAAAACATCAATATAATTTCAGAAAACATCATTCGAGTTTCAGAAAACATCAATTGAATTTCATAAAGCATCAATAGAATTTCAGAAAACATCAATATAATTTCAGAAAACATCAATTGTATTTCAGAAACCATCAATATAATTTCAGAAAACATCATTTGAATTTCAGAAAACATAAATAGAATTTCAGAAAACATCAATATAAATTCAGAAAACATCATTCGAGTTTCAGAAAACATCAATTGAATTTCATAAAGCATCAATAGAATTTCAGAAAACATCAATATAATTTTAGAAAACATCATTCGAGTTTCAGGAAACATCAATTGAATTTCAGAAAACATAAATAGAATTTCAGAAAACATCAATATAATTTCAGAAAACATTAATTGTATTTCAGAAACCATCAATATAATTTCAGAAAACATCATTTGAATTTCAGAAAGCATCAATAGAGTTTCAAAAAACATCAATTGTATTTCAGAAACCATCATTTGAATTTCAGAAAACATAAATAGAATTTCAGAAAACATCAATATAATTTCAGAAAACATCAATTGTATTTCAGAAACCATCAATATAATTTCAGAAAACATCATTTGATTTCAGAAAACATAAATAGAATTTCAGAAAACATCAATATAATTTCAGAAAACGTCATTCGAGTTTCAGAGAACATCAATTGAATTTCAGAAAACATAAATAGAATTTCAGAAAACGTCAATATAATTTCAGAAAACATCAATTGTATTTCAGAAACCATCAATATAATTTCAGAAAACATCATTTGAATTTCAGAAAACATAAATAGAATTTCAGAAAACATCAATATAATTTCAGAAAACATCATTCGAGTTTCAGAAAACATCAATTGAATTTCATAAAGCATCAATAGAATTTCAGAAAACATCAATATAATTTCAGAAAACATCAATTGTATTTCAGAAACCATCAATATAATTTCAGAAAACATCATTTGAATTTCAGAAAACATAAATAGAATTTCAGAAAACATCAATATAAATTCAGAAAACATCATTCGAGTTTCAGAAAACATCAATTGAATTTCATAAAGCATCAATAGAATTTCAGAAAACATCAATATAATTTTAGAAAACATCATTCGAGTTTCAGGAAACATCAATTGAATTTCAGAAAACATAAATAGAATTTCAGAAAACATCAATATAATTTCAGAAAACATCAATTGTATTTCAGAAACCATCAATATAATTTCAGAAAACATCATTTGAATTTCAGAAAACATAAATAGAATTTCAGAAAACATCAATATAATTTCAGAAAACATCATTCGAGTTTCAGAAAACATCAATTGAATTTCAGAAAGCATCAATAGAGTTTCAAAAAACATCAATTGTATTTCAGAAACCATCAATATAATTTCAGAAAACATCATTTGAATTTCAGAAAACATAAATAGAATTTAAGAAAACATCAATATAATTTCAGAAAACATCAATTGTATTTCAGAAACCATCAATATAATTTCAGAAAACATCATTTGATTTCAGAAAACATAAATAGAATTTCAGAAAACATCAATATAATTTCAGAAAACATCATTCGAGTTTCAGAAAACATCAATTGAATTTCAGAAAACATAAATAGAATTTCAGAAAACGTCAATATAATTTCAGAAAACATCAATTGTATTTCAGAAACCATCAATATAAATTCAGAAAACATCATTCGAGTTTCAGAAAACATCAATTGAATTTCATAAAGCATCAATAGAATTTCAGAAAACATCAATATAATTTCAGAAAACATCATTCGAGTTTCAGAAAACATCAATTGAATTTCAGAAAACATAAATAGAATTTCAGAAAACGTCAATATAATTTCAGAAAACATCAATTGTATTTCAGAAACCATCAATATAATTTCAGAAAACATCATTTGAATTTCAGAAAACATAAATAGAATTTCAGAAAACATCAATATAATTTCAGAAAACAGCATTCGAGTTTCAAAAAACATCAATTGAATTTCAGAAAGCATCAATAGAATTTCAGAAAACATCAATTGTATTTCAGAAACCATCAATATAATTTCAGAAAACATCATTTGAATTTCAGAAAACATAAATAGAATTTCAGAAAACATCAATATAATTTCAGAAAACATCATTTGAATTTCAGAAAACATCATTTGAATTTCAGAAAACATAATTGGAATTTCAGAAAACATCATTCGAGTTTCAGAAAACATCATTCGAGTTTCAGAAAACATCAATTGAATTTCAGAAAACATCAATAGAATTTCAGAAAACATCAATTGTATTTCAGAAAACATCAATTGTATTTCAGAAAACATCATTTGAACATCATAAAAAAAGAATAATAAGTAGGTAGTAAACAAATTATCCAATAAAAAAAACTATTTCAAAAATTAAGTATACAGTGGGTGACAAAATTCGTAATATGCCAACTTTGTTTTTTAATAATTTCTTATTAACTCTTAAAATGATGTGTCTTCTTTTGCAAATATCTGTAATATTAATAAGTTAGGCGATTTCTTGTGACCGATGTTTTGTTCTACCGTTTTATCCCGATTTTGACCCAACATATATTATTTGAAAGGTATTTCTTTTATGCCGTTTTGCAGATTTACAGATTTTTAAATTTTTTTCTTTATTTTGAGTAAATTGCATTTCAATTTGCTACTAACACATACATAAAATTATACAGTGATATGTGTGTGTTTATTAAATTTGTAAATGTGTTTGTTAATGAGTTTGTTATCTTCAGAAAACATCATTTGAATTTCAGAAAACATAAATAGAATTTCAGAAAACATCATTCGGGTTTCAGAAAACATCATTTGAATTTCAGAAAACATAAATAGAATTTCAGAAAACCTCAATATAATTTCAGAAAACATTATTCGAGTTTCAGAAAACATCAATTGAATTTCAGAAAAAATCAATAGAATTTCAGAAAACATAAATTGTATTTCAGAAAACATCAATTGTATTCCAGAAAACATCATTTGAATTTCAGAAAACATAATTAGAATTTCAGAAAACATCAATTGAATTTCAAAAAGCATTATTTGAATTGCTGAGAACATTAATTGTATTTCAGAAAACATCGATTGAATTTCAGAAAACATCAATTGCATTTCAGAAAACAGCATAATCGACTTATTTGTTATGCACTGGAAAATATGATATTGATGTTTTCTTTAATTATTATATGTTAACACATCTCCCTTGTGATCGGACTCACATCATTTTGTTATATATTTGTAAGTAAGAATGTCAATGGAAACGCAAAGTTAATTCTTTTTTGTAAATGGGGACAAAAACAATACAAACAAGTAGTATGTGAAAATATTTCGGACGCAGATATGTTAGTGGTGTCATTTGTACCATTGCGATTGAAAATGATTTTGGAAGATTCAGAGCCTTCGACTAGGAGAAATGAGACACCATTTTCTATGAAATACTGCAAGCCAATCAAATTTAAATTCAAAAAAGAAACTCATGATGCCATTAACAAAGAAGTTACTGATATCAAGGCCCAAATTGCAACACTACAGCCATTACAATTACAGTCAGATGGGCAGCAAATTGAAGTAAGCTACCAATCAATGCTGACAATGATAGATGGAAAAGTAGGCCAGACTTTGACTAACACGAAGGCTGCATCCAGTTGCATCATACGCCAACAACATCAAGCCAAATAAACCAAGTCCATTAGGTAATACTGATGTATATAAATTTGGATTATCTTCTTTTCAGATCCAGAAAGAGCATCTGAAATAACAGGAGTAGATTTAAAATAATCCTAGAAGTACTTGCGTGCAATGAAGAAATTGACTCTAGAAAACTTGGAGATTGTGTTAAAGAAACTGCAAAAATATATACAACCGAGTACCCATGTAGAAATATGTATGCAACAGTTCACAATATCTATCAGAAGAAGCTCAGGAAAAAAGGAATAAGGATTACAGATTTTATAGAGAGGACAATACTAAAAGAATTTTACAAAATTCCGCAAAGGATATATTTAATATATTATTGGCAACGTCAGATCCGTTCATCTCCAGTATTCAAAATCAATGTAAAGTGGAACATCGGGATTTAGATGAAGAAGTCGAAAAACTACTAAAGAACGGAAATAACACAGAACAGAATATGGATTATTTGCAATCAATATTTGAATCAAATTCTTACTTAAGTACGAAAAACATAGTACTAGTAAAAACAATAATAAACAGAACCTCCCATTGTTACAAATGCTATTAAAATCTAGTGCAGTTTTATTTTTAAAAGATTTTTCTTACCCACATATTAATGTTTTAATAAATTCTAGCAGATTCCAGCCATCGAAATTCGAGTGCAAATGCTAGGAAATTTTATTTTTTCATTAAATAAAGACTCTAAAGGTATGCTAATCAATTATAGCCCATTCACAAATCAGCAACAAAAACAAACTCATTTTAATTACAAACACATTAACAAATTTTATAAACACACACATATCATTGTATAATTTTATGTATGTGTTAGTAGCAACTTTAAATTAAATTTACTCAAAATAAAGGAAAAAATTTAAAAAATCTGTAAATCTGCAAAACGGCTAAAAAGAAATGCCTTTCAAATAATATACGTTTGGTCAAAATCGGGATAGAATGGTAGAACAAAACATCGGTCACAAGAAATCGCCTAGCCTATTAATATTATAGATGAAAAATTCAAAAAATAAAAACTTATATTTTCAACAGATTTATTTTGCTAAAATTAACAAATTTGGCAGCAAAGAATAATAAATTTTTCTGTAGTAATAGCAACACTTTTAGATAATATTACTAACGTTTTGTTAAGTGTGAATATTCTCTGAGTGTAAACGAATTTGTAAATTTGACACCAAAAAATTTTGAATTTTTCAGTAATAAAATTTCCAGTTGATTTTACTATTTTTTTTTGAGCGTAAACATTAAAAAAAATCGCATTATTACAAATAATGTTTATAATAAATATTATTATAATCCAAATATGACATTAATTAATGAATAAAAACCCATATTTCAAGCAAAAATTAAAAAAAAAAATCAAAAGTTAAACTTTGACCTAGAATTCTTTAAAATATATTCAATCAATTTTAATGAAATTAAAGCTGAGTCAAGTTCAACTAATTATCTATCCAGTAAAAAAAACTACAAAAATATTTTGATCAGATCAAAAGTTACAGAATTTTGGAAAAGGAAAAACGATTTTCAAGCACTGTGCGGCGCAGTCTCCTGGCTTAAAGTTTATCAATAATTAGAAACCAACATCCACAAATACAAAATTTTTAGCAAAAACAGCTTTAAAAAATAGCATTGCGAGAGGAATGGAGTAAAATTCGGTCAGAACCAGACAAAAACTGGTTGATTCAATGCAAAATCGTCTTAATGCTGTTATATCTCAAAAGGGTTATCATACCAAATACTAGACATATTGAAAAAATCGAAGATTATGCTAGCTTCGAAGTAATATTATGCTGTATCAAATAAGGTGCTAAATGTAGCAGCTGTGAAATATATGAAATATAATTTTTAATAAAAACGTATGCTCTTTAAAATGACGTTTATATATTATTGGGTATCATATTTGCTTCAGAAGTTAATGTATGATAAAATTAAATTTTTGCCCTGCATCAAATAAGCTGACATCCACCGTATGTTTTTAAGACTTATAGACAGACAAACAAACAGATGGACGAACATCATTAAATAATAAATAACAAAGAGGGAATTTATTTCAAGTTTTTTTTTTTAATTATAAACACTATCAAAAACTCATAAATACTCTGACCACAAATAATAATTAGGTACAAAAACTTGAATTTAAAAATGTTGTTAAAAGATTTATAATGTTGCTTATTAAGTTTGTAGATTTTTATGGTCCTCATGTTAAATATAGCTATTGGCAACTAATTAGAAACGCTTTGTATTTTACATTAAATGCTTTGGTTTTTTATATGAAATAATTTATTTTCATGTATTTCATCATATGTCTTTTACATATATTTAAGAGTTAACACATAAAAAAAGAATAACAAGTAGTAAAGAAACTATCCAATAAAAAAAAAACTATTTCAAAAATTTAGTATACAGTGGGTGACAAAATTCTTAATTTCTCAACTTTGTTTTTAATAATTTCTCGTTAACTCTTAAAATGATGTATCTTCTTTTGCAAATATCTATAATATTAATAGGCTAGGCGATTTCTTGTGATCGATGTTTTGTTCTGTCGTTTTATCCCGATTTTGACCAAACGCATATTATTTGAAAGGTATTTCTTTTATGCCGTTTTGCAGATTTACAGATTTTTAAAATTTTTTCCTTTATTTTGAGTAAATTGCATTTAAAGTTGCTACTAACACATACATAAAATTATACAATGCTATGTGTGTGTTTATTAAATTTGTTAATGTGTTTGTTAATGAGTTTGTTATCTTCATTCACAATAATAATAAACAATAAAAGTATTGGTTTGTGAATTGGCTAAGTTAAAAATAAAGCGGCCTAGAAATTGAACTCGAATTTCGAGCGCTGGAGTCTGCTAGTAATAATATAATGTAATAAAAAGCAATCGGAACTTTTAAGCTTCAGTACCAGAGTTGATTACAACAATTAACAAGAGAAAATGGTACGAAAGAAAATGTATAAAATCTAAACCGTTATTTAGTTTCTGACGTTTTAAACACAATTCTATTTTTCAATATTTTAATTTTATAATTAATTAAATTTTATTAAAGAACACATGAACAGGTTCGGACGGAATTATGATACTGTATTCTTTTCAGATGAATCAAAGTTTAATTTAAGAGGCCATTATGGAAGAACGTTTGTACGACGCACAGTAGCTGAGAATCGTTTTTCATTGGCCAAAATTCTCCAACTTTTGAACCGATCAAAATATTTAAGTAGTTTTTTTTAATGGATAGATATTTAGTAGAACTTGACTTAATTTTAATTTCATTAAAATTGATTGAGTATTTTTTAAGGAATTCTAGGTCAAAGCTTAACTTTTGATTTTTTAACTTTTAGCGTTAAATATGGGTTTTTTATTTATTAAAAAATGTCATAATATTTGGATTATAACAGAGTTCAGAAAAAAACACACACTGAATAAAAAACTCGTACATATATGTAAACAAACATAACTTAGACCAACACACACATATTTTTATTTTTATATCAATTATGTTTGTTTTTAAATCAAGGTTCAGAAAATACACACATGAAACACACAATGTTCTGTTCAAAAGCAGCCAACACATATCTTTATTTTCATATCAATTATGTGCGTTTCTAAATTTTCTACGGTGCCCAACACAACCATGACTGTGTTCGTTTTAATATTTCGTTATTTACACGAACATTTTTGTATCACGTACTTTTTGTTTCAATCACACATAAACCACACATTTTTGAGTGTTGCTTTATTTGAAGTTCATGTTCTGGTACGTGTACTGAAAAAAAAACAGAACATGTACAATAAACAGGTTCGAGTTCAGTTATATTTTAAGTCGTGTTGTGGCTCGTGTACTAAGAAAAAACAGAACATGTACAATAAACAGGTTCGAGTTCAGTTATATTTTAAACACGACTTAACGATTATAATAATAAATATTACAAACATTTTTTGTAATAATGGGATTTTTACACTCAAAAAAAAAAAAAAAAAAAAAAAAATATAGTAAAATAAACTGGAAATTTTGCTATTATTACTGAAATATTAGAATTTTTTGCTTTTAAATCTGCAAATTTGTTTACACTCAAAGAATATTTACACTTTAAAAAAAAGTTAGTAATATTATTTAAAAATGTTGCTATTACTACAGAAAAATTTATTAATTTTTGCTGCCAAATTTGTTAATTTTAGCAATATAAATCCGCTGAACATTAGCGCAATGATTTTAATTTTTTTTAAATTTTGATATGAAAATATGGGTTTTTATATTTTGAATCTTTCATCTATAATATTAATAGGCTAGGCGATTTCTTGTGACCGATGTTTTGCTCTACCGTTTTATCCCGATTTTGACCAAATATATATCATTTGAAAGGTACTTATTTTTAGCCGTCTTGCAGATTTACAGATTTTTAAATTTCTTCCTTTATTTTTAGTAAATTACATTTAAAGTTGCTACTAACACATACATAAAATTTTACAATGATATGTGTGTGTTTATTAAATTTGTTAATGTGTTTGTATTTTGAGTTTGTTTTTTGTGTTGATTTGTGAATTGGCTATAATTGATTAGCATACCTTTAGGGTCTTTATTTAATGAAAAAATAAAATTTCCAAGAATTTGCACTCGAATTTCGAGGGCTGGAATCTGCTAGTTCCAATAATTGGTTTATGGAATCTAATATATCTGTGATGTCTTCATCTTCAAGTTCTTCTTGGCTCTGATATTTTTCTGACGATCGACTTTTATCAACGACATCGCTCGGTATATTGTAAGTGTAACAGCACCCATTTTTCAATTTCAAACCTTCTTTTATACGTATTACAGAACATAACAACTCGCATTTTATGCTGTTCAAAGTTTACTTTTAACTAAAGCTATTAAACTAAACAAACGTTCAACTTCGACTTTTAAGAAAGACAAAACTAATAAAGACAATACAAATATTGAGAACTCTTTAAATGGATTTTCGCCAATAGAATTTTTTTGTTAACTTTAATCAATAAAGAGGTTGTATTCAGTGTTGTATCCCAATATTGTTCTGTGATATTAACTCCATTGGATTTGAATTTTTTCTGTTTCAGATGATCTAAATTTAAACTCTTCTAATATATTGGTTATCGGTCCTTTTACCCGGTTCTATGTGTTTTGTATTGAAAATTTTGGCATTTTTTTAATGCAATTATATTTTTGGCAATCGACTTTTTAATTCATTAAAAACTGTTGTTGGTGTTTACATTCTTCTATTTCAAAATGTTTTGTTATATTTGTTGAAAGAAACGAGCAGAGTGGTAAAAAGAGTAGTACACAAAATTCTCGTATTACACTTTGAGAAATTATAACATATCAATACCATTACAATTAAAATTGTTTATTGAAAAATAATGAAAAAAAAATAAAAAAAAAGATGCTAAATGCAACTTTCTATTAATATAAGATGCTAAGTTAGCATCTAGCATCTTTTCATAAATTTTGGATGCTAAACGACAAAAAAGTTGCTAAATCTAGCAACTAAAATGCTAAAATGGCAACACTGTGTTGCTGAATTATTTAAAAATTATCACCAATTAGGTGCACGAATGTCGCTCAAGATTTAATGAAAATTGAAAGAAATTATCAAGGATTTTGGGACAAAAGCATGCTGGGAGACTATTGCTGTAAACAAAATACAAACGATGCACAGTGGCGCCCGTAGAGCAAACGAGGTTGCAAAAATCAAAATTTTCATGTGCGCCGACGAAGTTTTGAATAAACCCATGTTATAGGAAATTTTTCAACGATTTCAAATATGCTGCTCTTAATAATATCACTTTTTAGTTTAGAAGACATAACCGTTCAAAGTTGACCGACTTTCGGTTTTCAAAAAAACACACAATTTCTAGTCAATTTGTTACGATTTCAGGTGTAATATCACGAAAAATAGGTAACGAATCGCCTTATTTTTTGTTTGTGTTGATTGACGTATTTATTAAATGTATAATGATAAAAAAAAAAAAATTAACTGTTTGCTTTGTGTTTCTCCTGGTAAATCACTATTTAAAAACTATCCGTTTTTCGCTATTTTTCAACTTTGACGGAAAATAAAAAAAATCTATATTTTTCTATATTTGCCATATTTGCAAAACATGTTCTTTGATTATTTCTTTACATAATTCAAAAGGTTTTATCTGCCCGTACGTGCCCGTTTGGCTTCTAGAGGTAAAAAAGTTTAAAAAGACATGGTTGCAGAAATTGTATGGCGTGCATCCCTTACATGTTTTGACTGACAGTAGTTTGATCTAATAGTTTGAAAATTGCATTTTAAGTCGGTTGTCTACCTGTGAGCCTCTGCCAAAGTCTACTCCCAATACAATACTACTCATTGAAATTCGCAGGTACGCACCTCACTTAAAAATTACTTTGGAGTACAAATGGTCAAGAACAATATTGACTTATGGTCCCACCAGGTAGGCACAAATCTTATTTAGACACGAGCATAATATCAAAATTGCATAATTCAGCCTAAATCCATATGTATGCAGGGAACAGGTAAATTTTTAGGCATGGTAGCATAAGCCTATATATTGCAAAATAAGCATAATGCCTGGATTAGTCTACGACTCAAAGTTGGCGCAACAAATACTGAAACCATGGCGTTAAACAATTTAAAATTATTTGAACTGTTTAGAAGGTCAACCACACCAAAGTTTTTCACGGAAGCTGCTTTAGAAGAACTTGATAGCTTATACGGAAATATTGAGAGAAGCGAAATTATAAAAAATAATTTTTATCTGATGTATGCAAATATTAAGGCAAAATGGGTGAAACCTAATCGAACCATTCAGAACTTCAACTCCAAATACGAGGACTGGCTTAATGAAGACACCATCCTGGATATATTGGCAGTAGATAAACCCAAGTATTGAGTATTGAGGAGTGTTCAATTTTCACAAGAAAGAGGAAACTTGCCGATGCCACCAATGACTTGACCACGAAGCATTTATCGGACGCGCTGTCTATTAAATATACAATGGATAGTGAAAGAGTTATGTCGCAGATTACAAAATCTGTTGCTGATGCAAGCCCACTGCGACTAAAAAGGATTAAGGAAAGCATTCCCACGCCCTCAAACGCACACATTAAAAAGTATGGTTCCGAAGAAGCCTTGGCCTTGTTTATGGACTTACAACTTTCCAAAGAAAAATATGAGATACTACGGACATCCTTGATGCGACACGGGGCTGACGTTTTACCAGGATACAAGCATATTACGCAAGCCAAAATAAATTCACGACCACTGCATACGGAGTTTACGGAAGTCTCTGTGAAAGCCAATCTGCAGGATCTCATGGCCATTCAGCAAAACGGTTGTTGGAGAGTCTTCCTGAAAATGAGGTGAAAATTCTTCCTGAGAAACTGACATTGATCAGAAAATGGGGCTGCGATGGATCATCCGGACAAAGCGTTTATAAGCAAAGGATATCTTCCGATGACGCTACAATATCGGACGGAAATATGTTTATGGCATCTGTTGTTCCTTTGCGGCTAAAATCTGATGTTTCCCTACACTGGAAAAATCATGTTTCAGTTTGCAAGGGAATCGGCAGAACTCATAAGGACCACGGTGAAGGACATTGAAGAACAAATAAGCAAGATTAAGCCTACAAAGCTGCAAATTGGAGAAGGAAAATATATTGAATGCAATTACGAGTTCCACCTGACCATGGTTGACGGAAAAGTCATAAACGAACTGACAGGAACAACCTCAACATTGTCATGCCCGATTTGCAAAAAGAGTCAGAAGAACTTTGGTAATTTAAACGATTCTACAAACGAGGAGAATTACGAATATGGAATGTCACCATTGCACGCAAGGATAAGGTGTATGGCGTATACCCTACCACAAGAGGAGGAAACTTCGATGAAAATACATCAATAAAGGATAAGGAAAAGATCAGAAAGAAGCAAATACAGGATGCTTTTCTTAAACAAGTTGGACTAAAAGTAGACTGTCCCAAGCACGGATACGGTAACTCAAACGATGGAAACACTTCTAGGAGATTTTTTGAAAATGATGAGGCAGTAACTAGAATCACTGGAATTGACAATCAAATCGTGAAAAGATTGGGAACGATTTTGAATGTTTTAAACTGCAAAGAAAATGTCAATTCTACAAAATATGGAGAATATGCATCGAAAACTGCATCTCTTTTAGCAGAAATGTATCCACAGAAGAAGTTGACCCCGACCGTCCATAAAATATTGGCGCATGGCAAAGATATAATTGAGTACCAGTCTTTGCCACTTGGAGAGCTTTCTGAAGAAGCACAGGAGTCTCTTAACAAATTTTATAAAAAATATAGATTGCAGAACACATTCAAAGCATCAAGGGTAAGGCAAAATTAGGACCTCTTCAACATGTTGGCAGCATCTTCCGATCCACTTATTTCTTCCCTGCGGCATGTGAAGTCACGAATAGAGTTAGAAAATAATTATAGTTTAGAAATGATTAGTCTTTTAGATATACCTTCTCTTACGAATTGTGATGAATATTTTACAGAAAATTTAAAAAAATAAATTAAAAAAAGAAGTAATTTTTTTTTAATTTGTTGGGTAATAATTTAAAACATAAAACCCTAAAGAAAAAAAAATAAAAACAATCTAAAAATGAAAAAATAATTTTTTTTAGTTACCATAAAATTGATTTTTCTACAAATTTTAACTTTGATAACCCATAAGTAGGCCCCTACAAAGCGTAGCACCGTAGCACCCTTTCCCAACGCTCATTTCATAGGCTGAACAGTTATCTATAATATGCTGTTTAAACTGTTCAATTATGTTATTCGGTTCAAAAGATATGATTTTTGCAACGAAAAAACTCAAATGGCGCCACTGTGCGACGTGCAAATAACGCCATTCACTTTTGAAAATTCATTGATTTTTAAATAAACTAATGATTTTTTATGTAAAAATCTAATAAAAATATTATTTTTGTATCTCGCAAACCTGACATGATAGAGAAAACCCAATTACAGATTCGAATTCAGCCGACCAAATTACCCTAGGAAAGGTATTTGATTGCTCCAGTCCAAAACCTTGTTGGCTAGTGTTATTATTTATATCACAAATCAACATTGAATTACTGATAAAAATATTAAAATGTTTTATTTTTTTTTGCTTGTTTGTTATAGAAGATTTAAAAGTTGAAACAAGTTTTACAGTCAATTTGTGTTTTTTAACCCGAGTTTTCGATTCTCTTTTGAAGTTGGTGTACATTAACATTTGCACATGCTTGACTTCTCTTATGGTTATTCTTTAGTTGTTCATTCGCACCAATTAAAATATTAAATTTCTTCGTATGCATCAATTTAAAATACAATAATTTGAATAAATAATGAAGAAATTATTGAAGAAATTTTAGAAGAATAAGAAAAAGTGTAAAATCCTCAATTTCATATAACGAGACTTTTTTTGCTTGCTTCTCTACCCCTTTCGCCTACAAAGACCAAAACCACAGCCATTTTATCGCAAACTAAACAACATGCACCGTTTAACTTGTTTCTTATAACAAAACAAATAAATCAGTGGGGATAAAACTATAAACCATGATTGATATAATGTTTAATTATTATCTACCCAACAAAAACAATTAATCATGCAAATAAAAACAAAAAAATTTTAGATATTATTTTCGAAATTAATATTTATTTAAAAATCGTCCTATAGAATATATTACTGAAATACAAGACAGATTTTATTAATAATTTTACAAATAAAATTGTTAATGGAAACAAAAGGTTCCCATATAAAATTGGACCTATTCACAGTATCATAATATCTACATCTATTATATGGGTAGGGCAGACTTAGAAAAAAAATAAATATTTTT